>CM038220.1:54078293-54401158 GCA_021442155.1 Cymbidium sinense | reverse complement strand
TTTTATTTTTTAGTTTTTTTTATTTTAGTTTATTTTATTTCATTGAGTTTAGGTTTTAGGTTTAATTTTATTTTAGGTTTAAGTTTTTTTATTTTAGTTTAGTTTATAGTTTATTTTATTTTATTTATTTAGTTTAGGTTTATTTTTTTTTAGTTTTAGATTTGTTTATTTTTTTTATTTATTTTATGTTTTATTTTTATGTTTATTTTACAGTTTATTTTTTATTTAGTTTTTATTTTATTTTATTTTAGGTTTATTTTATTTTATTTATTTTATTTTAGTTTTATTTTATTTTTTTTTTAGTTTTTTATTCTTAGTTTATTTTATTTTATTTTACATTTATTTATTTTATTTTTTAGTTTTTTTATTTTTTTTATTTTATTTTATTTTATTTTTTTTTTAGGTTTAGTTTAGATTTTAGTTTAGGTTTTATTTTATTTATTTGTTTTTTATTATTTTTATTTTAGGTTTTATTTTATTTAGGTTTAGTTTTTTTTTAGTTTGTGTGATTTTAGTAGGTTGTTTAGGTTTTAGGTTTTTAGTTTGGGTTTAGGGTTTGTGGTTTGGGTTTAGGTTTAGGTGGTTTTTTAGGGTTTTAGGTTTAGGTTTTTTATTAGGAAATTAGGAAAATTTTATCACAAAGAAAAGTGCAAAGTCTTTAGTAGGGTAAATCATGCTAATGCTCAGAGGTACAAATAAAGAGATAAACCCCTAACTATTACAATAATGAAGGATATAAAGAAAAGAAAACCAAAAAATCAATCCATGAAAGAGCAGAAACTTCATTTGGTCCATGTACCGAAGATCCACCTACAAGACTCTCCCAACCTATAAAAGAAATAAACATACTTTTGAAAGGATGAGTACAATTAAGAAGCATAAAAAGTAAGAGCAAAACAAAAGGAGTAAAGTAAAGAAAAGGCTCAGCTCGCCATAATCATCTCAAGGAGCAACACTGTATGTAAGCATCCAAACTTCTAGAGAAGGGCTACAATTACATATAACACTATCAACAAAAAGAAGAAAGAGTGGGAAATATCAAGGCCATCATAGCCAGCATACCTCGTGTAGTCCATCATTCAAAGTCTGTCATCCAGTAAGGCTACAAAATCCTCCAAATAGCAAACATAAAAGCCAACCACCAAGCCATTAGAACAACCAAGCCCAATAAGGTAGATAATCAACCAACCATCTAGGATAGCAGCAATATAGTAGGAGCACCACCAAAGCCACCACCAAAAAAGAATAACAAAATCAAAAGGAGCAAGCATCATGACAAGGGTAACAACACAAACCAGAGACAAACAAGAGAAAAAAAAGAAAAACACAAGTGCTCATATCCTCCACCAAGAAAGTAGAGAAAAGAGCTAGTAAAAAACAACAACTAGCCTAAAAAAGGGTGGACGAAGCCACCCAAACAAGAAAAAGGGTCAGGTTAAGAGAGAAAAATAAAGCAAAAGGAAACCAAATATAGGTCAAGAAACCGAGTTCCCATAATTCACCAAAGGAGCAGAAAAATTGGCCAAAATACCACCACCAACCAACCTAGCCAATACAACCAACCAAACCACCAACATAACCTCCTAGCCAACCATAACAATAGCAGAACCCAAGTCTTTAAAGACCAACAACATCAAGCCAAAATCACCCAAGAATGGTAGCGGATAACCAAAACCAAACCAAGGCAAAAGAAAATCTGATCTAGGTAAGTAGAACAACCAAAGAAAAGGTACAAAGCAATGAAGACTACAAGCCAGCCAACAGAATAAAGAACAATAATGGCACCCAACCAAGCCACCACCGAGAGGCCAACTAACACAAAATAGCCTTCAACCAAATCTAGAACAATACCCAAACACAAAGCCCAAAGAGAGGAATATAGAGGAGGTCAATACAATAACCAAAATAAATAGAATAAAAATCAACAAAACCAACCACAAAGCCCTAGTCAAGAAAATAGAGAAAATAACAACCAACAACCTCCACCATGCCAAAATCAAGCCGAGATAAACCACCAACCAGATCCCATCAATAAAATGAAAAAATAGCCAAAACCAAATCCAAACCAAACATGCCAAAACCACCCAAATAACCACCACACAAGAATGAACAACTCAGTTAAGCACCAAAAAGAAGCAAAACCCACAGAAAGAAACTACAATATAGCCACAAACTAAAAGGAGGATATAAAAAATAGTCGAGGAAAAATTATGGTAAACACCCAGCTAGATAGATAAAATCCACCAAGCTGAAAAAAAACCAAAACAACACAGCCACACACAACCACCGTAGCAAAAACCAGCCAATCCAAAAGTAAGAGATCAAAACATAACCCATCAGCCAAAGAGAGAAAATAAGTTGATAACCATAACCCAAAGAGGGCTTAACAAGGGGCAAACCAAAAGAAAAGATCATCAAAACCAAGCTAAGAATTTATAATCCGAGATAAGGCAATCCAACATTATCCGTGATTAACCAAACCTCTAATAGTTTAAAAATTGGTTGTCAAATAAAGTGAACTCATTAAGTTGGCACCAAAGTTAGCCAAGTAATCAGATAAGCATTACCTTCATGAAAGATGTGGGAAATTTTAAAATGAACTTGAGAAAGAATATTTTAGTATGATTAAGAAGATAAAATAATTCAACATTCCAATTCTATTGGAATTAAGCATGTCAAGAAGCAAGAGAGCATCAACTTCAATCCAGATGTTGAGGAAACCTCTATTCAAACAAATTTCAATAGCTTTATTAACAGCCATAAGCTCAACAAAAATAATAGAATAGGCTTTGAGAGGATAGGCAAAAGTACAAATGACAGTAACTTTAGAATCCCTAAGGATACCACCACAACCATATTTATTAGAAGCAACAGAACCATCAGTGTTCACTTTAATCAAATTGTCCTTAGGATTTATAACCTCTAAAATTAATATTACTATTAGGATTGGCATTAAAAAGAGCATGAATTTTTTCTTTAGTTCTTAGACCCTTTTATGGTTCATAGGTGCCACAATATTTAGCATCATTTCTATCCATCCAGATGAACCATAAGGGTAATAATTAAAACTTTGATATATTTTTTTTTACACTTCAAGAAGTTGATGAAACCATAATTTAGAAGCAATAGCACCATTGACAAAAACATGATTTACATTTTCAATATGAAAGCAACAATAGCACTTTGAAGGTAAGTAAAACCCTTTAGTCCAAAGCAAAGAGTCCATAGGAATAAAGTTATTCAAAATCCTCCAAGCTAAAATAATAGAAATGGGAATGATATTGTTCCAAAGTTTAATAAAACATTAGTTGGGTTTTGTTTATCTCTAATAAAATTCCAAACCTCTTTAAGAACAAAGTCACCATTATAAGAAAGCTTAAAAGAATTTGGTTAGGTT
Source organism: Cymbidium sinense (assembly GCA_021442155.1). Lineage (NCBI taxonomy): Eukaryota > Viridiplantae > Streptophyta > Magnoliopsida > Asparagales > Orchidaceae > Cymbidium > Cymbidium sinense. The sequence goes on along the minus strand of CM038220.1, from coordinate 54,397,761 downwards.
TCTTAGAATGGGGATATTTCTAAAGTTGTCAAAAATAGATATAGGGATATAATTATAAAGTTTACTTTCATTCCAATTGTTATTAAGCCAAAAAGAATTAACTTTGATAGCAGCAGTAGAGTGGGTAGATAAAAGAGTGTCAATGGAGCCATTGCCAATCTAACTGTCTTAACAAAAGAAGGAAAAACCTGACTGAATACCAGAAGAAATTAATGATTTGACAACCCATTTAATGGAACAAAGCCTTTTCCAAACCAGGGATTCACCAACTTTATAAGCACAGTTAAGGGGGTGTTTACCTTGGAATTAATTTTCCATCATAAAAGTAGCCCAAAGTCTGTCATTCTTTCTAAAATTCCCAGAGCTTATGAGAGAAGGTAATGATAGCTTCAAAATAGTTTGCAACCAAGAGCACCTTCTCCCAAAGGACCACAACATTTATGCCAAGATGTCCAATGCATTCTTTGGTGGAATTATTGAGCCCCAAAAAAAATTGTTAAGCAAATGATCAATTCTGATAAGTGTAGCATTAGTGGGATAATAGTTTGAATCAAATAAAGAGGCATTGAGTTAAGAGTGCTTTAAGAATAGTCTACCACCAAAGGAAAGTAAATGGAATTCCCAAACAAAAATTTTATTTGAAATTTTTTGAATTAACTCAGTCAAAGAGATGGGAATATTTTGGGCCTTTAAAGAGTGAGCATCCAAGTACTTAAGTGGTAAGTGTTGATGTTTAAAATTAGTGATATGTAGGATTTGATTGATTTTATTATTGGAGATACTAGAGGAAGTGATAAAATATTTTTGTTATCATTGATAGAAAGGCCACTTTCTACCAAATTTATTTAAAAGGACTTGAGATGCTTGATGTGATAAGTAGAAGCATTGCAAAAAAAATAATGAAATCATATGCAAAACTTAAATGGGAAATAGGAAGACCATCAAGTGTTTTGTAGTACATACTATGATTGTTTAAGAATAAATCATTGATGCTCCTAGATAAGTACTCAACAATAATAATAAAAAAGGGAGATAAAGGATCCCCTTATCATAAGCCATGGGAAGAGGGAAAGTCTATTAAAAAAAATCAAAACTGCATTATTACAATTTTTCTATAAGAAAATAAATTTATCAAAAAACCCAAATAAATTCGAATATGGAAAAGGAAATCCTAAGAGATGTTATCAAAGGCTTTGGTAATATCTAATTTGAAAAGGATGTTGCCATATCTAGTCTTGGCATCAAGATCATGAATTAATTCTTAGGCAAGTAAAATATTATCAGAAATAGATCTACCTCTAACAAAACTAGTTTGGTTGAGAGAGATAATTCTATTAAGTAAAGGACTAAGTCTGTTGGTAAGAACTTTGCAAATCAACTTATTGAAGAAGGTGCAAAGACTAATAGGTCTGAAATCACTCCAATAGTCTGGATTATCTTTCTTAAGTATGAGAATAATAGAAGTACTAGAAAAATATCTAAGAAAAGGATTACCTTCAAAACAAAATCAATCAAAGCCTCAATCAAATCATTTTTAATGATAAACCAACATTTTTGAAAAAATTGAGCAGTGAAACCCTCCGGACCAGCAATAAAATCTATGTTCATGCTATTTAGAACTTTGAAAATTTCATCTTCATTATGCATAATGGTAAGCAAATCATTATCATCATTAGTAATAATAGAAGGAATCCACTATGATTGATAAATAGTTTTATAAGATTCTTGTTAAGCATATTTCTAAAGTAATTAATAAGTGATTCCTTAATATCATTATTCTCCATAATCTAATCTCCATTATCATTTTAATGTTTTGAATATTATTTAATGCTATCTTTTATTAACCAAAGCATGGAAATACCTAGTATTCTCACCATCGAATATATTTTACTAGCTTTTTTTGGCACCAATAGATCTTTCCATATTTTGGAAGTTAACAAGTTTATCTTTCGTCAAGTGTAATCTTAGAAGGATCACATAATGAGAGACTTCAAGATCCCAAACCAATTTTTCATATCTTTATATTAGAAAAAGGTTTTAAAATAATGCTTGTTCCACCACCAAATTTTGTTTAGGTCTTTTAAGTTTAAACCAAAGTGTATTCATCCCCATAATCGAATTATCATGATGTAAAGGAGCTTTCCAATTATTAGCCACAACATTAAAAAAAATCAATATGCTGAATCCACATGTTTTGAAATCTAAAAGGAGTGGGGTTTTTTAGTCTATTAGAATTTTCTTTAATAGAAACCAGAAGAGGTGCATGATCTGACAAGGTTTTGCTTAATTGGTCAATAGAATTAATAGGCCATTGCATAATCCAATGAGTATTAAAAAGAATATGGTCCAAGCTTTTCCAAATTCTAGAGTTTTGCCAAGTATAATTAGTTCTCTTAAAGCCAATATCAATCAAATTACAATCTTATTGGATAAATCTTCCATGGAATGAATATTAAGAGAGCAACCACCACTTCATTCATAAGAGATTAAAATGGTGTCGAAATCACCACCAACAAACCAAGGTTTATTGATAGAGGTAGCAAAATTCCTTAAATTATCCCAAAGAAGATTTCTACCAGATCTATAACAAGATGCATAAACAAAAGAGCCCAAAACACAATAATCACCATAAGAGATTTGAGCATTGACAACTTGATGAAAGTCATCAAGAATAGAGACCTCAACAAAATTATTCCAAAAACACCAAATCTTATTACTAACATTAGAGAAAATTTATTGAAACATCATTCTAGCAACATGGTTAATTTTATTAGCTAAGAGGCTCTAGAACAATAAGAAGAGAAATATTATGAATGCAAAAAAGATTTCTATTATGATTATGAATAGAAAGGGTACCGATCCCTCTAACATTCCAAACAAGAAAATTAACCATAAGGAAAATAAAAAAGGGGGGGTTAAGCAAAGGTTAATTAAGAGAGGAGTGAGAGGTCATGGCAGATCTAGTGTTTTTGGACAATTTGGGAGGAAATTTTAACATTTTTTTTCTTTTTAGCATGATAAGTTTGGAAGCCATTTTCTTTTCCCCTAGAGTCATCATCCGAGTAAGATTTAGTAACATTGGTCATAGATTTAGGAGAAATCTCCAAGTGTTTTGAGGGGAGTTTACCTTCTTCCAAATCCATATTTAGTCAAAAAGTAGGATTAACATGAATATCAAGATTAGAAATGAGAGATGGTGATGATTTAGAGCCATTTAAAGCACAAGTAGTAAAATTTGGATCATAAATGTTTTCAAGCATGCTCAACATCATTTTCCTCATTAAAAGCTTTATTTTCATCAATCAAAGCCAAGCATAGATGCAAATAGAATCAGGAAATAGAATCATTTTCTAATAACTTAGAGAATTTATTATTCTCTACATTAGAAATATTCAAATTCAAAGAAGGAATAAGAGGTAAAACATCCTTCCCATTTTGAATATCCAATCCCTACCAACATTAGAAGCCAAAACATGCTCAACAAGATTAACCCCATATCCAAGGAATCAACCTCAATGACTTCATACCATCTTAGATCTGATTGAACATAAGTAGAATCGCTTATGGGAGACAACATTTTCCTTAGGAGGAATTCATTTTTTTAAGTGGGGATGGAGAATAAAACATTTTGAATTATCATGACTGTATATTTTATAGTGGGAACAAAAAATTGAAAGGTTCTCCAATTCAACCTTTGCAAATATCTATAATTTTCAGAGCCAATCCAAACTTCCTTAGGGTATTTTTTAGTTATGTCTAATTCCATGATGATCCGAGCCATAGGTGAGATTGCTGCACTTGGTCGAAGTTGCAAAGGCCACAAAATAAAGCACAAGCAAAAGCACACATGATAGGTAACAAAATGACTACACATATTAGGAAGAGATACCACACAGGGATAATACGAGAAACCTCCTTAATGTCAAAGAGGGGTGACCGCTTCAGCAAACACTTTTGAGAATTAAAGATGAAATAAGAATGATGCGATAAAACACATGAATAATCCAGATCATTAGAAAGTTTAATCAGATATGGATGGTCAATATGACCAATCGAGAAGCACCTGTAAACTTGAGATTATGGAAAAAAGAGTGAATCTTATCCAAATTCAGACGATGAATTTACCAACAAGAGAAAATTCAAATGGTTTTGTCAACTTTTCAACATCCACATCAACACATTATGGTGAAACCTAAAAGATGTCAAAATTAGATTAATTGAATCAATAGAGGGAGAAATCTTACCAGAGAGCGCTTCCTTAAAAGATTTAGTAGAAGATGCAGCATTAGAGCCTCCAATCCCCAAAATGTCAGATGCCCTAACCAAAACATCCATATCTTGAGGTGCAGCCCAATTAATCAAACTAACCATAGTCATGGTCAATGATAAAACATAACACAAATAGTCAGAAGTTGTTCAAGCCTTTAAAATCGATAAAATCAAGCCAAACCAAAAAAATCCCCAATGCCACCAAGAGGATTCAAAATTGAGAATAAGAGAGAGCTTGGGGAGGAGGGTTCTTGGGTTTAGAGTTTAGGTTGTAGGGTTTAGGGTTATTTTTTTTTATTTATTTTATTTTTTTTTTTAAATTAGTAAACAGTAGGTTAAGGTTTATTTAGTTTATTTTTTTATTTATTTTAGTTTTTTTTTTATTTTTTTATTTAGGTTTATTTTATTTTACTTAGTTTATTTTATTTATTTTAGTTTATTTATTTTTTTTGTTTGGTTTAGGTTTAGTTTATTTTTTTTAGTTTTTTTATCTTATTTTAGTCTAGGTTTTATTTTTATTTTAGGTTTAGGTTTAGGTTTTATTTTATATTTTAGGTTTTTTATTTTATTTTTAGGTTTATTTTTATTATTTTTAGTTTAGGTTTAGGTTTATTTTTATTATTTTATTTTATTTAGTTTAGGTTTAGGTTTATTTTAGGTTTAGGTTTAGGTTTTATTTATTTTAGTTTATCTTAGTTTAGTTTAGGTTTATTTTATTTTATTTTAGTCTAGTTTTTTTGAGTTTAGGTTTATTTTTATTTAGGTTTTTATTAGTTTATTTTATTTTATTTTTATTATTATTTTTTTATCTTAGGTTTAGTTTTATTTTATTTAGGTTTTTATTTTAGTTTAGTTTTTTTAATTTTTATTTTAGTTTCATTTTATTTTATATTTTATTTAGTTTAGGTTAGTAGGTTTTAATTTATGTTTTATTTTATTTTATTTGTTCATTTAATTTATTTATTTTATTTATTTTATTTTAGGTTTTATTTTAGTTTTTTAGTTTATTTAGGGTTTAGGGTTGGGTTTTTATTTTATTTTTTATTTATTTTTAGTTTTATTTTATTTTTAGGTTTAGGTTTAGGTTTTATTTTATTTTAGGTTTATTTTAGTTTATTTTTGGTTTATTTTAGTTTTAGTTTAGTTTATTTTTGGTTATTATTATTTTATTTTATTAGTTTAGGTTTTTTAGTTTAGTTTAAGTTTATTTATTTATTTTTTATTTTAGGTTTATTTTTATAGTTTTATTTTATTTTATTTTAGGTTTTATTTACTTTAGTTTATTTTTCATTTTATTTAGTTGTTTTTTTATTTCTTTTTTTTTTCTTTTTAAGTTTTGGTTTAGATTTAGGTTTTTATTTTATTTTGATTTAGGTTTTTTTAGGTTTTATATAGTTTAGGTTTAGGTTTTTAGGTTTTTAGGGTTTAGGGTTTGGGTTTTTTGGGGTTTTAGGTTTTGGGTTTTAGGGTTTTGGGTTTAGTTTTAGGGTTTAGGTTTAGGGTTTAGGGTTTTAGTGTTTAGGGTTTGGGTTTAGTTTTAGGTTTGGGTTTAGGTTTAGGGTTTAGGGTTTAGGTTTTGGTTTATGTCTAGTTCAGTTTTTGGTTTTTTTTAACAAAGAACAAATTCATATTCAACATTTCTTCTTTGATTTCATTAACCAAGTACACCAAGTTTTCTAAGACACCTGACATAGATAAAAATGAGCACGCATAGAAAAATTTGAAAACCCTAGATTACTAGAACCATCTATACTCTAAACAGAGTTTCATAAGCAGGATCGATCGGCCATTCTTCGCTTTCTAGTTCCCATCATAACCACTTTGGCCTCTTGAGTAGTGGATCCAACATCATATCCTCGATATCTCCCTCGCCACCACCAGGTAACCTCCATCACTCTTCTCGCTCCATAACCACCACGCCCCACCACCACCTCCATATCCATAAGCACCTCTAGAATCCCCACCACCACGTTAACTCATCCACCCGCCTCTCCACCGCTAGAGCTAACCGAGCCTAGTTGACGGATGTTACCCCAAAGTTGCCATTCTTAGGGTTTAGGTTAGTTTAGGTTTATTAGTTTTTTAATTTATTTGGTTACTTTAGATGAGGTTTTGTAGGCAGGGTTTAAGTTTAGGGTTTGGGTTTAGTGTTTGGTTTATTTAGGGTTTAGGTTTAGTTAAGGTTAAGTTTAGGTTTAGGTTTAGTATTTATTTTACAAAGTAACCCAGGTTTAGTTTATTTAGTGGTCTTAGCAAATTAAGCTTTTATTTAGTATTTTATTTATTTTAGTTTATTTTATTTTTATTTAATTTTTTTTTTTATTTTTTATTTTATTTTATTTATTTTAGTTTTAGTTTTCATTTTAGTTAATTTTTTTAGGTTTAGGTTTAGTTTATTTTAGTTGAGTTTTATTTTATTTTATTTTTAGGTTTAGGTTTTATTTTTTTTATTTTTAGGTTTTAGGTTTTTTTTTTTTTTAGGTTTAGGTTTTATTTTAGTTTATTTTAGGTTTTATTTTTTAGTTTAGGTTTAAGTTTATTTTAGTTTATTTTATATTATTTAGTTTAGGTTAGGTTTAGCTTTAGTTTAGTTTATTTTAGTTTAGTTTAGGTTTATTTTATTTTGTTTATTTTATTTTTTCATTTTAGGTTTAGGTTCTTTTTAGTTTAGGGTTTATAATTTTTATTTATTTTATGTTTTATTTTTAGGTTTATTTTTTTAAGTTTTTTTTATTTGGTTTTATTTTAGGTTTATTTTATTTTTTATTTTATTTTTTTTATTTTATTTAAGTTTTTATTCTTAGGTTTATTTTACTTTTTTAGTTTATTTTTTTATTTATTTTATTTTTTTTATTATTATTTTATTTTTAGTTTTAGGTTTAGGTTTAAGTTTAGGTTTTTATTTTATTTTAAACTCAAATCTTCGATGTACTCATTCATCATCAAGTCAAGTGCTATGTCGATGTTCTCGTTGTAAAAAGTATAAAGAAGGAAGACCATCTGTTTGACTTGAGAGTAGTTTTTGAATAGTTAAGATAATTTAACCTCAAAATGAACCCCCTGAAGTGTGCATTAGGAGTGGCTTCAGGGAGATTCCTGGGGTTTGTTGTCTGACACCAGGGAATCAAAATCGATCCGGAGAAGATCAAGGCCATATTAGAAATTCCACCCCCTAAAATTTTAACTCAACTCAGATCATTTCAAGGGTGGTTTACGTATCTAAGATGATTTATATCCAACCTATCGGGAAGATGTCAGCCATTCTCAAGACTTGTCAAAAGGCCGCCAAGTTCAAGTGGATGATGAGTGTGAGCATGCCTTCAAGACATCAGCATTTTGATTATGTGCATTCTAACACCTATCCCTGCAAGCCGCCATTTTTTACACCATTTCATTGACTCTTTTTTTTGTCCCCACAACCATGAAGAAGGAAAATGTACTTACTACTCACACGCTCACCTGAGGCTAAATCCAACCATTGAGATGTATTTCCTAGCTTTAATCTTTGCATCCCAAAGCAAAGACTACATGCTTCCTCTTAAAGTGAACTTAATCTCTAGTGTCAATCCACTATAAGTAAATCATGACACTGGACGCATTCAATAATTGGCATGATGGTCCTTGATCCTTCAATAGACATTACCTTAATCTCCTATGAATGAAAGAATTACCAATTTCTTAGCAACACCCACTTCTTGCTAACTCTTGCATTGATGATCCCTCCAACAAATCATGAACTTAGGGATCTAATTCAGGCCAGATGTACTTAAGCAGCCTTCAAAGAGGAGAAAAAACCATAATCTACTTGTTCCAAGAAAGGGTAGAATACTTCTAGGACCATGATGAAATCATACCTATCCAAGCATCAACACAAATAATATGTGAGGCTCAATTGCAAGTCTGAAAGTTATCCATTACCAAGATCTGAACATCAACATCTGGGATTCCACCATATCAAAAAATCATCCATAAGGTTATAAAGTCAAGCTCCATCAAAGTATACCTCAGTGTTGGCCAAATCCCAAGAGAGGTTGCAATTTTAATATTCCCTAAGAATGTCGATGTATATTTTTTAGCCAAACTTGAAGGAATGACATGTCCCAGGATGAGTCCTTATTCAATAATGGTCCAAAATGAGACAAGTCTATCTCTATTTATTGAACTCATCATGCTCTTGAAGAGGTCCATTACCAAAACATGAGAAATATTTACAACCATTTTGGATTACCTAAATAAAGGCAAACTACTCAAGAGAAGTCCCAAGCCCATCGATAAACTAGAGAGCACTTTCTACATCTTGTATGGTGCCTTGATGTTTTATCATATGTGGTTATTCCACAATCATGGTTGTAAGATCATGAGACACTGTGATATGTGGAGCCAACAATTCAAGATGAAAGCAAAATAAAGAGACTAAGTCTTCAACCTTCCATCAAATATTAGATGATATGGCTTGTAAGGCCACCAATGTCAAGTCTGAGTCCTACACCAACCACCCAATATTCTACTCCTACATTCTCCTTATGTCCATTATGTCATATACCATTAAGTCCATCACTCTCACTGGGTGGGTCAAGATCAAATAACCAACCATCAGAGCTAGGCAAAGATGCCAAAACCTTGAGTTACAAAAGCTAAAATGATTCAAGCTCACAACAAGTTGGTCTATCTTAGACCTTTTCAAGTAGGAGAGCTTATTTTAGTTCTAAGGAGACAATTATTACAGATGTAAGATGGGAAGTTTGAACCCACTTGGGAAGGCCCTTTTGCCATAGAGAAGGCCTACCAAGGAGGACCTTATTAGCTTATTAATCATAAGGAAAGTGCCCAATGCTTCTAATCAATGGGATCTACTTAAAAATATTATAAATCATGTTTAAAAATAATTATCATCAATGAAAATTCCATTTTGAATTCAATCTCTTCCATGTTGAAAGTATTCTTGTTTTGTGAATCACATGATGTGTAGGTGTAAAGAACCTGCATCCTATCCTTCATCGACACAACAAAACAAACTACATACAAACATAGAAAACAAACACATATCTTTTTTGGCTACTGAAGTTAATATAATGCCCCAGTGGCACTCACTCAAGTCGGGTCGACATGCTACCCCTAGTGTGTCACCCTAGTGGTCTTCTTGCTTTGGAGGATGTACTATGCTTTCCTTCCTTACTTGGCCACATCGATAAGCACCTTGTTAGTTTGGTAGGCCTATCATGGTCAAAGCTACCTCATGTTGGCTTCATTTAAGAGGATGTGAGTCTGCTATGCTTTGATTAGCCTTTGCAGCCTCTCCTGCATATTCAAGGTTTAGGTGCACTCCCTTCTCCCCACTTAGTCACTCACCTATAGTATAGTATTGTTAATGATAGACATCCCGATCGCTTTGCTTGAAAAGTTGTACTTTATTTTTGAGGTTGATCATGCACACCAACTGCACCCAGGTTTCTTGGTTCTCACTATGGATGGATACACCACTATGGATACACCTTAGGTTGGTTGGTTCTCACACCTCAAGATACACCACTCATAGCAAATTTAAGTCTATTATGCTTTCTCCTTGAGTTGGCCACCTTACACCTATAGGCTTTCTTTTCCAGGGCTCAAGATAACGCCCCTAGTAGCACCTCCCTTGTGGGTACTATATTTGGATCACATGCTTTGCGACCCCATTTAGACACTACCAGGGTTACTATCGGTTTGGACAGTTCCCCTTTCCTAGTAACCACTCTTGTGGTTGGAGATTCCATCCTGTAGATGTACTGATTCTCCCTAGGTCCAAATCTGAGATAGTCAAAGTCATATAAGGTGTGGTCCTCGCACACCAACAGGGTCCATGAAATTATATAAACAAAATATATATTCACTTGTGGATTAGGAGGACACCCCTAGTGGTACCTTTTCCCAAGAAAGTATCTTATCTTTAGGCAAGAAAACTTATAGGAAGACTACTCTGAGTTGATATAAGTCCCTTGTGAATTCAAAGTCACTAAGTTTTGATTTGTTGTGCTACCAATAGGTCACCCCAGGTTGTTCCTAATTTAGAAGATGTAAGTCTACCTTCTTCCTAGCATGCATTGCACATTGAAAGGCAACCCCTAAGGTTGGCTAGCTCTACCCATGACCAGTAGGCTATTCCTTTGGATTTGTAAAGCTGAGATATGACAAGTTTGATATAGCCCCTTTTGAGTCAGTCCATCGCACACCAACATGGTCCATAAATTAAATCTATCAAATTTGACTGAGCTCACATCCCAGGATATGCCCTCAATTCAAATCAAACTAAGCCAAACAAACCATATCAAATCACATGAAATTAAGATAAAATTAATCTTCACTACTTTGAGTTCACATAAGTCCCTATGCATTCACTCAAGAGTCTCCCAAGGTTAGGTTTGATTTGTTGTGCATCTAACAGGTCACCCCAGTGGTTGATCCTAGGTTTGGAAGATGTAGGTGTGCTATGCCTTCTTCCAAGCATAGCACATCAAAAAGGCAACCCCTTTTGGCTATCCCCACACCCAGTAGACTATCCCTTTGGATTTGTAAACCTGGTAGGTCAAGCTATAGCACCGGGTCCATCGCACCTACATGGTCCATACATTAACTCATTAAATTAAACCCATTAATTTTCCCTGGAGTTAAATCACACTCTTCTAGTGGAACCCTAAATCAAATATCAAGTCAAGCAAACAAATCAAATTCAAAACCAACTTCCCCAAGTGGAGCCAAATTAAACCAACTCCCTAGTAGAGTCTAAATCAAAGAAATCCAACCAAACTATAATACATCTCCAAACAAATCATGAAATCAAACTCAAATCCCAATCCCTAATGGATAGCCCAAACTGCTTCCTAGTGGAAGGTTCATATACCCAATCCCTAGAGCACATATCTAGTAGATATGCCCACATTAAAAATAAAATAAATTAAAGTCAATTCGATCTTAATCCCGTGGATTATAGATTCTTATCCCTAACAAACTTCTTTCCACAAATCAAATCAAACTCAAACCTTATCCCCAACATATTTTCTTCTATGCCCTACAGACCCTCACATGTCATTTCCAATGCATGTGATCCCTTAGCAATCTCCCTCCATGTCCTTGACATGGAATTCTCATCAAATCTTATTTCTTCTCTTATGCACACCTTTAATACTTCAACCAAAAGCCTAATAATGTATTCATTCAAATTACATCATCTTAACATTGTAATCAACATTTTATGATTTGTGATGGTGCAAGCTCAAACTAACTATACAATATCATGCTAAACATATTAAAGTGTGAATTAACACACTATATCATATTATAATATATGATGTTATATTATAATTTTCTATAATATAATATATTATCTAACATTACACCTCATTAGAATCACATAAAATAAACAAATAAAAAATTTTTCTCAAAATATAAATAATGTTCATTTTGGATGTAAAATTGTTATTTTTTTATTAGAAATGGTAAAAAAAAATAATTTTGGTTTTTGGTGTGTGCCATGAATTTGGCCAAATTCTTCTATCTCAACCTTCAATTTATCTTACATTACACCTTAAAATGAATCACTTTAAGCAAAACTATAAAATTTGGTTGAAAATGAACATTTATTTTGGATGCAAAATTCCATTCTTTTGATTAAATGACACACCATAGCACACCCCAATGATGTTCCCTAAAGCTTACCTTAAATTTTGCCAAATCCCATCATCTCACCTATAAATCAATATTTTATGAATTATACCGACAAACTCTACTACATCATACTATAACAAACTAAAAATGCTAAACAACAAGTAGTAATACACAATAGTATGCTATAATGCATGATGCTACACTATGTTATGGCATCATATATTATAATACACTATAACATATTATATTATATTACTATATCACATCATAAGGGATTGCTTAAGATAAAAATCATAATATTAGTCTAAACAATAAAAAACTATATATTTTAGATTACTTACATATTTTAAATTGAAACAATATATTATGATGCCATGTTTCTACCTATTATGAATTTAGCCAAATTCAACCATTTTAAAGTCTAAATCAACATTTCTATAAATAATTCTATCGTAGGCTCGACTGCATGATTGTAAAATATTAAAAGATATTAAAATGCATAAAAACATATAATATTTATTTTGAACATAAAATCTTACTTTTAGACTACAAGTGGTAGCACACCTTTGGTTCTACAACCTAATTCCCACTTCAAATTTAACAAATTTCATCATCTCGATTTATTAAATCAATATTTTATGATTTATATTAATATAGACTATAGGGCAAAATACCATAATATACTAAAACATTTCAAAACATCTTCTAACATCCAAAAACACATTACTACATGCTCAAATATATGATTCTACATTATACTATAATATATGGTATTATAATATGATTTAGGGTTAGGGTTTAGGGTATTCAATTCTCTAATAGTCAAGGAAAACTCTCTTGAAGACATTTTCTTTAGCTACCATAACTATGTTAGGATTAGGTCATTCTTTCAATCTACTCCTAATAACATATTATTCAAGGTTTAGGTTTAGGTAGGTTGGGGGTTTAGGTTTAAAGTTTAGGGTTGTAGGTTTTAGGGTTTAGGGTTTATAGTTCTAGGGTTTATAATTTAGGGTTTAGGGGTTAAGATTTAGGGTTTAAGGTTTAACATTTAGGGTTTAGGCTTAGTGTTTAAGGTTTATGGTTTTTTAGGTTTAAGGTTTAGGGTTTAGGGTTTAGGGTTTTGATTTTAAGGTTAGGGTTTAAGTTTTTGTTTAAGGTTTATGGTTTAAGGTTTTTTTTAATAGAAGAACAAATTTAGATTCAACATTTCTTCTTTTGATTTCATCAACCAAGTAGCACCCCAAGTTTTCTAAGATAAGTGATGACATAGATAAAAAATGAGCACCCATAGAGCTAATCAAAAACCCTAGAGAAAGACATAGTTCCATAAGCAACGATCGCCATTCTTCTTTAGTCCCATAAGCACCTCCCCCTCGAAGTGGATCTGCCATCATATCAATGGCACCACCACGACTGTAACCTCTATCGCTCCTCCTGCCACCATAACCACCTGACCACCACCTCAATATCCAACACCTCCATCCCCACCACCACTGATAACCATCATTACCTTCATCTCACACCCTGATTGAGTTAGTTGATGGTGATGTTCCTACCATCAAGGTTCGCCCATTCTGGGTTTAGGATTTTTAGGTTTTTAGGTTTTTAGGGTTTAGGTTTATGGTTGGGTTGTAGGTTTTAGGGTTTAGGTTTAGGTTTGGGGTTAGGTTTGGGTTTGTGGTTTTTTTGGGTTTAGTTGGGGTTTAGTTTATGGTTTAGGTTAGCATTTAGGGTTTGTTTTTTATTTAGGTTTAGGTTTGGGTAATTTATGATTTAAGTTTTTGGTTTTGGGTTTTTTTTAAATTAAAGCAAACCTGAGGTTTATTTTTATTTTATTTTTATTTTAGTTTATTTTTATTTTTTTTAGGTTTATTTTTATTTTATTTAATTTAGTTTATTTATTTTAGGTTTATTTATTTTAGTTTAGGTTTTTATTTTATTTATTTAGGCTTAAGTTTAGTTTATGCTTATTTTTACTTTAGTTTTATTTTTTATTTTTAGGTTTTTTTTTATTTTAGGTTTATGTTTAAGTTTTATTTTTTTTATTTTTTGGTTTAGGTTTTAGGTTATTTTTAGTTTATTATTATTTATTTTATTTTATTTATGGTTTAGTAGTTTATTTTAGGTTTAGGTTTAGGTTTTATATTTTATTTTTAGTTTTATTTTAGTTTAGGTTTAGGTTTATTTTATTTTGTTTATTTTAGTTTAGGTTTAGGTTTATTTTTTATTTTGTTTATTTTAGGTTTAGGTTTTAGTTAAAGGTTTAGGTTTTATATTTTATTTATTTTAATTTTATTTTTTTATTTTAGGTTTAGGTTTTATTTATTTTATTTTATTTTATTTATTTTATTTTTTTATTTATTTACTTTTTTATTTATTTTAAGTTTTTATTTTAGGTTTATTATTTTTAGCTTTAGTTTAGATTTATAATCTTTTTTATTTTAGTTTAGTTTTATTTTTTTTATTTTTATGTTTAGGTTTAAGTTTAGTTTAGATTTTATTTATTTTATTTTATTTTATGTAGGTTTAGATTTTATTTATTTTAGGTTTTATTTAGTTTAGGTACAGTTAAGTTTTATTTTGGGTTAGTTAGGTGGCTGTAGTTTAGTTAGGGTAGGGTTTTAGTTGGTTTGTGTTTAGGTTTTAGGTTTAGGGTTTTGGTTGGTTTGGTAGGGTTATAGTTTATGGGTTTAGGTTTGGTTAGTAGGGGTGGTTGGGTTTAAATTTTTTTTGATTTTTTTTTAAATTCAAACCCAGAGCTTACATTTTATTTAGTTTATTTTAGTTTATTTTATTTATATTTAGTTTATTTTATTTTTTTTATTTTATTTATTTTATTTATTTAATGTAGTTTATATTTTATTTTATTTATGTAGTTTAGGTTTTTATTTTAGTTTATTTTTAGGTTTAGTTTTTATTTTTATTTTATTTTTTATTATTTTAGGTTTAAGTTTTATTTTATTTTTTTTAGGTTTATTTTATTTTATTTTAGGTTTATTTTAGGTTTTATTTTTAGGTTTATTTTTTTTTTATTTTAGGTTTACTTTAGTTTATTTTATTATTTAGGGTTTAGGTTTAGTTTAGTTTATTTTAGGTTTAGGTTTAGGTTTATTTTATTTATTTTATATAGTTATTTTTATTTTTATTTTTTAGGTTTTAGTTTATTTAGGTTTTATTTTAATTTATTTTAAGTTTATTAGGTTTATTTTTAGGTTTAGGTTTTATTTAGTTTTAGTTTATTTTATTTTAGGTTTATTTTATTTTTTTATTTTAGTTTAGTTTATTTAGGTTTTATTTTACTTTAAGGTTTCATTTATTATTTTATTTTAGGTTTAGGTTTAGGTTTTAGTTTAGGTTTTATTTTATTTTATTTTTTATTTTGGTTTAGGCTTTTAATTTTATTTTGGGTTTTAATTAGTTTAGTTTAGTTGGTTTAGTTTGGTGGTCACTTAGGAGGGTTTAGGGTGGGGTTTAGGGTTTGGGGTTTAGGGTTAGGGTTTAGTTTAGGGTTAAGGTTTAGTCTTTAGGTTTTAGGTTTTGGTTTAGGTTTTGGGGTTTAGGTTTTTAGGGTTTAGGTTTTAGGTCTAGGGATCAGTTTTAGTTTAGGGTTTAAGGTTTTGGTTTTTTAATAGAGAACAAATTCAAATTGAGCTTCTTCGATTTCATCAACCAAGTAACATACCAAGTTTTCTAAGACACATGGGACAATATAGATAAAATATGAGCATGCTTAAATCAAAACCCTAGATAACTAGAACCATCTCTACTATAAAGGCACAATTCTATAAGCAACAAATCGGATCGGCCATTGTTCAGTTTCTCTAGTTCCCATCAAAACCTCTCGAGTAGCGGGATCTACCATCATATCCCCGATCTCTCCCTCAGCCGCCACCACGGTTGTAACCTAGGTCGCTCCTCTTGCCTCTGAAACCACCACTGCTTTGACCACCACCTCAATATCCACCAGCATCTCAAGATCCCCCATCAAGGATAACTGCATCGCCCTTCACCTCTACACAGATTTAGATTGAGCCTAGTTGATGATGATTCATCATCAAGGTTATGCCCATTCTTAGGTTTAGGTTAGTTTAGGTTTAGGATTTAGGTTTATTTCTTAATTTATTTAGTTTCTTTAGGTTTAGTTTGGGGTTTAGGGTTAGGTTTATGGTTTAGGGTTTGGTTTAGGTTTATGGTTTTAGGGTTTTAGTTTATGCCTTTAGGGTTTAGGGTTTGTTAGGGTTTGATTTGTGGGATTGGGGTTTAGTTTTGGCATTTTTTTGTGGTTTTAGAGGGTCACAGTTTAGGGTTTTAAGGTTTAGTTTAGTTTTAAGTTTTTTTAGTTTAAGTTGGTTTGGGTTTAGGGTTATAGTATGGTAGGGTTTAGGGTTTAGGGTTTTTTAAAAAAAATGTAAACCAATTTTATTTATTTATTTTTATTTATTTTAGTTTATTTTATTTTATTTTACTTAGGTTTATTTTATTTATTTTTTTTTATTTAGGTTTATTTATTTAGTTTAGGTTTATTTAGTTTAAGGTTTAGGTTTATAGCTTATTTTATTTTTTTTATTTTATTTTATAGGTTTAGGTTTTATTTTATTTAGGTTTAGTTTTTTTTATTTTTTAGGTTTTGGTTTTGGTTTTATTTTAGGTTTATTTGGTTTTATGTTTTTTTTTAGGTTTCTTAGTTTATTTTTATTTTTTAGGTTTAGTTTATTTTAGTTTAGATTTAGGTTTTTATTTTATTTTTATTTTATTTTAGTTTGGGTTTAGGTTTATTTTATTTTGTTTAGTTTAGGTTTAGGTTTCTTAGTTTAGGGTTTAGGTTTTATTTTTATTTTTTAGGTTTTATTTTTTAGGTTTATTTTTTGGTTTTATTTAGTTTTTATTTTTTTTATTTTAGTTTATTTTATTTTAGACGTTAGTTTTATTTTAGGTTTATTTTATTTTTATTTTGTTTAGTTTTATTTATTTTATTTTAGTTTAGTTTTATTTTATTTTATTTTATTTTACATTTATTTAGGTTTTGTTTATTTTAGTTTAGGTTTAGGTTTAGGTTTTAGTTTAGTTTTATTTTATTTTATTTTTTTATTTTATTTATATTTATTTTTATTTATTTTATTTTAGGTTTTATTTAGTTTAGGTTTAGTTTTAGGGTTTTGTGGTTTAGGATGGGGTTAGGGTTTGGATTTAGGATTTGGGGTTTAGTGATTTAGGTAGGTTTGTGGGTTTAGGGTTTAGGGTTTATGGTTTAGGATTTTGGTTTTAGGCTTTAGCTTTAGGGTTTAGTTTTAGGTTTTGGGTTTAGGTTTAGGTCAGTTTTAGTTTAGGGTTTTAGTGTTTAGGGTCAGGTTTAGGGTTTTGGGTTTGGTTTTTAGGGTTTAGGGCTAGGTTTTTTTTTAAATTTTTTTTTAATTTTGTTATTTTTAAAAAAAATAAGTAAACCAGTAGGTTTAGATTTATTTAATTTAGTTGGATTATTTTTTATTTATTTATTTATTTTTATTTAGTTTGATTTTTAGTTTTATTTAGTTAAGTTTTATTTATTTTAAGTTTATTTACTTTAGTTTAGGTTTTTTATTTCAGTTTATTATTTAGGTTTAGGTTTTTTTATTTAATTTAGTTTTATTTTATTTTTTTTTTTAGTTTAGGTATTATTTCTATTTTGTTTAGGTTTTTATTTTATTTTTAGGTTTAGTTTAGGATTTTACTTGGTTTATTTAGGTTTTATTTTTTAGTTTAGTTTAGGTTTAATTTTAGTTTATTTTATTTTATCTGTTTAAGTTTAGGTTTAGGTAGTTTATTTTATGTTTAGGTTTAGGTTTTTTTATTTTAGTTTAATTTATTATAGTTTAGTTTAGGTTAATTTTATTTTATTTAGGTTTTTTTTTTTTTTTTAGTTTAGGGTTTAGGTTTTATTTTAGATCTTTTTATGTTTGGATTTTATTTGGTTTTAATTTTTTTATTTTAGGTTTATTTTATTTTTTTTTTTATTATTTTATTTATTTTAGGTTTAGTTTTATTTTATTTAGGTTTTTTATTTTTTTTACCTTTATTTTAGATTTTCTTATTTTATTTTAATTTAGTTTTTTATTTTTATCTTTTTTTTAGGTTTAGGTTTAGGTTCAGTTTTTAGTTTAGGTTTTTAAATAATTTTATTTTATTATATTATTCTAGTGTAGGTTTTTTTATTTATTTTATTTTTAGGTTGTATTTAGTTTAGGTTTAAGTTTTTGCTTTTAGGGTTTAGGGTTTAAGGTTAATTTAGGGTTTAGGGTTTAGGGTTAAGGTTTTAGGGTTAAAGGTTTTAAAGGTTTAGGGTTTAGGGTTTTAGGGTTTAAGGTTTAGGGTTTAGGTTGTAGTTCTAGGGTTCAAGTTTTAGTTTAGGTTTAGGATTTTTAGTTTTTTTTAATAGAGAATAAATTCATATTCAACATTTATTCTTTTCGATTTCATCAACCAAGTAACACACCAAGTTTTCTAAGACATAAATGACAACATAGATAAAAAATGAGCATGCATAGAGCAATTCAAAAAATCTAGATAACTAGAACCATCTTTACTATAAAGACACAATTCCATAAAGAAGAAGATCAGATCGACCGTTCTTTAATTTCTCCAGTTCCCATCAAAGCCACCCCGACCTCTCGAGTAGCAGGATCTACAATCATATCCGAGATCTCTCCTCCCACCACCACCATGTATAGCCGCCTCCCTCCTCCTCCATAACAACCACTGCTCCGACCACCACCACCATATCCACCAGCACCTCCAGATCCCCCACCACCACTGCGATAAACGTTGCCTCCACCTTTGCCTCCACCACCAGATCTAGACTGAGCCTGGTTGACAGTGATGTTCCTGCCAACAAGGTTCTGTCCATTCTTAGCATTTAGATTTAGGTTTAGGTTTATTAGGTTTTTAAGTTTAGGTTTACTTTTTAATTTATTTAGTTACTTTAGGTTTAGGTTTAGGGTTTAGGTTTTAGTTATTTTAGTTTAGGTTTTGGTTTATTTTATTTTGTTTATTTTTTTATTTTAGGTTTAGTTTTTTTAGTTTAGTTTTTTTTATTTTTATTTATTTTAGGTTTTATTTTAGTTTTATTTTTAGGGTTAGTTTTATTCTATTTTTTTATTTTATTTTATTTTATTTATTTTATTTTTTATTTATTTTATTTTATTAAGGTTTTTATTCTTAGGTTTATTGTATTTTAGTTTAGTTTAGGTTTCTTTAATTTATTTTAGTTTATTTTATTTTAATTTTAGTTTAGGTTTTAGTTTAGGTTTTATTATATTTTAATTTTTATTTAGTTTAGGTTTTGTTCATTATTTTTTTATTATTTTTTTTTTAGGTTTAGGGTTTTGGGTTTTTTAGGGCTAGGGTTTAGGGTGGTTTGGTGGAGTTTAGGGTCAGGGTAGTTTTAGCTTTAGGGTTTAGGTTTTAGTTAGGATTGGGGTTGAGGGCTTAGTGGGGTCAGGTTTAGGGTTGTGGTTTCAGAGGGTTTGAGTTTTTAGTCAGTAGGTTTAGGGTTTAGGGTTTTGGCTTAGTTTTAGGGTTTAGGGTTTAGGGTTTAGGTTTTAGGGTTTAGGGATTTTTTTTCAAAAATTTAAGTAAACCCAGTTAGTTTATTTTATTTTATTTACTTTATCTTATTTTAGGTTTATTTTTTTATTTTTTTTATTTTATGTTATATTTTAGGTTTAGGTTTTAAGTTTATGTTTATTTTAGTTTATTTTTACTTTTATTTTATTTTAGGTTTAGGTTTTATTTTAATTTTAGGTTTAAGTTTAGTTTTTATTTCATTTTTAGCTTTAGCTTTTGGTTTTATTTAGGTTTATTTTAGGTTTTATTTTTAGTTTAGGTCTAGGTTTATTTTAGTTTATTTTATTTTATTTAATTTAGGGTTTAGGTTTAGTTTAGGTTTAGGTTTTATTTTATTTTAGTTTTGTTTATTTATTTATTTTAGTTATTTTAGTTTAGTTTAGGTTTATTTTATGTTAGGTTTGTTTTAGATTTATGTTTTATTTAGTTTTTTATTTATTTTTTTTTATTTTATTTTATATTTAGTTTTATTATATTTTTTTTTATTTTAGGTTTATTTTAATTTTACTTTTGTATAGGTTTTATTTATTTTATTTTAGTTTTTTTTGGTTTTAGGTTTAGGTTTACATTTAGGTAGGTTTAGGTTTTAGTTTACATTTTATTTTATTTTTTATTTTATTTAGGTTTTGTTTTTTATTTATCTATTTTTTTTATTTTATTTTAGTTTAGTTTTAGGTTTAGGGTTTTGTATTTTAGGGTTTAATGTTTAGGGTTTAGAGTTTAGGGTTTGGTAGAGTTTAGGGTTTAGATAGATCTTTGTTTGGGTGGGTTTAGGATTTAGGTTTAGGGTAGGGTGTGGCTAAGTTTAGGTTCTTTATTTATTTATTTTATTTTTTTTTCATTTTTAAATTAAGTAAACAAGTAGTTTAGGTTTATTTAGTTTATTTTATTTATTTTAGTTTATTTTATTTTTTTTTTATTTAGGTTTATTTTATTTATTTTGTTTAGTTTATTTATTTTAGGTTTATTTATTTTAGTTTATTTTTTAGGTTTAGGTTTATTTTTTTAGTTTATTTTATGTTTTTTTTTTAGGTTTTGGGTTTTATATTTTATTTTTTAGGTTAGGTTTAGTTTTATTTTAGGTTTATTTTTAGGTATTATTTTTAGTTTAGGTTTAGGTTTATTTTTTTTTAGTTTATTTTATTTTATTTAGTTTTAGGTTTAGGTTTAGTTTATTTTGGTTTAGGTTTAGGTTTTATTTTAGTTTATTTATAGTTTAGGTTTAGGTTTATTTAGGTTTTTTTAAGTTTAAGATTTAGGTTTTATTTTTATTTAGTTTTAGGATTATTTTTTTAAGGTTAGGTTTTATTTAGTTTTATTTATTTTATTTTAGGTTTATTATAATTTTTATTTTAGGTTTTATTTTATTTAGATTATTTTAAATTAGTTTAGGATTTTATTTTATTTTATTTATTTTTTTATTTTATTTTCTTTTAGGTTTGGTTTAGGTTTAGTTTTAGTTTATGTTTTATTTTTATTTTATTTTCATTTTATTTATTTTTCATATTTATTTTATTTAGGTTTATTTAGTTTTTTAGTTTAGATTTTTTTTAGGGTTTAGGTTTGGGTTTATTTAGGTTTATTTTAGGTTTTATTTTTTAGTTTTAGTTTATTTTTTATTTATTTTATTTATTTTTATTTTAGTTTAGGTTTAATTTATTTTATTTATTTTAATTTAGTTTAGATTTATTTTATTTTGTTTATTTTATTTTATTATAGGATTAGTTTTATTTTTTAGTTTAGGGTTTTTAATTTTATTATTTTTTATTTTAGTTTTAGGTTTATTTTTTTTATTTAGGTTTTATTTAGTATTTATTTTATTTTATATTAGGTTTACTTTATTTATTTTACGTTAAGTTTTATTTTATTTGGGTTTTTATTCTTATTTTTTTTTTTATTAGGTTTTTATTTATTATATTTTAGTTTATTTTTATTAGTTATTTTATTTTATTTTAGGATTAGTTTAGATTTAGTTTATTTTTATTTCATTTTTTTATTTTATTTTAGGTTTAGGTTTTATATTTATTTTATTTTATTTTATTTAGTTTTAGGTTTTTTAAGTTGTGGTTTAGGGTTTAGGGTTTAGTGGTATAGTCTGGGGTTTAGGCTCAGTTTAGGTCAAGTTTGGTCTCCAGTTTAGTTAAGTGCCTGGTTTAGCTCAGTGGTTGGTTTTAGGTGTGTTTAGTCAGGTCATTGGTGGCCCAGGGTTTTAGTTTAGGTTTTTTTTAGGCCCATGGTAGTTAGGCCTAGGGTTTAGTTTAGGATTTAGTGTTTAGGATCTTTAAAAAGTAAACTCAGGTTTAGTTTATTTAGTTTATTTATTTTATTTTTATTTTAGGTTTATTTTTTATTTAGTTTAGTTTATTTATTTTTGGTTAATTTATTTTAATTTAGGTTTTATTTTAGTTTATTTAGGTTTAGGTTTGTTTTTGTTTAGTTTTATTTATATTTTATTTTTAGTTTAGGTTTTTTTTTTAGGTATATGTTTATGTTTTATTTTTAGTTAGGTTTTAGGTTTTATTTTAGTTTTTTAGGTTTATTTTTAGTTTATATTTAGGTTTATTTTAGTTTATTTTATTTTATTTTGTTTAGGGTTTAGGTTTTTATTTATTTTAGTTTTGTTTATTTTAGTTTAGGTTTATGTTTAATTTATTTTGTTTATTTTTTTATGTTTAGTTTTTTTAGTTTAGGTTTATTTTTTATTTATTTTAGGTTTATTTTTGGGTTTAGGTTTTATTTAGTTTTATTTTATTTAGGGTTTTGTGCCACCAACCTTTAAGATCTTTGATGCGGGAGCTCATGATAACATTGCACACTTTAGAGCGGATGTTGCAACATATGATCATCTCTCTTCTGTCTTTTCGTTACGTCGTGTTGCATTTGATTGCCGAACCGCCCAATGGTTTGGTGAAGACTTTTTGAGTTGGAAGACCTCTTCATCAAAAGGTTTGTGGAGCTCAAGAGGGTGATCAGGCACCTCATTGTAGAGAAACAAACTCAACAAGTCCCTTGTTGATTACATTCTCGTGTCACTGAACATGAAATGTGAACCACAACTATCAACAACATTGAGATTCTACTCAAGAATATCCATGACCCAATCGCTTTCATGCTTAAGGACTTTACCATCAAAACATTCAAGAAATTAATCAACAAGGCAGCTAGCCTACAAGAGGAAGCCAAATAGTTGCCCTTTCCTGACAAATCATCTAGGCCCAAGCCACAGAAGGTGACCGACTTCTAGACTTATAACTACCTGGAGTGGTAGCTAGCTAACTCCTCCTATGATTTTAAAACTATGTAGTCCGTTCTTATGAATTATAAGATAGCTAAGGTAGTTATTTAATTAGAAAGAGACTAAAGTCCTAAACACGCTCCCTAAGAGACTAGAGCATGAGTGGTATGAGCATATGACTTAATATATAGATGCAAAATATTTTCAAATTTTATTTCAGTTTAGACACATCATTTTGACATAGGCTTTAGGATTTCTTATGCCTAAATGCATGATGAAATAGGTTATGGGTCAAATCAGCTAAAAGAAGGTGTTCTCCACTATAAGGGGTGCCCTCATAGGTTAAGCATTCCTATTATGCAAAAATGGAGATCCTTCATGTTCAAGGGAGAAAGAATATGCATGCATGATGTGAAACATACATACATATAAGGGTTGCTAAATCTTTTAATTATCTTATTTTATCTCTTAGGCTTTATGATGAGGTTATGAGTTGTTTAAAATTTAGTTATGAGTAATTAGTTGGGTAGAAAAGTTATTTTATCCTAAGAGAGTCATATCCAAGCCACCCATTAAAGCATCAATCATTTTAGAAACTATGAAAAGCATGCCATCCTAATGCACAATGTAAACATAACATCTAACAATTATATAAACTATCTAAAAGAATAAAAGGTCGGGTCTGCACTGCATAACCCAAAGAGAGAAAAGATGGGTAAGCTCTACCCTTATACAACCTAGAATAGGAAAGAATAATTGTAATTGTATTAAATGCTATGGGGATCTTCTTTTTTTATATCTCCATTTTGATTTGGTTCCTTCTTTGATTTGGATGGTGCTTGCTTCAAAGGCATCACAAAGCACCCCAGGACAAAGCCTTTTGACCACTACTCATCCTAATCCCCCATAGCACTAATCCTAATTCCTATTACAAAATTACATTTATGAGGGAAAAGTAAATTTAACTACACTTGCAAAATAGAGGTTTGCTAAATATACATATAATCCCAAGCATTTTGTATTTGTAATTTGGACTTAACCCTACACATGGGTAATTAAGCCCACCTATCCTAACTTGGATTATGCTTAAGGATTTAAGCAACCTGAAAAAAGAGCATTCACATTTATTTTTAAGCATCCATTAAGCATAATCCCATGCAAAAAACATGATTAGGCTAATATTGGCCTATCATCCAGTTTACAAAGCATACACCCTAACATTTAATCTAAAATAAAATATCATAAAATAGAAACATACATCACATCATACATCATCCTAACTTAGAACTAGAAGTGGTGACTTAATTCTAATGTGTGTATTAAGGATTGTGTGGTAAGTGTTGTTAGACATTAGTGTTGTATTTTCTAAGTGTAGAAGGATTCAATTTAACATGAAAGGTTGATTTCACTTGAAGTAGTTTAATTGATTTGAGAATTTTAATTTGTGTTTCCTTTTGTTTCATTATTACTTATAAACTAAGTGTTATAAAGAGAGGATTCCCTCTTTCATCCCTACCATAAGTCACTTTCTAAAGTATATTAAATTGATTTAGTTCTCTTTAGTGAAAGGCTTATTAAATGATTTTATTAATCCTAAGTTTAGGTTCACTTTAAATAATCCTATTCGAAATGAAAGGCATCTTAAGATTAATTTAATTGAATTACTACCACATGACATATATTAAATCATTTTTTTCGACTACATGTAACATTCATATGATTTAATCCTAAGTGTATATATACATGCAACATATTTTAACACACTTAAATGATGAATGTATGTGTATTTTTAGAATTTATATTTTATTTAATTGAATTATTTAAACATATTAATTTAAAGCTTTATCCAAATTCTTATATAAAAAAGAAATAAGAATGAAATTAAATAGGCATGTGTTGTTAAACCAAGGAAGTGAGGTAATCAAATGACCTCTTTGGAGTTAGCTAAAATCTCATATAAGATGTCTACTATATACCCATTTGCATTCAAACATATGTAAACTCATATACATGAACATAGGAAGTAAGCTCCAAATCATATGGCTAATTAATTCAACCACTTAGTCAATTATGAATGCATGCAATTTTAATGTAAAATGTGATTTTCATTCACTAATCACATATACATATACATGTACAAAGATATAGGCAAGTATGTCATTACTAAACTAGGAGGTAATCGATGACCTAACTAACTAAAGGCTGTGGATGTCTAGACTATATACTTGCTTTTGACACACATGAATGTATACATAAATGAGGGAAAGAAAACCATGCAAAGATTGTATATTATATATTATATATATATATACATATATATATATATGAATTAAAGCTCTATCCAAATTCTAATGTTGAAATACATAAGAATGAAATAAAATGGGTATGTGCCATTGTTAAACCATGAAAGTGAGGTAATAAAAATGGCCTCCTTGGGGCTAGCTAAAGCCTGTGTTCTCGGATGATCTTATCAACACAATATACCATATACTTGAATTAGCATAACACACATATTATTATTCATTTATAAGCTTTTGAAAAATACATTTGGATTTAATAGTGATAATAGCCATGCATATATTAAATTAAATCAACACATGCAAGCTTACATAAAGGAAATCCATTTTATTTTACTTGATTTTGAAAAGATGGATGCATGAATTCAAATGACATACAAAATTTAACATGATTGGAAAGAGGACAATCAAATATAAGCATGTGATTCTTTCAACCAAACTAGTTTTTAAGGACAATCAAATCAAATAAGATTATTTAAAGCAAACCAAAGCTTCTTTATTAATTAAGTTTTGGATTTGATTTGATTTAAAGAGGAGAAGAGAAATCATCACTTGTTGTTTTAAACCCATTCCCACATTAGTGATTTGATTTAATTTAAGGAAATGTAATTAAGTCAATTTTATGTGTTAATTAATTTGAACCCTTAATTAGATGAATTGATTACCCTTACCTATGCCACCTTAAAGTAATTAACTAAATAGTTATGATCTAACATGATATGCATGGAAAATAAACTTGCAATGATCCTAAGAAATAAAAGGGGCATAATGCAATTGGCTCATGTTTAATAGTCAATTGGCTCTTATAGTTTTCCCACACATGTAAACTAACCATAATTTCATTAAACTCCTTTAGGTTATTAAACACCTAAAGATCTAACCCTTGATTTAATTAATTAAGGTCTGATGTGATTATGATTTCAATTTGATTAAGTGATTTAATTAATTAGTTAAATCTTAATTAATTTCATTTTAAAAGGGTGGAATGAACATAAAAGGGTCCCAACCTATTCCTTAGTTCACTTACTATTGAATAATGATTAAAAAACTTAATTAACCAATATATTACTATTCATGGGATTAATTAATCATTAATTAACTTAAAATCATAGTTAAGGTTTAATTAGTCAATTTTTCTAATTAAATGAGTAATAAATCCTAAGAAAATTATGGGAGTCAGAGGTCATCCCATTAAATTAACTCACAAAATTTGGGATTAATTGCTCAAGTAATTAAGAAGTAATTAAGCTAGTTAGTTTTGTAAATAAACCTTAATTACTATTCAAAATTTATTAAGATCATTTTTAATTTATTCTCCTCTGAAATACTTATAAAATGAGTATTTATTTGCATTTTTAATTTTTCTACATTTTTTATGATTTTTAGAAGTTTCAGCCTTTAAAAATGATTAATTAAGCCTAATTAAAGCCTAATCTTATTGGCACCACGCGACACATTTTCCATGTGGCGTAGCAGGATTGGCTACTTAAAACTTATCCGACTCAGCACCTATGTGGTGGTGATGAATGCATTTTCTCGTTCACCATCTGATCTAAGATTGAACATCTACGATTAATCCCATAGCTTAATAGGATTAAATCATATCGATCTAGCAGATCAAATCATGACCATCTATTCTGATGAAGCAGAACAGATGGTGCATGATCTAATGTCACATGAGTGAGGTAGAATGGAGTCCGTCCACCATTGCTCACTTGATACGAGCTTACTTGAGCTCGGATCTACTCCAAAAAAATCTCACACCTTCATGACATCGATTAGAGCGGATCCAATGGTCAAGATCACATGAGATGCAAGTTTTCTTCAAAAAGTTCCAACCCATTTTTTTTTTTAAGGATCAATTTTGGAAGCATACCTCACCAGAGCTCAAGATCAATGGCTCTAATGATTGAGGAAGCTTCATCTAGTGGAGATGAAGCCCTGTTGATCAGCAATTGGATCAATTCCTTGATGTTCACTTAGAAGGCCATGAACTGACCATTTGGAGCTTAGCTTTGATCGAAATCCCACTTCTGGTGCTCGAGAAGCTAAGGAGATGATTCATTCTTGCTTAAAGAGGCCTAGGGAAGGTGCGTGCAAAGTTAATTTGAGTTTGATGGAGAAATGGGGAAGTCAGAAAATGGGAGTGTGAGGTGGATGGGAATGGCATTTTTGATCAAGCAAGCTTAGGGAATGGCTCTAGCATTGTCTTGGGTAGTTATCGAGAAATGATTTTATGTGTATTTGAGTGGAAATGAGGAGGTGTATACCCCTTCATCTTGATTAGACGGTGGGATCGTTTGGCTTCGTGGTGCCACCATCTTGGGAGTCATGTGGCATGGGAGGGAGGTGAGTTTGGCTTTATTGGGTTTCAAATGCTCTAGGGAGGGTGAGGTGATTTCACCTCCATGGTCATGGTGACCCAACCACCCTGGTTGGTTAGTCCGGTGCCTAGGTGGACCATTGGGAGAGCACCAAGTGACCAAGGAATGGAAATGACCACTTACATGGGTGATTTGTCTCATGTGATGCCACCCTTAAAAGAATGATCATTTGGCATTAGATTTGATTTGGGTAGATTTGAAATGAGCAAAAAAGTTAGCAAATTTCAAGTCAATCGAGTTGATTTGGTTAGTTTGGCTCGCTTTGACTCATTTAGGTCAAATTAGGTTAGTTGTTGACCAATTGGTCAATCAAACCAAGGGCTGGGTCAAGTTCATATGATCATTTGGGATGTTTTGGTTCAATTTTTTGGTTTAGTTTGGCTTAGATTTGATTTTGGCTCATTTGAATTCATTTGGGTCAAATGGGTTAAGTTGACCAATTTGACCAAATTAGTCAAATTAGTTTGGGTTAGGTATTGGTTTGGGTTTAGTTGACCAATTGAAGATGATTGTAATCTTTGGTTTCAATTAATTTGGATTTGATTTGATTTATGCCAACTTGAAACTTTAGGTCAATTTGGGCTGGGTTCAATTGTTGGGTCCAACATGGCTTTGGTCAAGCTCAACAATCAATTTGGAATGAACTTGAGCCATTGGTTGCAATCAATTTGGTTTATATTTTGATGGGAGGTTTTGATGGGGTTGGTTCATTCTAATTTGGGTAGGATTAGAACTTAGCTCAAATAGGTCAAATTGGCCACCAAGTGGACAAATTGGGTTTAGCTTGATTTTGGGTTGAGTTTGATTTATTTGAGTTTATATATTGATTTGGGATTGATATAAATTCAATTGTAATTGCTTGGGTTCAAATGGTTAAGTTAGGTTTGACTTGGTTGATTTTGGTTTGATGATTATAAATTTCATTTATATTTGAAAATATGATTGAAGGTATGATTGATTCATGAGAAAATCAATTGAATTTGGGTTTTGAATGAAGGAATTTGGGTAAGTCCATGGAGTGGGTCATGTGGCTTAGGTTTGGATTTTGATTTGGTTTGATTTAGTTTTGATGATTTAAATGTATATTTCATTTAAATTTGTGAATATGATTGAAAACATGATTGATTTGTGAGAAAATCAATTGAGTTTGAATTGATTTGGATTATGATTTGGCTAAGTCTATGGGATATGTCATGCGACTCAGGAAGGGTTTTGATTTAATTTGATTTAGTTTTGATCATTTTAATGTAGATTTGATTTATATTTAGGAAGATGATTGTAGATATAAATTGATTATGAGAAAATCAATTGATTTTGGATTGATGTGGATTAAGATTTGGCTAAGTCCATGGGACAATTCATATGACCTAGGAAGGGTTTCAAGTTTGGATTTGATCATGTACTTCAATCATTTGGTTTTGGAATTTGGGCTTGGATTTGGATTTAAATTTTATGTTTGAATTGAACGTCAGGTTTGGTTTGAGAAGGTGTACATGGATTGGATTTGGGTTGTAGGGTAGGTGGATTATCCTAATCCATAGGGCATAACCTAATCCTATGGTTAACCCTTCTATGTCATTTGCTTTAGGTTAAGTGTTTACCTAATTGTTAGAAGTGTCTTATGACTAGAAAATTCTTAGTGTCTAGAAGACTCCTAAGTCTAAGATGGGAAGATTGAATCGCACTCCAAAAGTGAAACATGCCTTAGCACCATAGTGTTGCTCTTGGAGATAGATGATTTGGAAGATTGAAGACAAGTTTCATATTATAGACTGATACATCTTTCAACACTTTGCTTGGGAGACCATGGATACATGAGAATAACATAGTTCCATTCTCTACATGTATTTGAGAGGTGGGATCATCTGTGTCAAAGGAGATCTCAAGCCATTTACAGTTCACAAGGTTGGCATATATAAGGATGCAGCTTACTACCTCCCTCAAAATTAACAAGTATATTCTCACAAACTTGGCCAAAAAAAAGAAAAGAAAATAAAAAGAAAAGGAAATAGAAAAAGAAAAAGAAACGAAAAGAGAAAATGAAAAAGAAAATAAAAGGGAGCAGAAATAGAATTGGAGGAGGAGGTGGAGCGATATTAAATTCAACAGTTTACTCCATTCAAACATATGGGTAGATGATCCTCACCTCCAGAGAGAAAGAGGCCATTTCAGTCCCAGGGGTGGAAAACCTTTTTATTGGCCACCTAATACAAGATATGTCCTAGCTAGCAGGAGTACACTGCTATACATAGACTTAAAGAATCTAGTTCATAATGAGTCTTATATGGTTAGCACTAGCTAGCTCTTCTCAATAGTAGATTCCTTGGAGGTGACACTTGAGCCAAATAGCAAAGAAGACTAGGCTCCAAAGCAAAGCATAAGTATATCCAAGTCTATATGTGAAATAATTAGGCATCATTGGGAATCTTAGCTCAACCCCACTTTTCTCTCAAAAGCTAGGGTTTGGTAGTTAATGAAGCCCCTAAGTCATCCATAGGTGTGAATACTCGGGAGCATCATCAAGAAGTTGATGTACAACTTTAGGATGATTCATATAAAGATTTAATAGAATTTCCTTTGATTAGTACTTGTGTTCATAATTCAGCAAAGAAAGGGCTAATCCCACATACTTGGTCAAAGCATAGGTCAAAATACTTTGAAAGAATATGGAAGAATAAATGTAAAAGCTCTCAATCAAGGTAGGGACTAGGATTCGATAGTGGTCCACCGATGATGATATCGCTAGTCATCATCAATCATTTAGAATATGATAGGTTCTTTTCAGATCACATTAAATCATATGAAGAGCTATGCTTAGAAACTTTAGATGATCCAAATAATTTTAAAGTAAAAAATGCACCGGTAGAGTTCTAAGAAGAGATCAAGTTAACCATCGATGAACTCAAGAAAATAAACTTAGGAATTGAAGAAGATCCACGCCCGGCATACATCAGTTCTTAATTGAATGAAATTGAAACCAATGACTTAGTTAAGCTATTGACTGAGTTTATGGACTACTTTTTATGGAGTTATGAAGAGATGCCTGGATTAGCTCCAAACGTAGTGGTCCATAAATAAGCAATAGAGCTTAGTGCTAGCCCTCTCAAGTAAGCTCCTAGATGCCTGCAATTAGACATAAAACAACAGGTCATTTATGAAGTCAAGAAACTGATCAATGTTGGCTTCATCTGAGAAGAATAATACCATACCTGGTTAGCCAACATCATCCCATTTAAAAAAAAATTGCCAAATTCACATATGCTTCGATTTTAGAGATTTAAATAAGGTATGTCCAAAAGATGAATTTCCATTATCAATCCTGGAGTTGATGGTGGACATTTCCTCATCTCATGCAGTCTTCTCTTTCATGGATGGCTCATGTGGATATAACCAAATGAAGATGGCACCTGATGATGAAAGAAACACTAGTTTTAGGACCCCTGATCGTAATCTATTGCTATAAGGTCATGCCTTTCAGCCTTGAAAAGTCTTATGCTACATACCAGTGGGCTATGACTCGAATCTTCGATGAACTCATTCATCATCAAGTCAAGTGCTATGTTGATGATCTTGTGGTCAAAAGTAGAGAAAAGGAAGGCCATCTCTTTGACTTGAGACTAGTTTTTGAATAGTTAAGATAATTTAACCTAAAAATGAACCCCCAGAAGTGTACATTCGGAGTAGCTTCAAGGAAATTCCTTCCGTTTGTTGTTCGACAGCAAGAAATCAAAATTGATCTAGAGAAGGTCAAGATGATATTAGAATTGCCACCCCCTAAAAGTTTAACTCAACTCAGATCATTCCAAAGTCAGTTGGAGTATCTAAGACACTTTATATCCAACATATCGAGAAGTTGTCAGCATTCTCAGCACTTATCAAAAGGATGCCAAGTTGAAGTGGGATGAAAAGTGAGCATGCCTTCGAAGACATCAAGCATTACTTGATGACTTGATTGGTTCTTCTATCCCATGCATGCTCATACTTTACATTGTTGTGTTATGACTCCTTGGTATTGTTGGCCTAAGCTAATGATGAAGGGAAGGAAAACACACTCGCTACCTTAGCCGCCATCTAATCCTTATGAGATAATTATCCACCCATTAAAAAGCATTGCCTAGCTTTAATCTTTGCATCCCAAAAGCTACAACACTACATGCTTACTCATAAGATGAACTAAATCTCTAGGATCAATCCACTATAGTATCTCATGACAATGTCAATGCTATTTGGACGGCTGGGATGATGGTCCATGATCCTCTCACAGTTTGACATTACCTTTATACCTCTCTGTTCGATGAAAGCAGTAGTAGATTTCTTGGCAGCACACCCACTTCTTGCTAACTCTTTGCTTAGTGATGATCTCCCTAATGAATAAATCATGAACTTAGGGGATACTAGCATTTACCATTGGGAGATGTACTTTGATGGCATGGCTTCTTCTCAAAGAAGAGAAGAATCACAATCTTCTATTCCAAAAGAGGTAGGGGCAGGACTAGTTCTCTTAACTCTAAGCTGTGATGTGATTTGATTCTCATATCATCTATCCAATATTTCACCAACAATGAAGTCAAATATGACACTCAGATTAACAATCTGGAGTTAATCATTACTCTAATAATCCATAACATCGACATCTTCAAGGATTCTTAGCTAGTTATCAACCAAATCACTAGGTCCTATAAGGTTATAAAGCCCAGCTCCATCACTACCATAAGTACACCATGGAGTTGTTGGACCAAATCCCAGAGGTTACCATTTATAAGATTCCTCAAGGAGATAACATCATAGCGTATGCTTTAGCCAAACTTGCCAAGGAGTTGGCATATCTGGAGGATAAGTCCATATCAATAAAGATTCAAAATAGAGAAGACTTATCCTTTATTGATATTGAACTCATCAAAAAGTACTCTCTTGAAGGGGAAGTTGCCATTACCAAGAAGGACAAGGAGTTAGATTAGAGGAAACCATTCATGGATTACCTAAATAAAGGTAAACTACCTCAAGAGAAGTCCCAAGACCATCAGATGAAGCAGAGAGCACTTTCTTATGCTCTTATGGATGATGTCTTGTGTCGGAGATATTTCGATCATATGTGGTTACATTATTTATACAAGCATGAAGCCCTTAAGATCATGGCTGAGGTATACTCAATATTATGTGAAGCTAACCACTCTGGTTCAAAGATGAAAGCCAAGATCAAGAGACTAGTATAATAATGGCCATCTATGATCAAAGATTGCACAGATACAGCTAGGCGATGCCACCAATGTCAAATACATGGTGTAGTCCTACACCAACCAACCAACATTCAACATCCTACATTGGCCTCATGGCCATTCGAGTGTTGGGGTACCCACATAGTGGCTCTGATTAATCCTCCTTCTTCCAAGGGTCATCGGTTCATCTTAGCTACTTCTGAGTACTTTTCCAAATGGGTGAAGGTGATTTCACTCAGAGAGGTCACAGCTTAGCATGTGCTCCAATTTTTTAGGAATCATATCGTATATAGGTTCAGAGTGCCTTCATAAATTATATCTGATAATGGTACTGCATTCAAGAGCACCGAGATCAATAACTTTTCCAGGTGACACAACATAGATTAGAGATATTCTACCATCAACTACCCGAAGACAAACGACTTAGCTGAAGCCTTCAACAAAACTCTGATCCAAATAAGAAGACACAATAATACAAGTGATAGTGGCATGAGGAAGTTGTTGAAGCCTTGTGGGTCTACGATATCACATATAGAACTCCAACTCAGTCTACTCCTTTCTCCTTAGTGTGTGGGTCTGAAGCCATTCTACCATTAGAAGTCTAACTCCCATCACTAAGGATAATTATGGGTAGCAAGATCATAACAAAGCAGAATGCCAAGTTGCGATTAGAAGAGCTCAAAGGTTTGCAGGAGAGACACCTGCAGGCATGCCAAAATCTCAGGTTGTACAAAGCTAAAATGATTCAAGCTCACATGAAGTTGGTCCATCCTAGAGATTTTCAAGTAGGAGAGCTTATTTTAGTTCTAAGGAGACCAATTGTTGCCCATCATAACATGGGAGGTAAGTTTGAACCCACTTGGGAAGGCCCATTTACTATAGAGAAGGCCTACCAAGGAGGACCTTATCAGCTTATTAATCATAAGGGAGAGTGCCCAATGCTTCCAATTAATGGGTTGTACTTAAAGAAATATTATAAATCATGTTTAAAAATAGTTATCATCAATGAAAATTCCATTTCAAATTCAATCTCTTCCATGTTGAAAGTATTCTTGTTTGAGAATCAGCCATGATGTGTTTAGGGTAGGTGTAACGAACCCATACGGCATCCTATCCTTCATCGACATAACATAAACACAAACACAAACTACACACAAACATATAAAATAAATACATATCTTTTATCTCGTGCTACTGAAGTTGAAACACCCTAGTGGCACTCACTCAAGAGTTGCTCTAGTCGGCGACAAGCTACTCGCTAGTTTGTCACCCCAAGTGATCTTCTCAAGAATGTATGTTACACTTTTCTTTCTTACTTGGCCACTGCACATCGATGAGCATTTTGTTAGTTTGGTATGCATTACTATGTGGTCGACAAGCTACCTCATGTTGCCTTTGTTTAAGAGGATGTGAGTTTGCTATGCTCTTTTCTTGGATTAGCCTTCATGCACTGACTGGGTTGAGTATATTTGAGGTTTAGGATAAGTCCCATAGAGGCTCCTCCCGACCGCTTCAAGTCTGGGTTCAGTTTTTCCTTAGGGCTCCCCACTTAGTAGTTGCTCTAGGTCAGATAACATCTACCCCGCTGATAATATATTATCCTGATGATTAGTTCTGCTTGGAAAGTTGTAAGCCTACATGCTTTTGTTCCAGATTGATCATTGCACACTGACAGGCACCTTAGGTTGGTTGGTTCTCACTATGCTGACGGATACACCACACATGCTAACGAATACACCTTTGGTTGGTTGGTTCTTGCACCTTAGGATACACCGCTCATGGAAAATGTAAGTCTGCTATGCTTGCTCCTTGAGTTGGCCGCTATACATCCATAGGCTTTCTTTTTAAGGGCTCAGGATAACACCCCTAGTAGCACCTCCCATGTGGGCACTATATTTGGATCACATCCTTTCCAGACCCATTTAGACACTACTTAGGTTACTATCAAATTAAACAGTTCCCCTTTCCTATTACCCATGTGGTTGGAGAATCCATCCTGAGGATGTGCAGATTCTCCCTTGGTCCAGTAAATCTGAGATAGGTGAATGCTTATTACATTAAGTTAATGGATTATTACATCTTGATAATTTAATATCCTTAATATCTAATGAAGTTTAAGTTTGTTTAAATTCATGTGCTTTTTATTGATTAATTTTAGATTAGATGTTTTTGGTTTAATTAAATCTTGATAATTCAATATCTTTAATATCTAATGAAGTTTAAGTTTGTTTAAATTCATGTGTTTTGATTGATTAATTTAAGATTAATTTTTTATTTAATTAAATCTTGATAATTCAATATCCTTGATCTCTAATAAAGTTTAAGTTTGTTTAAATTTATGTGTTTTTAATTGATAAATTTTAGATTATATGTTCTGTTTTAATTAAATCTTGATAATTCAACATCCTTTTAAATTAATATTTAATTCGTTTCTTTGATTATGGTTATGTTACTTAATTTTATGCTTATTTGATTTGATTGTGGTTCATTTATTTGTAGTTTATTCAGATTAGATTAATTGAGATTTTATTTTGATTTTAATTGAGTTTGATTCTTTATTATTAAGATGTTATTTTTAATCTCATCCATTTATCATGTTTATCAAAGTTTGGTTTGTATTTTGATTAGATAGTTAACTAGTTTATCTTATTTAGGTTGAATGAGATTTGATTTGATTACATATTAAATTGATGAGAGTCTTTCTTAATTTAATTTAATTTGATTTAATTTGATTTGATTTTTTATTAGTCTAGGTTTAGTGATTATGTGATTAGTTTAATTATATTCATGTTAATTATAAAGGTTTGTTTAATTTTAATTTGATTTCATATTTGCTTAGGTTAATGATGTAAATTAATAATTAGATAAGTTTAGGTTTTGATTAGTATTTAATTATTTATGTTTGATTAAGTTTAAGTTTATGATTAATTTGATTTTAATTTGCTTTTAAGAAGTGTGATCAAATTAGTAGATTAATTAAGTGTTTCATTTGAATTTGATTTTATAAAGTTAATTTGGTTCATTAAGATGATGGATTAATTCATTAAGTTTGCATTAATTAGGTATTTATTCAGGATTATTAAGGGTAATTAATTAATTAATAAGTGTGTTAAGTTAATTAATAAATAAAAGATTTATTTAATTTTAATTTTATATTTATTTAGATTAACGATGTAAATTAATTCTTAATGATGATGTTTTAATTTGATTGATATTTAATTATTTATGTTTGATTAAGCTTATAATATGATTAATTTGATTAACTTAATTAGTTTTAGGGTGTGATTAAATTAAATAAAGATTTGTTTAATTTTAATTTGATTTCATATTTAGGTTAATGATGTAATTAAATGACTTTGATTTAAGTTTAAATTAGATTTGATTAGCATTTAATTGCATTTTTAAGTTTTAATATGATTATTGATTGATTCTTAATTAGTTTATTTAAGAGGTGTCATTAAATTTATTAGTAGATTAATTAAGTGTTTGATTTGAATTAATTTATGATTTATAAAATTAATTTGGTTCATTAAGATGATAAATTAATTCATTAAATTTAAATTAAATGTTTAATTATTAAGTTTGATGGTAATAAACTTTTTAAATTTTAGATTAATCAAAGATTTATTTATTAATGACATGTGAGTGATTTGATTTAGAAGTGTTTTACAAGTTTGATTTGATTAAAGGATTATTATCATGTTCATTTGATTGATTGTTTATTTTTTTTTATTTCAAACTTGATTATTCATAATCATAGTTGGTTTGATTTTCTTCATTTATTTTCATTAGATTTCATTCATGTTTGATTTAGTTTGTTTATATTAAGATTAATTATCTTATTTCATATGATTTTGTAATTAAGTTTATTTTGACTTTATTTGGTTTAATTAATATCAAATGATTATGTTGAATTGGTTTGTTAAACTTGTTTTTTTTTATTTAATGATTAATTAGTTTCAATTTGTTTATATTCATTAAAGAGTTTCATATGATTAAGACTCCATGCTTAGTGTAAGTTATACTAGTTTGACTTATGTTAAAGTTTCCTAGATTTGTTGAATTTTAAGTTTGATTTAAGATTTATTTAATTGAGTTTTATTGATTTAAATAGGTTTAATCATATTTAATTTAATTTCTTAGAGGATGATATTTCTCGATTTGAGGTTTGATTAATGATTGCTTAAGTGTTATTTCATTTATGATTTTGATTTTGATATTTAAATTATTTTAGATTATATTTTAATTGTCCTTAATTTTTAATTTGGGGTTCATTAGATTAGAAAATCACATTATTTTCTTAAAGTAGATGTCAATCTAAGTGATTTATTTTGAAGATTTTTGTGAATTTCTGAATTTTTATTTGACTTATTTTATTAAAATGGACAATCTAAACTTCAAAATTTAATTTCTACCAATCTAGAAGTCCCTTTCACTTGAGATTTTTATGATAGGTGTGTTTTGACTTTAGTTTCAATCCCTGAAAATTTAAACTTAGTCTGACATATATTTTTTCTTTGATTAATGAAATTTGATTTTTACTAAAACTCAAATTAAGCTCAAAATACCTAGTGACATTTGGGGATTTTGCATTTTTTGGATTCCTCTCAGAAAGATGAATCCAACGAGTTCTTGTTTGCAATTTTTGGTCAACTATTTTATTTTCTATAAATTTTTGAAGTTTTAGGTTATTTAAATTAATTTTTTAAATCAAAAAATTCTTGCGGCACCACGTGGTGCCGTGCGATGACATCGTTAATATGCATTGATGAGCAGAAATAGTCAATCTTGGAAAGTGGCTCGTTCACGATTGTCCGGACACAGATCGGACGGCCAAGATCGACGCACGACCGATTTGAACCGTCGATCGCAGATCGAGTCTATACACGGGTCCCTTTCCAAGCATTGACCCATTTCCCACTCCTCAACACTAACGCGACACCGAGCACGAATCATGTGGTGCCACATTGCGCCACATTGCCACTTCAGCGCCGCGTAGATTTTTTGATTTAAAAAATTAATTTAAATCACCTAAAATTTCAAAAAATAATAGAATTTAAAATCCTTAACTAAAAATTGTAAACAAGGGCTTGGTGGATTTTTCTTTCCGAGAGGAATTCAACAAACACAAAATCTTCAAATTTCATTGAGTATTTTGAGCTTAATTTTAGTTTTAGTAAAAATAAAATTTTATTAATTAAACCAAAAAAATATGTCAGATTAAGTTGAAAATTGAAATTGATTAAATATCTCAAAAAAAAAAAAAAAATTTGATTATCCATAAATCAAATCAAACAAAATTTTCAAAATGACTTAAATTACTTCGATTGACATCTAGAACTCTTAAGGAAATAATGTGATTTTCTAAATCCTAATGAACCTCAAACAAACACTTAAGATTAAAGTTTAATCAATTAAGGACTTAATTTAAATATAATCTAAAAATAATTTAAATATCAAAATCAAAATCATAAATAAAATAACACTTAAGCAATCATTAATTAAACCTCAAATCAGAAAAATATCATCCTCCTAAGAAATTAAATTAAATATGATTAAACCTATTTAAATTAGTAAAACTCAATTAAAGGATTAAATCTTAAATCAAACTTAAAATTCAACAAATCTAGGAAACTTTACATGAGTCAAACTAGTATAACTAAACCTACACTAAGCATGGAGTCTTAATCATATGAAACTCCTTAATGAATATAAACAAATTGAAACTAATTAATCATTAAATAAAATAAAAATCAAATTGATTAACAAACCAATTCAACATAATCATTTGATATTAATCAAATTAAACCAAATAAAGTCAAAGTAAACTTAATTAATATATGACTAAATCACATCCATTTGGAATAATATAATCAATTAGCCATTAATACATAAACCTAACAACTAAATCAAACATGAATGAAATCTAATGAACATAAAAAATGAAGAAAATCAAACCTAACTATGATTATGAATAATCATGTTTAATTGAAATAAAAATAAATAATTAAATCACTTAATCTAATCAAATGATAATAACAATAATCCTTCAATAAAATCAAACTTAAGTAAAACACTTAACTAAATCAAATCACTCACATGTGGGAAATTAAGTCATTAATTAAATCAATCTTTGATTAATCTAATGATTTAAAAAAGTTTAATTACTCTTAATCAAACTTAATTAATTAAAAATTTAATTAATGTAAACTTAATGAATTAATCTATCATCTTAATGAACGAAATTAATTTTATAAGTCACATTAAAATTAATTCAAATCAAACACTTAATTAATCTACTAATTAATTTAATCACGCCTCTTAAATAAACTAATTAAGTCAATCAAATTAATCATATTAAACTTAAGCTTAATCAAACATAAAATGCAATTAAATGCTAATAAAATCCTAATTTAAACTTAAATCATTAAGTCAT
The DNA here is from genome assembly GCA_021442155.1 of Cymbidium sinense. Taxonomy (NCBI): domain Eukaryota; kingdom Viridiplantae; phylum Streptophyta; class Magnoliopsida; order Asparagales; family Orchidaceae; genus Cymbidium; species Cymbidium sinense. The sequence continues at coordinate 54,358,681 of CM038220.1, read as the reverse complement.
TAATTACATCATTAACCTAAATAAATATGAAATCAAATTAAAAATTAAACAAATCTTTATTTAATTTAATCACACCCCTCAAGCAAACTAATTAAGTTAATGAAATTAATCATATTAAACCTAAGCTTAATCAAACATAAATGCAATTAAATACCAATCAAATCCTAAATTAAACATAAATCATTAAGTCATTAATTACATCATTAATCTAAATAAATATAAAACCAAATTAAAAATTAACTAAATCTTTATTTAATTTAATAATTAACTTAAACACCCTTGTTAATTAAAATAATTACCCTTAAGCTAATCCAACTAAATAAATACCTAATTAATGAAAACTTAATGAATTAATCCATCATCTTAATGAACCAAATTAACTTTATAAAATCAAATTCAAATCAAACACTTAATTAATCTACTAACTAATTTGATCACACCTCTTAAATATGCTAATTAAGTCAATCAAATTAATCATATTAAACTTAAACTTAATCAAACATGAATGTAATTAAATTATAAATAAAACCTAAATTAAAACTAAATTATTAAGTCATTAATTACATCATTAACCTAAACAAATATGAAATCAAATTAAAAATTAAACAAACCTTTATAATTAACATGAATACACTTCTTAATTAAACTAATGACATAAGCACATTGAACCTAAGCAAGCCCGTAGACTAATAAAGCTAATCAAATCAAATTAAATCAAATTAAATTAAATTAAGAAAGACTCTCATCAATTTAATATGTAATCAAATCAAATCTCATTCAACCTACTTAAATAAGATAAATTAGTTAACTATCCAATGTTTGAAATCAAAATACAAACTAAACTTTGATAAACACGATAAATGGATGAGATTAAAAATAAAATCTTAATTAAAAAGAATCAAAATCAATTAAAATCAAAATAAAATCTCAATTAATCTGATCTGATCAAACTATGAATAAATGAACCACAATTAAATCAAATAAGCATAAAATTAACTCACAAAACCATAATCAAAGAAAAGAATTAAATATTAATTTAAAAAGATATTGAATTATTAAGATTTAATTAAACCAAAACATCTAATCTAAAATTAATCAATTAAAAACACATGAATTTAAACAAACATAAACTTTATTAGAGATCATGGATATTAAATTATTAAGATTTAATTAAACCATATCATCTAACTTAAAATTAATTAATCAAAAACACATGAATTTAAACAAACTTAAACTTCATTAGATTTTAAGCATATTGAGTTATCAAGATTTAATTAAACCAAAAACATCTAATCTAAAATTAATCAATCAAAAGCACATGAATTTAAATGAACTTAAACTTCATTAGATATTAAGGATATTGAATTATTAAGATGTAATTAAACCAAAACATCTAAATCAAAATCAATCAATAAAATACTTAAACAAATTCAAATTCTAAATTCTAAACCAAATCAAATGAATTACACAAATTCAAATGGGCTAATTATGATACTTAGGACCTTAGTTAGACTCTTTGGGAGTTATGATGTAGAATAAGGTGAGTTCTTCACAAATAGAATTCATTCTATTCTTCATTCTTAAAAACTAAAACATCACTTTAACCAAATGAAAGTGAAATAAAAATGAAAAGTAAATCATTAAATCATTTAAATTGAAATCACCCAAAGGTAAAATTTAAACAAATTCAAGTTCCAAATTGAAACTTAAACTAAAGAATCCTAGTAAAGTCTTTCCACGCAAACCTTAAACACACACAATAGAATACAAAGTCACAACTTCTAGTGCTAAGTTAGGTCATTGTATGTATGATGTTGTGTTTTGTTTTTTGATGTAATGTTTTAGACTGGATGTTAGGGTGTATGTTTCATAGACTAGCTGTTAGGCCGTTATTAGCCTAATCATATTTTTTTGCAGAGGGTTGTCCTTAAGGGGCTGCTATAATAAAAATATAAATGTATTTGCTGTGCAGGTTGCTTAGCCCCTAAGCATAACCCATGTTAGGACATATGGGCTTGGTTACCCATGTGTGGGGTACTAAGTCCAAATTATTCATATAACTATTTGGGTTGTATGGTGTGTTTAGCTAACATTTGTTTTGCTGGTGTAGCTAGATTTACTTTTCTTAATTTAAATGTAATTTTGCATTAGGAATTAGGATTATTGTTATGAGGGATTAGGATGAGCAGTGGCTAGAAGGCTTAGTCCTTGGGGTGCCTTGTGATGCCTTTGGAGCATATCAAAATCAAAAGAACGAGAAGGAAGGAATGAAGAAAAGAAGACCCCATAACATATTTTTTTTGTAATTTGGGTTGTATAAGTGTAGAGCTCGGCTACCCATCTTTATTTCTCTTTTTGAGGTGTACGACAGAACCTGACCATATTGGCCTTTTATTCTTTTATGGTAGTCTATAAAATTATTTGATGTTGTGTTTAGATTATGCGTTAGAACAATATGCTTTTCATAGTTTCTTCATGATTAATGCTAGAATGTGTGGCCTGGATGGGGTAAGCTCTTAGGATGAAATTAATTTTGCTATCCCAATTACAACTCATAATTAAAACATAAAATAACTCATAACCTCACTATAAAGCTGAAGAATTAAATCAAGGTAATAAAATTTTTAGCAACCCCTTAACTAGATGAATGAATGTATAATATCATGCATTTCATATTCGTCCAATCTTATTAAGAGGGTTCTTGCATCTTTGCTAGAGAATGAAGGCTTAACTTATGAGAGTCTTTGATGGAAGAACACCCCTTTCTCTCTTGATTTGGCACATAATCAAGTTCTCATGCATTTAGACATACAAAATCCCATAGCCTGTGTCAAAATAAAGAGTTTAAAAGAATCAAATAAATTTGAATAAATTTGCATTAGATTAAGTCATGAATTCATATCACTCATGCTCTAGTCTCTTAGGGGGTGAATTTAAGGACTGAGTCTCCTTTCTAAATAAATAACAGCCTAGCCATCTTGCAGAGCATAAGACTTACCTACATGGATTTAAAACATAGGAGGAGTTAGTTGGCTACCACTCTAGGGAGTAATAAGTCCAGCAGTCCGGTGGTTTATTCTCTTTTGTGGAGGTAAACCATATACCCATTTTTGGCTTAGATTTAGGTCGCACTTCGACCATCACCAAAGCTCCCTAAATTAGGATCCGAGGTAGCTATTTTCTCCGGGCTACAAGCATAAATTCTCACCTCTTAGGCATTTCCACAATCTTATATTGAGGAATTATAAGCCCTAGTAATCTAATAAAATGTCAACTCAAATAATTAACTCTCTTCAATTTCAAATATATAAAGCCCCATTATAGGGTAAATTGGAATGCTCACTAAGCTTCCTAGTATCATGAGCATTTCCTACTTTCTCCCTTTGGATTCCAAAAATAAGTCTTATCCTTGATCCATCCTATTTAATTTTCTAAAATAACTAATCCTTTAATAGTCTTAACCTTGAAATCTTTAGAGACCCTAATTATCTACTTTAATCGAGAGTATTCTTGAAGAATTGCCATTCCTTAGGATGCAATTACCTATGGGGGCTTGCCTCCATAGGAACTTAACAAACTTGACTTAAATAAACCCTACTTTTTTTCATGTAAAGTAAAGATCGTATATTCAAGACCCATCATACCTTAGGAGTCTTTATTTGGTGACTAGGTCCATTATAGGGTGGTAATTTCTATCTTTAGAGATAGTACATCATTTTTTAATGTTATACATGATCATGTCAATAAGTACCCCCTAAGATCTACGTGGTGTCTCACATCCTCAGAAATAAACACCACACACGCATAGAGAAAATTAAAAACCCTAGATAACTAGAATTATCTCTATTATAAAGACAAAGTTCCATAAGTAGTAGATCAGATCAATCGTTCTTCAGTTTCTCTAGTTCCCATCAGAGTCACCCTTGCCTCTCGAGTAGGATGCCATCATATCTCTCCCCTCCACCACCACAGTTGTAACCTTCGTCACACATCCCTCCTCCATATAGGCCACCTCCATATCCACCAGCACCTCCAGATCCCCCACCACCACTGTGATAACCACCACCCCCACCTTCGCCTCCACGACTAGATCTAACTTGAACCTGGTTGATAGGGATGTTCCTGCCATCAAGGTTTTTCCCTTTCTTAGGGTTTAGCTTTAGGTTTAAGTTTATTAGTTGTTAGGGTTTAGGTTTATTTTTTTATTTACTTAGCTACTTCAGGTTTATGTTTAGGGTTTAGGGTTTAGGGTTAGAGATTAAAGATTAGAGTTTAGGGTTTAAGGTGGGATGGTTTAGGGTTTGGGTGGAGGTTTAGTGGAGGGAGTTTAGTGATTTAGAGGAGTTAGTTTACATTTAGGTTCAAGATTTAGAGTTTATGGTTTGTGTTTAGGGTGGGTGGTGTGGAGTTTATGCAATTAGTAGAGAGAGGATTGGGCTGATCAGTCAGGGTGAGTTAATTTAGGGTTAGGGGTGGGGTTGTGGGGGTCAGGTTTAGGCCTGTGTTGGTTAGATCAGTGGTTTAGGTTTGGGAGTTTTAGCCAGGATTAGTTTAGGGTGGGGTGTAGGGTTTAGCCTAAGGTTTAGGAGGTTAGGGTCAGGATCTGGGTTTAGTGGTTTAGTTTGTGGGTTTTTAAATTTATTTTTTCTTAAATTAAGTAAGTCGGTAGGTTTTGTATTTAGTTTAGTTTTTAATTATTTTAGTTTGTTTTATTTTTTATATTTATTTAGGCTTATGTTTATTTTATTTAGTTTAGTTAATTTATGTCAAGTTTTTTTATTTTTGTTTATTTTTATTTTTATTTTAATGTTAATGTTTAGGTTTTATTTTTTATTTTTAGGGTTAAGGGTTTACATTTTTATTTTATTTTTTTTCAGTTTAGTTTTTAGGTTTTATTTTTTAGTTTAGGTATAGGTTTAGGTTTATTTTATTTTTAGTTTAATTTATTTTATTTAGTTTAGGTTTAGTTTATTTTAAGTTTAGGTTTTATTTATTTTAGTTTAGGTTTATGTTTATGTTTAAGTCTTTTTTTAATTTAGGATTTAAGTTTTATTTTTTTATTTATTTTTAGGTTTTAGATTACCATTTATTTTTTAGTTTGAGGTTTTTATTTATTTATTTTATTTTCTGTTAGGTTTATTTTATTTTCATTTTATGTTTACTCTTTATTTTATTTAAGTTTTTTATTCTTAGGTTTATTTTATTTTTTTAGTTTAGTTTATGCTTTATTTATTTTATTGTATTTTTTTTAGGTTTAGGTTTAGGGTTTCATTTTATTATTATTTTATTTTATTTATGTTTAGTGTTTAGGGTTTATTTAATTTTTAAGTTTTATTTTGTTTAGGTTTAGGCTTTTAGAGTTAAGGATTTAGTGTTTAGAGTTAGTTTAGGGTTTAGGGTTTAGGGTTTAGGTTTTAGGGATGTAGGTTTTAGGATTTATGGTTTAGGGTTTAGGGTTTAGGGTTTTAGGGTTTAAAGTTTAGGGTATTTAGGGCTTAGGATTTTTAGGGTTTAGGGTTTAGGGTTTAGGATTTAGGCTTAGGGTTTATATTTTAGTTTTTAATTAATGGTTTAGGGTTTAGGATTTAGGGTTTATGGTTTTGAAAAATGAGAACAAATTCAGATTCAATATTTTTTCTTTTTGATTTCATCAAGCAAGTAGCACACAAAGTTTTTTAAGGCACAAGCGATGACATAGATAAAAAATGAGCATGCATATAGCAAATGAAAAACCTTAGATAACTAGAACTGTCCCCACTATAAAGACTCAGTTCCAAAAGTAGTAGATCGAATCATCCGTTCATGAGATTCTTTAGTTCTCATAAAAACTACCCCCGCCTTTCGAGTAGCAGGATCCGCCAACATATCCCTAATCTCTCCCTCTGCCAACACCAAGGCTATAACCTCCATTGCATGCCTGCCTCCATAACCGCCACCTCCATATCCACTAGAACCTCCAGATCCCCCACCACCACTGTGATAACCTCCACTTCTACCTTAGCCTCCATGGTTAGATCTAGACTGAGCCTAGTTTTTAGGGTGTAGGGTTTAGTTTAGAGTTTAGGGTTTACGATTTAAGGTTTAAGGGATTAGGGTTTTTTAGTTTAGGGTATAGGGTTTAGGGTTTAGGGTCTAGGATTTATGGTTTAGGGTTTAGGTTAGTTTAGGGTTTCGGGTTTAGGTTTTTTGGGTTTTTTGTTCTTTTAGGGTTTAAGGTTTAGGGTTTATGTTTCAGCTTGGGGTTTAGGACTTAAGGTTTAAATTTGTTTTTAATAGAGAAAAAATTTAGACTCAACATTTCTTCTTTTTGATTTCATCAACCAAGTAGTAGACCAAGTTTTCTAAGATACAAGCGATGACATAGATAAAAAATAAGCACGCATAGAGCAAATAAAATCCTCGAGATAATTAGAACCATCTCTACTGCAAAGACACATTTCCCTTTACAGCAGATTGAATTGGTCGTTCTTCAGTTTCTCTAGTTCCCATCTGAACCACCCTTGCCTCTCATGTAGCGGGATCTGCCATCATATCCCCGATCTATTCTTCCACCACCACCATGGCTATAACCTTCGTCGCTCCTCCTGATTTTGTAACTACCACCTCCATGTCCACCACCACCTCCAGATCCTCTAGCACCTCCAGTACGGTTAGGGTTTAGAGTTTAGGCTTTAGGGTTTAGGGTTTAGTGTTTAGGCTTCAAGGTTTAAGATTTTTAGGGTTTAGGGTTTGGGGTTTAGGGATAGCTTATGATTTAGGTTTAGTTTAGGTTTTAGGGTTTAGGGTTTTAAGGTTTAGGGTTTAGGGTTTAATGTTTAGGGTTTAGTGTTTAGAGTTTTGGTTTAGGGTTAGGTTTGTATTTTAGGTTAGGCTTAGGTTATTTAGGGTTTAGGGTTTAGGGTTTAAGGTTTAAGGTTTGGGTTTAGAGTTTAGGATTTAGGATTTAGGTTTTTTTTTTTTAATTAATTTTTTAAAATGCTCCAAATTAATTAATGAGTAGGTTTAGGTTTATTTTATTTATTTAGTTAATTTTTTATTTATTTTTGTTTATTTTAATTTTTATTTTTACTAAGGTTCATTTTTATTTTTATCTAGTTTAGATTATTTATTTTAGGTTTATTTATTTTAGTTCAAGTTTTTTATTTTAATTTTTTTTGCAAGGTTTAGGTTTAGGTTTAGGTTTATTTTTTAGTTTAGTTTTATTTTTATTTTATTTTTTAGGTCCAGTTTTATTTTAAATTTTAGGTTTAGGTTTACATTTTATTTTAGTTTTATGTGTTTTTTATTTTAGGAGTATAGTTAGCTTTAGAGGGTCAAGCCAGGGATGGAGGGTTAAGGTTAGCCCAGGGTGTTTAGGTTTATGTGTTTAGGGTTTAGGGCCCAGTTTAGGGTAGGTTTGGCCCAGTTTAGGAGGCCTGGGGGGAGGGTCAAAACGCAGTTTAGGTTTGGGTTTATTATTGGAATTATGGTTTAAGGTTTAGGGTTTAGGGTAGGGTAAAATTTAGAGATTATGGTTTGTGGTTTAGGGTTTAGGGTTTAGGGTTTAGTGGGTCTGGTATTTGCAGGAGTTTTAGGGTTTAGGGTTTTGTGGTTTTGGGTTTAGGTTTTGTTTGGTTTATGGTTTATGTTTTAGGTTTTAGGGTTTAGTTTTTAGGGTTTGTTTAGAGTTTATTATTTTTTAGGTTTTGGGTTTAGGGTTTAGGTTTTAGGTTAAGTGTTTAGGTTTTAGTTAAGGGTTTAGTGTATAAGGTTATTTTTTTAAGAGAGAATAAATTCATATTCAACATTTCTTCTTTTTGATTTAACCAACCAAGTAGCGCACCAAGTTTTCTAAGACACAAGCGATGATATAGATAAAAAATGAGCACGCATAGAGTAAATCAAAAACCCATAGATAACTAGAACTATCTCTTTTATTAAGACACAGATCCATAAGCACCAGATCAGATCAGCCGATCATCAATTTCTCCAGTTCCCATTAAAACCATAACCTCCTCTCGAGTAGCGAGATCCATCATCATATCCCCAATCTATCCCTCTGTGACTAGAACAGCTGTAACCTCTATAGCTCCACCTGCCTCTATAACCATGACTGCTCTTACCACCACCTCCATATCCACTAGCAACTCTAGATCCCCCACCACCACTACTAAAATAGCCACCTCTGCCTTCTCCTCCACTGCCAGATCTAGATTTAACCTAGTTGATGCTGATGTTCCTACGATTAAGGTTCTTCCCATTATTAGGGTTTTAGTTTAGGTTTGGGTTTAGGTATATTAAGTTTTAGGGTTTAGCTTATTTTTGTATTTATTTACTTTCTTTAGGTTTAGGTTTAGGGTTTACTTTTTAAAGTTTAGTGTTAGGGTTTAGGGGTTTGTAGTTTAGGTTTATGCTTTTAGGGTGTAGGGTTAGGGTTTATGGTTTAGGGTTTAGTTATTAGGCTTTAGGGTTTAGGGTTTTTAGGGTTTCATGTTAAGGGTTTAGTGTTTAGGCTTTAAGGTCTTTCGAGTTTAAGGTTGTAGGTTTAGGGTTTACAATTTAAGGTTTAGCTTTTAGGGTTTAGGGTTTGGGTTTAGGATTTAGGGTTTAGGGTGATTTAGGGTTTAGGGGTTTTTTAATTTCTTTTTTTCTTAAATTAAGTAAGCCGGTAGGTTTAGCTATAATTAGTTTATTTTTTAATTATTTTAGTTTGTTTTATTTTTTATATTTATTTAGGCTTATTTTTATTTTTATTTAGTTTAGTTTATTTATGTTAGGTTTATTTATTATTGTTTAGTTTTATTTTTATTTTAATGTTTATGTTTAGGTTTTATTTTTATTTTAGGGTTAGGTTTCACTTTTTTTATTTTATTTTTTTAGGTTTTAGGTTTTATTTTTTAGTTTAGGTCTAGGTGTAGGTTTAGTTTATTTTTAGTTTAATTTATTTTATTTAGTTTAGGTTTAATTTATTTAAAGTTTAGGTTTTATTTATTTTAGTTTAGGTTTATGTTTATGTTTATTTTTAGTTTATGTTTAAGACTTTTTTTTTAATTTAGGGTTTTTTTTTTAGGTTTTAGATTACCATTTATTTTTTAGTTTTAGGTTTTTATTTATTTATTTTATTTTCTTTTATGTTTATTTTATTTTCATTTTATATTTAGTTTTTATTTTACTTAGGTTTTTTATTCTTAGGTTTATTTTATTTTTTTAGTTTAGTTTAAGTTTTTATTTATTTTATTGTAGTTCATTTTATTTTATTTTGTTTTAGGTTAAGGTTTTCATTTTATTTTATTATTTTATTTTATTTATGTTTAGTGTTAGGGTTTATTTAATTTTAAGCTTTATTTTGTTTAGGTTTAGGTTTTAGAGTGGTCTAGTGTAAAGTTAGGGTTTAGGAGGGTTTAGTTGGGATGTAGGTTTTAGGATTTAGGGTTTAGGGTTTAGGGTTTAGGGTTTTAGGGTTTAGGGTTTAGGGTATTTAGGGTTTAGGGTTTTTATGGTTTAAAGTTTAGGGTTTAGGATTTAGGCTTAGGATTTATGTTTTAGTTTTTAGTTTAGGGTTTAGGGTTAGGATTTAGAGTTTATGGTTTTTTAAAATGAGAACAAATTCAGATTCAACATTTCTTCTTTTTGATTTCATCAAGCATGTAGCACACAAAGTTTTTTAAGACACAAGCGATGACATAGATAAAAAATGAGCATGCATATAGCAAATGAAAAACCTTAGATAACTAGAAATGTCCCCACTATAAAGACTCAGTTCCAAAAGTAGTAGATTGGATCGTGCTCATCGATTCTCCGTCCCATAAAACTACCCCTTTTCGAAAATGGATCCACTATCATATCCCTAATCTCTCCCTCTGCCACCACCAAGGTTATAACCTCCATTGAACATCCTGCCTCCATAACCGACACCTCCATATCCACTAGAACCTCCAGATCCCCCACCACCACTATGATAACCTCCACTTCCACCTTAGCCTCCACGGCCAGATCTAGATTGAGCCTAGTTTTTAGGGTGTAGGGTTTAATTTAGAGTTTAGGGTTTACGATTTATGGTTTTAGGGATTAGGGTTTTTTAATTTTGGGTTTAGGGTTTAGGGTTTAGGATTTAGGATTTATAGTTTATTTTAGGTTGGTTTAGGTAGTTTAGGTTTTGGCAAGTTTAGGGTTTAAAGATGCATGTTCAGGGGGTTTATTGTTTAAGAATTATGGTTTAAGGTGGGTTTCAGGGGTTTAGAAGCTTAGGGTTTTGGGTTTAGGGTTAGGTTTATTTGGTTTAAGTTTAGGGTTTAGGTCTGGGTTTAGGATTTAGGGTTGGGTTTACAATTTAGGTGGGGTTTATGGTCAGAGGTTTTGTGGTTGGGTTTAGGGTTTTAGGGTTTAGGGTTTAGGGTTTAGGGTTTAAAGTTTATTGCTTATGGTTTTATGTTTTAGGGTTTAGGGTTTAGTGTCTAGAGTTTATTATTTTTTAAGTTTTAGGTTTAGGGTTTAGGTTTTAGGTTAAGTGTTTAGGTTTTAGTTTAGGGTTTAGGGTTTAAGGTTATTTTTTTAAGAGAGAATAAATTTATATTCAACATTTCTTCTTTTCAATTTAACCAACCAAGTAGCGCACCAAGTTTTCTAGGACACAAGTGATGATATAGGTAAAAAATGAGCACGCATAGAGTAAATCAAAAACCCATAGATAACTAGAACTATCTCTACTATTAAGACATAGATCCATAAGCACCAAATCAGATCAATCAATCATCAATTTCTCCGGTTCCCATTAAAAGCATAATCACATCTTGAGTAGCGGGATCCATCATCATATCCCCGATCTATCCCTCCGTGACTTGAACAGCTGTAACCTCTGTCGCTCCACCTGCCTCTATAATAATGACTGCTCTTACCACCACCTCCATATCCACTAGCGCCTCTAGATCCCCCACCACCACTACTAAAACTGCCACCTCCGCCTTCGCCTTCACTGCCAGATCTAGATTTAACCTAATTGATGCTGAAGTTCCTGTCATTAAGGTTTTTCCCATTATTAGGGTTTTAGTTTAGGTTTGGGTTTAGGTTTATTACGTTTTAGGGTTTAGGCTTATTTTTGTATTTATTTACTTTCTTTAGGTTTAGGTTTAGGGTTTAGTTTTTAAAGTTTAGTGTTAAGGTTTAGGGATTAGGGTTTTAGGGTTAGGGTTTAGGGTTTAAGCTTTTAGGGTGTAGGGTTAGGGTTTATGGTTTAGGGTTTAGTTTTTAAGCTTTAGGGTTTAGGGTTTATGGTTTTTATATTTTAGGGTTAAGGGTTTAGTGTTTATGCTTTAGGGTTTTTTGGGTTTAGGGTTTATGGTTTAGGGTTTAGCTAGTTTAGGTTGGTTTTTAGTTTTTGGAGGGTTTAGGTTTAGGGTTTAGGGTTTGTGTTTAGTAGGTTTAGGGTTTGGGGTTTATAGTTTGAATTTAGGGTTTAGGGTTCAATGTTTAGTGTTTATTTATTTATTTTATTTTCTTAAATTAAGTAAACTAGTAGGTTTAGATTTCTTTAGTTTATTAAGTTTATTTCTTATTTATTTTAGTTTATTTTATTTTATATTTATATTTAGGTTCAAATTTATTTTTATATAGTTTTGTTCATTTATTTTACTTTAGATTTTTTATTTTGTTTATTTTTTAGGTTTAATTTTAGGTTTAGGTTTATTTTATAATTTAGTTTTTTTTTAGGTTTAAGATTTATTATTTATTTTTTAGTTGTATAGGTTTTAGTTTATTTTTTAAGTTGAGGTTGTTTTTTTATTTTAGGTTTATTTTTACTTTTTATTTTTTACTTTCACTTTAGGTTTATTTTTTAGTTTATTTTATTTTATTTAGTTTAGTTTAAGTTTTTAGTTTATTTTAGGTTTAGGTTTTATTTATTTTAGTTTAGTTTTTTTTAGTTTAGGTTTAGGTTTAACCACCATCATATCCTCGATCTCTCCCTCCGCCACCACCATGACTGTAACTTTCATCGCTCCTCCCTCCTCAATAACCACCACTCCTCTAACCACCACCTCCATATCCACTAGCACCTCCAAATCCCAAACCACCACTACAATAACTACCGCCTTTGCCTCCACCACCGATCTTGAGGTGTTGACTGTGATGCTCCTCACAAGGTTCATTCTTAGGGTTTAGGTTTAGGTTGATTAGGTTTTAGGGTTTAGGTTTATTTTTTTAATTTATTAATTACTTTTGGCTTAGGTTTATGTTTGAGGTTTTTGGGTTTAGGGTTAAGGGTTAGGGTTTATGGTTTAGAGTTTAGGGTTTAGGGTTTAGGGTTTAGAGTTTTGGGTTTAGGATTTAGGTTTTATGCTTTTAGTATTTAGGGTTTAGGGTTAAAGTTTAGGCATGGTTTAGTTTTAGGATTTAGGTTTAGGGAGCAGGTAGGAGGTGGAGTGGTAGGGTTTATGGTTATAGGGTTTAGTGGTGGTTTGGGCTCAGTTTTAGGCTTGTTTATGCTTTAGGGTTAGGGTTGGGTGGATTTAGGGTTTAGGATTTAGGGTTAGGTTTAGATTCATGGTTTATGGTTTTAATTACAAACCAATGAGTATTTAGGTTTATTTATTTAATTATTTTTATTTTATTTTCATTTTATTTTAGTTTATTTTATTTAGTTTAATTCATTTATTTTATGTTTATTTATTTTAGTTTAGGTTTTTATTTTAGTTTATTTTAGGTTTAGGTTCATTTTAGTTGAGTTTTATTTTATTTTATGTTGTGTAAGTTTTATTTTTAATCTTTTATTTAGGTTTAGGTTTTTATTTTTCTTTTTAGGTTAAGGTTTTAGGTTTTTATTTTAGGTTTATTTTTAGGTTTTATTCTTTAGTTTAAGTTTAGGTTTATTTTGGGTTTATTTTATTTTATTTAGTTTAGGTTTATGTTTATGTTTAGTTTATTTTAGGTTTATGTTTTATTTATTTTTAGTTTAGTTTATTTTAGTTTAGTTTTAGGTTTATTTTATCTTGTTTCTTTTATTTTTATTTTAAGTTTAGATTTTTTTTTTTTATGTTTTAGGTGTTTAGGTTTTATTTTTTTATTTATTTTTAGGTTTTATTTTTAGGTTTATTTTTTAGGTTTAGGTTTTTATTTTATTTTATTTTAGGTTAATTTTATTTTTATTTTCCTTTTAGTTTTTATTTTATTTATGTTATTTAATCTTAGGTTTATTTGATTTTTTTAATTTTAGTTTAGGTTTTAATTTATTTTAATTTGTTTATGTTATTTTATTTTTAGGTTGAGATCTACATTTTAGTTTATGTTTTTATTTATTTTATTTTTTTATTTTATTTAGGTTTAAGATTTTTTTATATATTTTATTTTTTGGTTTTATTTAGTTTAGGTTTAGGTTTTTAGGTTTTTTGGGTTTAGGGTTTAGGGTTTAGGGTTTATGGTTTTATGGTTTGGAGTGGGTTTAGGGTTTTAGAGTTTAGTAGTCTGTGCGAGGGTTTAGGGTTAACATGTTAAAGTTTTTTTAAATTCAAACCACTAAGTTTAGGTTATTTAGTTTATTTTTTTTTCTTTTATTTATTTTATTTTATTTAATTTACATTTTATTTCATTTTATTTTTTAGGTTTTTTTTAGAGTATTGTTTTATTTTTTTAGGTTTAGGTTTTAGTTTTATTTTATGTATGTTTATGTTTTATTTTATTTTAGGTTTAGGTTTTAGGTTTTTTAAGTTTATTTTAGGTTTAATTTTAGTTTAGGTTTATTTTAGTTTATTTTTATTTAGTTTAGGTTTAATTTTACTTTATTTTTTATAGTTTTTAGGTCAGTTATTTTTGGTAGTTTATTTTAGGTTTAAGGTTTGGGGTTTAGAATTTTTTGTTTTAGGGTTTAATTATGATTTTTTAGGGTTTAGTTTTAGTTTAGGTTTAGTTTTTCATATATATATATATATATATATATATATATATATATATATATATATATATATATATATATATATATATATATATATATATATTAATGGTGAATAAATTCACATTCAACATCACTTCTTTCGATTTCATCAACCAAGTAACACAAAAAGTTTTCTAAGACACAAGTGATGACATAGATAAAAAATGAGCACGCATAGAGCAAATCAGAAACCTTGGATAATTAGAACCATTTCTACTGTAAAGACATAGTTCCATAAGTAGCAGATTGGATTGACCATTCTTCAATTTCTCCAGTCCCCACCAGAACCACCCCGACCTCTTTAAGAGAGGGATACACCATCATATCCCCGATCTCTCCCTCCGCCACCATAACGATTGTAACCTCCGTCGCTCCTCCCTCCTCCATAACCACCACTTCTCTGACCACCACCTGCATATCCACCAGCACCTTTAAATCCCCCACCACCATTGTGATAACTATCGCCTCCGCCTGCACCGCCAGGTCAAGACTGACGTGGGTTGATGGTGATGTTCTTTCCATCAAGGTTCTTCCCATTTTTAGGGTTTAGGTTTAGGTTTATTTGGTTTTAGGGTTTAGGTTTATTTTTTAATCTATTTAGTTACTTTAGGTTCAGGTTTAGTATTTGAGGTTTAGTGTTTAGGGTTGGGTTAGGATTTAGCATTTAGGGTTTAGGGTTTAGGGTTTATGATTTTAGGATTTAAGCTTTTAGGGTTTAGGGTTATGGTTTAGGGTTTAGGGTTCTTAAATGTTTAGGGTTTAGGGTTTAGGGTTTAGGGTTGTAGGTTTAGGGTTTTGGGTTTAGTGTTAATTTAGTTTTATGCCAGTCTGGATTTCTTGTTAGGGTATAGGGTTTAGGGTTTAGTGTTCTTTTTTATTAATTAAGTAAATTGGTAGGTTTAAGTTTATTTAGTTTATTTTTAAATTATTTAGTATATTATATTTTTTATTTTTATTTAGGTTTATTTTTTTATTTTTGTTTAGTTTAGTTTATTTATTTTAGTTTTTGCTTTTTATTTTAGTTTATTTTTTTTGTTCTGGTTTAGGTTTATTATTATTTTTTATTTTAGTTTTATTTTTATTTTATTTTTTAGGTTTAGGTTTTATTTTTTATTTTTAGGTTTACGTTTAGCTTTTCATTTTATTTTCTTAGGTTTAGGTTTTAGTTTTTATTTTTAGGTTTATTTTTTGGTTTTATTTTTTATTTTAGGTTTAGATTAATTTTTAGTTTATTTTATTTTATTTAATTTAGGGTTTAGGTTTAAGTTTTATTTATTTTAGTTTAGGATTAGGTTTACTTTATTTTCTTTATTTTATGTTTAAGTTTTTTTCCTAGTTAAGGGTTTAAATTTTTTTTTATGTTTTTAATTTTAGGTAATATTTTTATATTTATTCTAGGTTTATGTATTTATTTAATTTTTATTTTATTTTATTTTATTTTATGTTTATTTATTTTTATTTTATGTTTAGTTTTTATTTTATTTGGGTTTTCTATTTTTAGGTTTATATTATTTTTTTAGTTTAGTTTAGGATTTTAGTTATTTTATTTAAGTTTTTTTTTATTTTTTTTTTTATTTTTAGGTTTAGGTTTAGGTTTAGGTTTTAGTTTAGGTTTTTATTTTTTTATTTTATTTATTTTATTTAGGATTAGGTTTTACATTAAAATTATTTTTAGGTTTTATTTAGTTTAAGTTTCTGTGCTTTTTTAGGTTTAGGCTGAGATTAGTTAGTTTAGGGTTTAGGGTTTGGGATTTAAGGTTTATGGTTTAAGGTTATATGTTTTAGGGTTTAGGTTTAGGGTTAAGGGTTTAGGGTTTAGGGTTTTAGGGTTTAGGGTTTAAGAGTAGGGTTTTTTATTTTTTTCTTATTTTTTTAATTTTATCATTTTTTGATTTTTTTTAAATTAAGTAAACTTTTAGGTTTAGGTTTATTTAGTTTATTTTTTATTTTGATTTAGGTTTCTTTTTATTTTTATTTTATTTAGTTTATTTATTGTAGTTTTAGGTTTTATTTTTTAATTTTAAGGTTTAGTTTAGTTTATTTTTTAGTTTAGTTTTATTTTTATTTTATATTTTAAGTTTAGGTTTTATTTTTTATTTTTAAGTTTAGGTTTAGGTTTTTATTTTATTTTCTTAGGTTTTGGTTTTAGGTTTTTATTTAAGGTTTATTTTTAGGTTTTATTTTTTAGTTTAAGTTTATTTTTAGAGTATCTTCTTTTTCTTAGTTTAGGTTTAGATTTTAGGTTTAGGTTTTATTTATTTTAGTTTAGGTTTAAGTTTATTTTATTTTTATTTTAGGTTTTCATTTTTTCTTATTTTATAGTTTAGGTTTTATTTTTTATTTATTTTTTGGCATTTTTATAGGTTTATTATTTAGGTTTAGGTTTTTATTAAGTTTTATTTTTTTTTAATTTAGGTTAATTTTATTTTTATTTTAAGCTTAGTTTCTATTTTATTTAGGTTTTTTATTTTTTAGTTTAGTATAGGTTTTTATTTATTTTATTCTAGTTAAGTTTTTATTTTTTATTTTATTTTCTTTTTAAGTTTTGGTTTATGTTTAGGTTTTAATTTATGTTTTTATTTTATTTTATTTTCTTATATCATTTTGGTTAAAAAAATTTTCTTGCTTTTATATTTGGGTTTTAATTAATTTTGTTTTGGTTTTAGTTTAGGGTTTGGTTTAGGGTTAGGGAGCCCAGGATCAGCCTGGGGGTTTAGGGTTTAGGTTTAGGGTTTAGGGGTAGGTTTTTTGGTTTAGGGTTTGAGAGTTTTAGGTTGGGTGTGGTAGGGCTCAGTTTTAGTTGGTTTAGTGAGTTAGGTTGGTGTAGGGTTTAGGGGTTCAGTTGTTTTAGTTTATAGTTTTGGGTTCTTGGTTTTCTTTTAATAGAGATCAAATTCTGATTTACAACATTTCCTCTTTTATTTAATTTGTTTATTTAGTTTATTTTTTATTTATTTTAGTTTATTTTATTTTTAATTTTTATTTAGTTTAGTTTATTTATTTTTGGTTTATTTAATTTAGTCTAAGTTTTATTTTAGTTTATTTTTTGGATTAGGTTTAGGATTAGGTTTTATTTTTTATTTTATGTTTTTGTTTAGGTTTTTATTTTATTTTTTTGGTTTATTTTTAGGTTATATTTTTTTGTTTAGGTTTAGGTTTATTTTTGATTTAATTTATTTTATTTAGTTTAGGGTTTAGGTTTAGGTTTATGTTTCATTTATTTTTGGTTAGTTTATTTTAGTTTATGTTTAGGTTAGCTTTATTTTGTTTATTTTATTTTTATTTTAGGTTTAGGTTTCTTTTTAGTTTAGGATTTATGTTTTAATTTTAGGTATATCTTTTAGGTATATTTTTTAGGTTTATTTAATTTTAGGTTTAGTTTTTTTTTTATTTAGGTTTTATTATTATTTTTTATTTAGTTTAGGTTTTTATTTATTTTATTTTAGTTAAGTTTTTATTTTTTATTATATTTTCTTTTTAGGTTTAGGTTTAGGTTTTAGTTCATGTTTTTTTTTATTTTATTTTCTTATTTTATATTTGTTTATATTTTAATTATTTTTTTTTAGGTTTTAATTAGTTTAGTTTAGGTTTTTTTAGTGGTTGGTTTTAAGGTTAGTTTGTTTAGTTTTAAAGTTTAGGGTTTAGGGTTTCTTTTTGGGTAGTGTCGTGGTTTTAGTGGGGTTTAGGGTTAGTTTTAGGTTTAGGGTTTAGTAGGTTTAGTGGGTTTTGGGTTTTAGGGTTTAGGGTTTAGTGTTTAGGTTTGTGGGTCCGTGGTTTTAGTTTAGAGTTTAGGATTTTGGTTTTTTTTTTAAAGAACAAGTCGATTTGAAACATTTCTTCTTAATCTTATTTTATTAATTTTAGCTAGTTTTATTTTTATTTTTATTTATGTTTATTATTTTTATTTAGTTTAGTTTACTTATTTTAGGTTTATATATTTTAGCCTAAGTTTTTTATTTTAGTTTAGTTATTTTATTTTAGTTTTTTTTTGGATTTGGCTTTGGTTTAGGTTTATTTTTCAGTTGAGTTTTATTTTTATTTTATTTTTTATGTTTAAGTATTAATTTTTATTTTATCTTTAGGTTCAGGTTTTTATTTTATTTTTTTAGGTTTAGGTTTTAAGTTTTTATTTTAGGTTTTATTTTTTATTAAGGTTTAGGTTTATTTTAAATTTCATTTATTTTATTTTGTTTAGGGTTTAGGTTTTATTTATTTTAGTTTAGTTTATGTTATTTTAGTTTAGTTTATTTTATTTTAGGTTTAGGTTTATTTTATTTTATTTTTGGTTTAGGTTTTTTTTTAGTTTAGGGCTTAGGTTTTACTTTTAGGTTTACTTTTTAAGTTTAAATTTTTATTTAGTTTTTATTTTTTTTCATTTTACGTTAAGTTTTTATTTTATTTAGGTTTTCTATTCTTAGGTTTATTTTCTTTTTTAGTTTAATTTAGGTTTTATTTATTTATTTATTTTTTTAGTTAGTTTATTTTTTTACCTTTAGGTTTAGGTTCAAGTTTTAGTTTAGGTTTTTATTTTATTTAAGTTTAGGATTATTTATTTGTTTTATTTTTAACTTTTATTTAGTTTAGGTTTAGGGTTTTTAGGGTTTAGGGTTTAGGGTTTAGGCTTTTAGGTTTTGGTTAGGTCAGGATCAAGGTTAGGGTTTAGGCCTGGGGTTTAGTGGTTTAGGGTTTAGTGGTGGAGGTGGTTTAGTAGGTGTGATTTTAGTTTTAGGGCTTTAGTCAGCTTTAGGCTTTAAAGCTCAGTGGATCAGGGCCTGGCTGGCCCAGGTTTAAGTTTAGGTTTTTGTGGTTTAGGTCCAAGGTTTAGTGCAGCAGGTATAGTTGTTTAGGATTTAGGTTTAGGTTTAGGATTAGGGTTTTATTTCATTTATTTTTTTATTTTTTTAAACTGAGCAAACCAAGAGTTGGGGTGATTTAGCTTATTTTAATTTATTTTAGTTTAGTTTATTTTAATTTGATTTAGGTTTATTTTATTTTTTATTAAGTTTAATTTTTAGCTTTATTTATTTTCTTTAGGTTTTATTTTTTATTTTTTTTTTAGGTTTAGGTTTAGGTTTATGTTTTTTTTAGTTTAGTTTTCTTTTTTTTTTATTTTTTTAGATTAGAATTTATTTTTTATTATTATTTTTAGGTTTGAGTTTTTATTTTTATTTTTTTAGGTTTAGGTTTTAGGTTTTTATTTTAGGTTTAGGTTTTAGGTTTTTATTTTAAGTTTAATTTAGGTTTTATTTTTTAGTTTAGTTTTAGGTTTATTTTTAGTTTATTTTATTTTATTTGGTTTAGGTTTAGGTTTAGGTTTTGTTTATTTTAGGTTTAGGTTTAGGTTTTTTTATTTTAGTTTAGTTTATTTTATTTTTATTTTAGGTTTATGTTTTTTTAGGTTAGGGTTTAGGTTTTATTTATTATTTATTTTTAGGTTTAATTTTTATGTTTTTTTTAGGTTTAAGTTTTTATTTAATTTTATTTCAGGTATATTTCATTTTTATTTTAAGTTTAGTTTTTATTTTATTTAGGTTTTTTAGTCTTAGGTTTATTTTGTTTTTTAGTTTAGTTTAGGTTTATTTTTGGTTTATTTTATTTTATTTAGTTTAGGTTTTAGGTTTAGTTTTGTTTAGGTTTAGGTTTTGGCTTTATTTATTTTAGTTTAGTCTATTTTAGTTTAGGATTAGGTTTATTTTATTTTCTTTATTTTAAGTTTAGTTTTTTTTTTTTAATTTAGGGTTTAAGTCTTATTTTTTAGTTATTTTTTGGTTTTATTTTTTCATTTACTTTTTAGGTTTAGGTTTTTATTTAGTTTTTATTTTATTTTATTTTATTTTATTTTTTAATTTATTTAAGTTTTTTATTTTTTAATTTATTTCTTTTTAGTTTATTTTAGGTTTTATCTATTTTATTTTAGTTTAGTTTTTATTTATTATTTTATTTTATTTTTAAGATTAGGTTTAGGTTTAAGTTTTAGTTTAAGATTTTATTTTATTTTAGTTTAGTTTAGTGTCAGTAGAGTTTAGGCTTATGATTAGTTTAGGGTTTAGTGTTTAGGGTTTGTGTGGAGTGGGTTTAAGGTTAGTGTTTAGTGGAGTTGATTTAAGATTTAGGGTGAGCTTTGGGTTTATAGTTTGTTTATGGTTGTCAGATGGTGTAGGTTTAAGGTTTAGAGGTGGAGGTTATTAGGGAAAGTTGGGATTTAGGATTTAGTGGAGTTTGGAGAGTTTTAAGGTCAGGGTTGGATTAGAGGTCAGTGATTAGGATCAGGAGTTTATTTAGTTTAGGGTTTAGATGTGGTAGCTTAGGTTTAAGATATGGGGTGGGTTGTAGGTTTTGGGTTTATGGTTTAGAGTTAGTTTTAGGGATTAAGGTTTAGGTTTTATGATTTAGGATTTAGTGTTTAAGGTTTAGAGTTTACGATTTAGGGTTTTTTAAAAAAAATTAAAGAAACTAATAGGTTTTGGTTTATTTAGTTTATTTTATATTTTTATTTTGATTAGTTTATTTTTTATTTGTTTTTTTAGGATTTTTATTTTAGTTTATTTATGAGGTTTAAGTTTAAGTTTATGTTTTTTTTAGTTTAGTTTTATTTTTATTTCATTTTTTATATTTAGGTTTTATTTTTTATATTTAGGTTTAGGTTTAAGTTTATATTTTACTTTTTTAAGTTTAGAATTTAGGTTTTTTTTAGATTTATTTTTTGGTTTTATTTTTAGTCTAGGTTTAGGTTTATTTTTAGTTTATTTTATTTTATTTAGTTTAGGTTTAGGTTTAGGTTTATTTTATTTTAAGTTTAGGTTTAGGTTTTATTTATTTTATTTAGTTTATTTTAATTTAGGTTTAGGTTTATTTTATTTTTATTTTGAGGTTTAGGTTTTTTTGTTTATGATTTAGGTTTTACTTTTAGGTTTATTATTTTAGTTTTGGTTTTTAATTAATTTCTATTTTATTTTATTTTAGGTTTATTTTATTTTTTTTGTTTAATTTTAGTTTTTGTGTATTTTATTTTAGTTTAGTTTTAAATTTTTATTTTTTATTTAGGTTTAGGTTTAGGTTTATGTTTTAGTTTAGATTTTAATTTTTTAATTTTAATTATTTTATTTAGGTTTAGGTTTTATTTATTTTATTTTAGGTTTAGGAAATCAGTTTTTAGGCTTTACGCCAGATCTGTGGCTCTGCATGTGATCTTCTCGAGGGCCTGTTGGGGTCAGGGTTTAGGCCAGGGTTTAAGCGCCTGGGGTTTTAGTGGCTCATGGTCTTTAGTGCAGGGTTTAGTGGTTTAGGGTTTAGGGTTTAGGGTGGCTTAGGTTTATTTATTTTAGTTTAATTTTATTTAGGTTTATGTTTATTATATTTTGTTTATTTTAAGTTTAGTTTTCTTATCTTAGGGTTTAGGTTTTATTTTTTTTAGGTTTTTTAGGTTTAAGTTTTATTTAGTTTTATTTTATTTTATTTTGAGATTATTTTTTATTTTATTTAAGTTTTTTTATGTTTAGGTTTATTTTCTTTAGTTAATTTAGCTTTTTATTTATTTAATTTTAGTTTAGTTTTATTTTAGGTTTAGGTTTATGTTTAAGTTTAGGTTTTAGTTTATATTTTCATTTTTAGGTTTAGGATCTTTATATCTTATTTTAATTTTAGTTGTGGATTTAGCCCAGTTTAAGGCCTTTAAGGTTTGGGCTCCTGGTAGTGGGTTTAGGGCCCAGGGGCCCAGGTCTGGGGTTTAGGGTTTAGGGTTTTAAGGTCTAGGGTTAGGGTTAAGCTGGTCAGCTTTATTTATTTATTCCATTTTCATTTTATTTTATTTTATTTTATTTTATTATTTATTTTTTTATTATTTTATTTTTTAATTATTTTCTTTTATTTTATTTATTATTATTATTATTTTTTGGCCTAGGGTGCTTTAAGGTTTGGGTTTAGAGTTTAGGGTTTAGTGTGCAGGCTTTAGGGATCAGGGTTTTGGGGTTTAGGATCTGTGTCACGCAAAGGCCTATGGATCAGGATTTAGGGCTTAGAGCTTTAGGGTATAGGGTTTTGGGTTTAGGGCCTAGGTCTAGTCTAGGAGGATCAGGTTTAGGTTTATTTATTATTAGGTTTAGGTTTAGGTTTTATCTTTTAGGCATAGGTTTAGTCTAATTTTAGGTTTATTTTATGTTTTATTTTTAATCAGGTTTAGATTTATTTTAGTTTATTTTATCTTATTTAGTCAGCTTATGTTTATTTAGTTTAGTTTTAGGTTTAGGTTTATTTACTTTAGTTTAGTTTATTTTAGTTTAGGTTTATGTTTATTTACTTTTATTTTTTAGGTTTTATTTTGGGTTTAGATTTTTTTTTTATTGTTAGGTTTATTTTTATTTATTGTTTGGTTTTATTTAGTTTTTATTTTATTTAGGTTTTTTATTATTAGGTTTATTTTATTTTATTCACTTTAGTTTAGGTTTTTATTTATTTTATTTAATTTATTTTTATTAGTTTATTTTTTTTAGGTTTAGACTTTGGTTTTAGTTTAGGTTTTTATTTTGTTTTATTTATTTATTTTATTTAGGTTTAGTTTTTTTATATATTTTATTTTAAGGTTTTATTTAGTTTAGGTTTAGGTTTTTAAGTTTTTAGGGTTTGTATTTAGCCCAGTGGTTTAGGGTTAGGGTTTAGGGTTTAGAGTTTAGTGTATAGGCTTTAAGGTTTATGGTTAGCTTAAGGTTTAGGGTTTTTTTTAAATTAAGTAAACCTATAGGTTTAGGTTTATTTAGTTCATTTAAATTTAAATTTTAATTTATGTTTATTTTTTTTTATTTAGTTTAGCTTATTTATTTTAGTTAGGTTTTATTTTATTTTATTTTTTAGGTTTTGGTTTAAGTTAAGGGTTATTTTTTAGTTGAGTTTTATTTTTATTTTATTTTTAGGTTAATGTTTATTTTAAGTTGACTTTATTTTATTTTATTTTTTAGGTTTAGGATTTATTTTTTATCTTTAGGTTTAGGTTTATGTTTTTATTTTATTTTTCTAGGTTTAGGTTTTAGGTTTATTTTTAGGTTTTAGTTTTTTGTTTAGGTTTAGGTTTATTTTTAGTTTATTTTATTTTATTTAGTTTAGGTTTAGGTTTAGGTTTACTTTATTTTTGGTTTAGGTTTAGGGTTTAGGGCTAGTTTATAGTTTAAGGTTTAAGGTTTAGGGTTTGGGGTTTGGGGTTTAGGGTTTAGGTTTTAGGGTTTACGGTTTAGGGTTTAGGGTTTAGCTTTTAGGTTTAGGGTTTAGGTTTCAGTTTAGGGTTTAGGATTTTTGGTTTTTTTTTAATGGAAAATAAATTCAAATTCAACATTTCTTCTTTCTGATTTCATCAACCAAGTAACACCCCAAGTTTTCTAAGACATAAGTGACGACATAGATAAAAAATGAGCATGCATAAAGAAAATCAAAAACCCTAAATAACTAGAACTATCTCTACTATAAAGACAGTTTTATAAGCAGCAGATCGGATCGACCATTCTTCAGTTTCTTCAATTCCCATCAAACCACCTTGGCCTCTCCAATAGTAGGATCCACCATCATATCCCCAGTCTCTCACTCCGCCACCACCACAGTGTAACCTCCATCGCTCCTCCCACCTCCATAACCACCACTGCTCCGACCACCACCTCCATATCCACTAGCACCTCTAAATCCCCTACCACCACTACGATAACCACCGCCTGTACCTCCATCGCAAGATCTAGACTAAGGCTGGTTGATGGTGATGTTCCTACCTTCAAGGTTTTGCCCATTCTTAGGGTTTAGGTTTAGGTTTATTTGGTTTTATTATTTAGGATTATTTTTAAATTTTTGTAGTTACTTTGGTTTTAGGTCTAGCATTTGAGGTTTAGGGTTTAGCATTTATGATTTTAGGGTTTATGCTTTTAGGGGTTAGGTTTAGGGTTAGGGTTTAGGGTTTAGGGTTTAGGATTTTTTAGGGTTTAGGGTGGTAGATTTGGGGTTTAGGGTTTATGGTTGTAGGTTTAGGGTTCATTTGGTGTTTAGGGTTTTGGGTTTATAGTCAGTTTTATGGTTTAGGGTTTAGGGTATAGGTTTTAAGGTTTAGGGTTTAGTGTTCTTTTTCTAAAAAAAATTAAGTAAACCGGTAGGTTTAAGTTTATTTAGTTTATTTTATTTTATTATATTTAAGTTATTTTTATTTTTATTTAGTTTAATTTATTTATTTTATTTTAGGTTTTTAATTTTAGTTAATTTTTTGGATTAGGTTTAGGTCTATTTTTATTTTTTAGTTTTGTTTTATTTTTTTTTTATATTTTAGCTTTAGGTTTAGGTTTTATTTTTTATTTTTAGGTTTATGTTTAGGTTTTTATTTTGTTTTATTACGTTTAGGTCTTAGGTTTTCATTTTAGGTTTATTTTTATGTTTTATTTTTTATTTTTCGGTTTAGGTTTATTTTTAGGTTATTTTATTTTATTTAGTTTATGGTTTAGGTTTAATTTAGTTTGGGTTTAGGTTTAGGTTTTATTTATTTTAGTTTAGTTTATTTAAGTTTAGGATTAGGTTTTTTTTGTTTAGGGTTTAGGTTTTTTTAGGTAATATTTTTACATTTATTTTTTAGGTTTAAGTTTTATTTAGTTTCAATTTTATTTAATTTTATGTTTATTTTATTTTTATTTTATTTTTAGTTTTGATTTTATTTAGGTTTTATATTTTTAGGTTTATTTTACTTTTTAGTTTAGTTTAGGTTTTTATTTATTATTTTTTAGTTTAGTTTTTTTAATTATTTTTAGGTTTTGGTATAGGTTTAAGTTTTAGTTTAGGTTTTTATTTTATTTTATTTTTTTTAGGTTTAAGTTTTTTATTTAATTTATTTTTAGGTTTTATTTAGTGTAGATTTTGGTTTTTGGGTTTTCAGGATTTAGGGTTTAGGGTATACAGATTAGGGTTTAGTGTTTAGCATTTAGGGTTTAATGTTTGGGGTTTAGGGTTTATGGTTTAGGTATGTGGAGAGGGTGGGTGGGTTTAAGTTAGTGGTTTTTTTATTTTATTTTAAAATTGTCTATTTTTTATTATTTTTAAATTAAGTAAACTAATAAGTTTAGGTTTATTTAGTTTATTTTTTATTTTAATTTAGGTTTCTTTTTATTTTAATTTACTTTAATTTATTTATTTTTATTTAGGTTTTTTATTTTAGTTTATTGTTTAGGTTTTGGTTTAGGTTTTATTTTTTATTTTTAGGTTTAGGTTTCCATTT
Source organism: Cymbidium sinense (assembly GCA_021442155.1). Classification (NCBI taxonomy): domain Eukaryota; kingdom Viridiplantae; phylum Streptophyta; class Magnoliopsida; order Asparagales; family Orchidaceae; genus Cymbidium; species Cymbidium sinense. The sequence goes on along the minus strand of CM038220.1, from coordinate 54,333,554 downwards.
TTATTTTATTATTTTAAGTTTATGTTTTAGGTTTTTATCTTAGGTTTATTTTTAGGTTTTAGTTTTTAAGTTAAAGTTTATTTCTAGTTTAGTTTATTTATTTTTAGTTTAGGTTTTATTTATTTTTGTTTAGGTTTAAATTTATTTTATTTTTATTTCAGGTTTAGGTTTCTTTTAGTTTCGGGTTTAGGTTTTATTTTTCATTTATTTTTAAGTTTATTATTTTAGATTAGGTTTTTATTTAGTTTTTATTTTAGGTTAATTTTATTTTTATTTTTGGTTTGGTTTATATTTTATTTAGGTTTTTTATTTTTTTAGTTTAATTTAGGTTTTTATTTCTTTTAATTTAGTTAAGTTTTTATTTTTTTATTTTATTTTCTTTTTAGGTTTAGGTTTAGGTTTAGTATTAGGTTTAGGTTTTAGTTTTTATTTTTATTTTATTTTATTTTCTTATTTTATTTTAGTTTAGATTTTTTTATATATTTTATTTTGAGGTTTTTAATTAAGGGGTTTAGCTTTTTTAGTTTTAGTTTAGGGTTTAGGGTTAGTTTAGGGTTTAGGGTTTAGGGGTTAGGGTCTGGGGTTTGGGATTTAGGGTTTAAAGTTCTTTTTTTGTTGGGTTTATGGTTTACAGTTTAAGGTTTCAGTTTTAGGGTTTAAGGTTTAGGGTTTAGGGTTTTTTGGTTTACGATTTAGGGTCTAGGGTTTAAGGTTTAGTATTTAAGTATAGGGTTTAGGAATTAGTTTACGCTTTAGGGTTTTTTTTATTTTTCTTTAATAGGGAGAAAATTCTGATTTACAACATTTCTTCTTATGTTTAATTAGTTAATATTTTAATTTATTTTATTTTATTTTATTTATGTTTATTTCTTTTATTTATTTATTAATTATTATCTTGGTTTTTTATTTTGAGTTTATTTTTGTAGATTAGGTTTAGGTTTCTTTTTTAATTGAGTTTTATTTTTATTTTATTCATTAGCTTTAGGTTTTATTTTTTATATTATGTTTAGGTTTAGGTTTTTATTTTAGGTTTACTTTTTAGATTTTAATTTTTAATTTAGGTTTAGGTTTATTTTTATTTATTTTATGATTTAGGTTGATATTTAGGTTTTATTTATTTTTGTTTGCTTTATTTTAGTTTAGGTTCATGATAATTTAATTTTATTTATTATATTTTACTTTTATGTTTAGGTTTTTTTAGTTTAGGGTTTTTGTTTTATTTTTAGGTTTAGATTTGTCTTTAGTTTCTATTTTATTTTATTTTAGGTTTATTTTATTTTTATTTTATGTTTAGTTTTTATTATATTTAGGTTATTTATTTTTTAGTTGAGTTTAGGGTTTTATTTATTTTATTTTAGTTAAGTTTTTATTTTTAATTTTATTTTCCGTTTAGGTTTAGGTATCAATTTTAGTTTATGTTTTTAATTTATTTTATTTTCTAATTTTATTTTGGTTTCTTTAATTTATTTTATTTTTAGGTTTTAATTAGTTTAGGTTTAGGTTTTTAGCTTTTTAGGATTTAAGGTTTTTTTTTGGGTTTAGAGTTTAGGGTTTAGGGTTTAGCATTTATGTTTTAAGGTTTAAGGTTAAGGGTTTAAAGTTTTTGGGTTTTGGGTTTCGGCTTTTAGCTTTTGGCTTTTAGGTTTAGGGATTTTAGGGTTTAGGGTTTACATTTTAGGTTTAGGGTTCATGTTTTAGTTTAGGGTTTAGGGTTTTTGGTTTATTTTTTAATAAAAAACAAATTCCAATTTACAACATTTCTTCTTTTGTTTAACTAGTTTATTTAGTTTATTTTCTATTTATGCTAGTTTATTTTATTTTTTATTTTTATTTATGTTTACTTTTTTATTTTTGTTTAGTTTAGTTTATTTATTTTAGTCTAGGTTCTTTATTTTAGTTTAGGTATTTTATTTTAGTTTATTTTTTGGATTAGGTTTAGGTTTAGGTTTTTTTTTTTAGCTGAGTTTTATTTTTATTTCATTTTTTAGGTTTAGTTTTAAGTTTTTATTTTATGTTTAGGTTTAGGTTTTTATTTTTTTCTTAGGTTTAGGTTTTAGGTTTTATTTTTTATTTAGGTTTAAGATTATTTTTAATTTCTTTTATTTTATTTAGTTTAGGGTTTAGGTTTAGGTTTAGGTTTTATTTATTTTAATTTAGTTTAATCTAGTTTAGGTTTATGTTTTTTTAATTTTATTTATTTTATTTTAATTTTAGGAATATGTTTTGCTTTAGTTTAGGTTTAGGTTTTAATTTTAGGTTTACTTTTTATGTTTAGGCTTTTATTTAGTTTTTATTTTATTATATTTTAGGTTTATTTTAGGTTTATTTTATTTTTAATTTACGTTTATTTTTTATTTTATTTAAGGTTTTTACTCTTAGGTTTATTTTATTTTTTAGTTTAATTTCGATTTTTATTTATTTTATTTTTGTTTATTTTAGTTAGTTTATTTTATTTTTTAGGTTTAGGGTTTAAGTTTTTATTTTATTTTATTTATTTTATTATATTTAGGTTTAGATTTTTTTTAGGTTTTATTTAGTTTAGGTTTAGGTTTTTAGATTTTTAGTGTTCAAGGTTTACAGTTTAGGGTTTAGGGTTTATGGTTTTAGGGTTTAGGATTTAGAGTTTAGGGTTTAGTGTTTAGGCTTTAGGGTTTAGGGTTTTTATGGTTTGGGGGTTAGGGTTTAGGGTTTTTCAGGCTTTAGGGTTTAGGCTTTAGGATTTAGGGTTTAGGGTTTAGGGTTTAGGGTTTTAAGGATTAGGGTTTAGGGTTTAGGGTTTAAGGTTTAGTGTTTTAGGGTCTATGGTTTTAGCATTAAGGTATAAGGTTTAGGAAAAGTATTTTTTTATTTTTTAAAATTAAGTAAACTAGTAGGTTTAGGTTTATTTAGTTTATTTTTTATTTATTTTACTTTATTTTGATTTACATTTTTTTTATTTTTATTTAGTTTAGTTTATTTATTTTGGCTTTATTTGTTTTAGTTTAGGATTTTTTTATTATTTATTCTTTAGGTTTAGGTTTAGGTCTAGGTTTATGTTTATTTTTTATTTTAGTTTTATTTTTACTTTATTTTTTAGGATTAGGTTTTTATTTTATTTGTTTAGGTTCAGGTTATAAATTTTTATTTTAGGTTTATTATAGGTTTTATCTTTTTGGTTTAGGTTTAGGTTTATTCTTAATTTATTTTATTTTATTTAGTTTAGGTTTAGGTTTAGATTTAGTTTATTTTTGGTTTAGGTTTAGGTTTTATTTATTTTAGTTTAATTTATTTTAGTATAAGTTTTGGTTTATTTTATTTTTATTTTAGGTCTTGGTTTTTTTTAGTTTTGGGTTTAGGTTTTTTTTTTTAATTTATTTTTAGGTTTTTTTTTGTTTAGATTTTTATTTAGTTTTTATTTTATTTTATTTTTATTTCAGGTTTAATTTTTATTTTATTTAGGTTTTTTATTCTTAGTTTTATTTTGTTTTTTTAGTTTAGTTTAGGTTTATTTTTAGTTTATTTTATTTTATATAGTTTAGAGATTAGGTTTACTTTAATTTAGGTTTACGTTTAGGTTTTATTTATTTTAGTTTAGTTTATTTTAGTTTAGGACCATGTTTATTTTCTTTTCTATATTTTAGGTTTAGATTTTTTTTTTAGTTTAAGGTTCAAGTTTTATTTTTTATTTATTTTTAGGTTTTATTTTTACATTTATCTTTTTGGTTTAGGTTTTTATTTTTTTTTTATTTTTTTATTTTATGTTTAATTTTTATTTTTTGGATTTTTTATGCATAGGTTTATTATATTTTATTAGTTTAGTTTAGTATTTAATTTATTTTATTTTAGTTTAATTTTTATTTTATTTTAATTTTAAGTGTAGGTATAGGTTTAGGTTTTGGTTTAGGATTTTATTTTATTTTATTTAGCTTTAGGCTTTTTTAATTTATTTTATTTTTAGGTTTTATTTAGTTTAGGTTTAGATTTTTAGGTTTTTAAGGTTTAGGGTTTACGATTTAGGGATTACGGTATAGTGTTTAAGGTTTAGGGTTTAGGGTTTGGGGTTTAGGGTTGTATGGTTTAGGGTTTATTGTTTAGAGTTTTAGGGTTTAAGGTTTAGGGTTTTAGGGTTTAAGGTTTAGGGTAAGGCTTTTTATTTTAAATTTAATTTTAATTTTTTTATTTTTTTTAAATTAAGTAAACTTGTAGGTTTAGATTTATTTAGTTTATGTTTTTCTTTTGATTTAGGTTTATTTTTATTTTTATTTAGTTTATTTTTTTTAGGTTTATTTATTTTAGTTTAAATTTTTTTAGTTTAGTTTTATTTTTATTTTATTTTTTAGGTTTAGGTTTTATTTTTTTTAATTTTATGTTTAGGTTTTGTTTTTTATTTTATTTATTTAGGTTTAGGTTTTAGGTTTTTATTTTAGGTTTAGTTTTAGATTTTATTTTTGAGTTTAGGTTTATTTTTATTTTATTTATTATTTCTGGTTTAGGTGTAGGTTTAGGTTTAGGTTTTTTTTATTTCAGTTTATTTTATTTTCATTTAGGTTTAGGTTTATTTTATATTTATTTTAGGTTTAGTTTTTTTTCAGTTAGGGTTTAAGTATTATTTTTGGTTTAGGTTTTATTTATTTAGTTTAGGTTTTGGTTTAGGTTTAGTTTATTTTAAGTTTAGGTTTAGCCTTTATTTATTTTATTTTAGTTTATTTTAGTTTAGGTTTAGGTTTTTCTATTTTTTTTATTATAGGTTTAGGTTTTTTTTAGTTTAAGGTTTAGGTTATATTTTTTATTTATTTTTAGATTTTATTGTTAGGTTTATTTTTTACGTTTAGATTTTTATTTTATTATAGGTTTATTTTATTTTTATTTTATGTTTAGTCTTTATTTTATTTATGTTTTTTTTTATTTTTAAGTTTAGTTTATATTTTAGTTTAGTTTATATTTTAGTTTAGTTTAGGTCTTTATTTATTATATTTTAGTTTAATATTTTTTTTAATTTATATTATTTTTAGGTTTATGTTTAGGTTTAGGCTTAGGATTTAGTTTAGGTTTTTATTTTATTTTATTTAGGTTTAGGTTTTTTTATTTATTTTATTTTCATGTTTTATTTAGTTTAGGTTTACGTTTTTAGGTTTTTAAGGATTAGGGTTTAGGGTTTAGGGTTTAGGTTTTGGGTTTAGGGTTTAGGGTTTAGGTATTAGGGTATATAGTTTAGGTTTAATGGTTTAGTGTTTTACGGTTTAGGGTTTAGGATTTAGGGTTGTAAGTTTAGGATTTAGGGTTTAGGGTTTATGGTTAGGGTTTTTTTTATAAATTTTTATTATTTTTATTTTAATAAAAAATGAAGTAACATGGCAGGTTTAAGTTTATTTATTTTATTTTCTATTTTAATTTATTTTAATATTAATTTTAATTTTTGTTTATTTTTATTTTTATTTAGTTTAGTATATTTATTTTAGGTTTATTTATTTTAGTTTAGATTTGTATTTTAATTTATTTTTGGGTTTAGGTTTTTAGATATAACTTTTAGTTTAGTTTTATTTTAATTTAATTTTTATGGTTTAATTCTATTTTTATTTTTAGGTTTAGGTTTAAGTTTTTATTTTATTTTTTTTGGTTTATGTTTTAGGTTTTATTTTTTAGTTTAGGTTTAGGTTTACGTTTAGTTTAATTTAGCTTTAGGTTTAAGTTTTATTTATCTTAGTTTAGTTTATTTTAGTTTAGCTTTATATTTATTTTATTTTTATTTTAGGTTTAGGTTTTTTTTAGTTTAGGGTTTTGGTTTTATTTTTTAGTTTATTTTTTAGGTTTAGGTTTTTATTTTATTATATTTTAGGTTTATTTTAATTTTATTTTAGGTTTTGTTTTGATTTTATTTAAGTTTTTTATGTTTTAGTTTAGTTTAGGTTTTTATTTATTTTAATTTAGTTTATTATTTATTATTTATTTTATTTTCTTTTTAGGTTTAAGTTTAGGTTTAGGTTTAGGTTGTAGTTTATGTTTTTATTTTATTTTATGTTTTTATTTTATTTTTGTTTAGATTTTTTTATTTATTTTATTTTTAGGTTATATTTAGTTTAGGTTTAGTTTTTCAGCCTTTTAAGGTTTAGGGCTAGGGTTTAAGGTTTAGGTTTAGTTTAGGGTTTAGGATTTACGGTCTAGGGTTTGAAGTTTAGGATTTAGTCTTTAGGGTTTAGGATTTAGGGTTTAGGTTTTAGGGTTTAGGGTTTAGGGTTTAGGGTTTAGGGTTTAGGATATTAGGGTTTACTATTTAGGGTTTAAGATTTAGGGTTTGGGATTTTCTGGCTTTAAGGTTTAAGGTACAGGGTTTAGGTTTTATGTTTAGGGTTCAAGTTTTTGTTTGGGGTTTAGGGTTTTTCATTTTTTTTAAATATAGAACAAATTCAGATTCAACATTTCTTCTTTTGGATATCATCAACCATGTTTTCTAAGACACAAGTGATAGCATAAAAAAAATGAGCATGCATAGAGCAAATAAAAAACCATGGATAACTAGAACTGTCTCTACAATCAAGCCTTTGTTCCATAATAGCAGATCAGATTAGCCATTTTTCAGTTTCTCCAGTTCCCATCAGAACCACCCAGGCCTCTCGAGTAGCGGGATCCACCATCAAATTCCCAATCTGTTCCTCGGCCATCACCATGGTTCTAATGTCCTTCACTCCTCCAGCCTCCATAACCACCACTACTCCGACCACTACCTCCATATCCACTAGCACCTCCAGATGCCCCACCACCACTATGGTAACTGCCGCCTCCGCCTTCGCCTCCACCGCCAGATCTAGACTGAGCCTAGTTGACGTGATGTTCCTTTTGTCAAGGTTCTTCCCATTCTTAGAGTTTAGGTTTAGGTTTAGGTTTATTAGTTTTATTTTAAAATTTATTTAGTTAATTTAGGTTTAGGTTCAGGGTTTGGGGTTTAGGGTCTAGGGTTTAGGGTTTGGGGTTTAGGGTTTAGAGTTTAGGGTTTAGGGGTTAGGGTTTTAGAGTTTATACTTAGTGTTTAGGATTTATGGTTTAGGGTTTAGGGTTATAAGTTTATGGTTTAGAGTTTAGGGTTTAGGATTTAAGGTTTAAGGTTTTTTTTAATTAAGCAAAATTGTAGGTTTAGGTTTATTTTGTAAATTTATTTTATTTGTCATTTAATTTAGTTTACTTTATTTTTTATTTTTATTTAGTTAAGTTTATTTATTTTAGGTTTGTCTATTTTAGTTTAGATTTCTTATTTTAGTTTATGTTTTAGGTTTATGTTTAGGTTTAGGTTTATTTTTTAGTTGAGTTTTATTTTTATTTTATTTTTTAGGTTTAGGTTTTATTTTTTTACTTTTAGGTTTAGGTTTAGGATTTTATTTTATTTTTTAGGTTTAGGTTTTAGGTTTTTATTTTAAGTTTATTTTTATGTTTTATTTTTGTTTTAGGATTAGGTTTATTTTTAGTTTATTTTATTTTATTTAGTTTAAGTTTAGGTTTAGGTTTAGTTTACTTTAGGTTTAAGTTTAGGTTTTATTTATTTTAGTCTAGGTTTAGGTTTTTTTTTGGGTTAGGTTTTTATTTATTTTATTGTTTAGGTTTTATTTTTTATTTATTTTTAGGTTTTATTTTTTAGTTTATTTTTTTGGTTTAGGTTTCTATTTAATTTTTATTTAATTTTATTTTAGGTTTATTTTATTTTTATTTTAGGTTTAGTATTTATTTTAATTAGGTTTTTATTTATTTTAATTTAGTGTAGTTTTTATTTTTTATTTTACTTTCCTTTTAGGTTTAGGTTTAGGTTTTATTTAATGTTTTTATTCTATTTTATTCTAGTTTAGGTTTTTGTACTTATTTTTTTTTTAGGTTTTTTTTAGTTTAGGTTTAGGTTTTAGCTTTTTAGTGTTTAAGTTTTAGGCTTAGTTTAGGGTTTCTAGTTTATGCTTTATGGTTTAGGGTTTAAGTTTTATGGTTTAGGGTTTTGGGTTTTAGTGTTTAGGGTTTATGTTTAGGGATTAGGGTTTAGGTTTAGGTTTAGGTTTACTAGGTTTTAGGATTTAGGTTTATTTTTAAATTTATTTGGTTACTTTAGGTTTAGAATTTGGGGTTTGGGGTTTAGGGTTTAAGGTTTATGGTTTTAGGGTTTATCCTTTTAGGGTTTAGGATTTAGGGTTAGGGATTAGGTTTAGGGTTTAGGGTTTAGTTTTTAGGCTTTAGGGTTTAAGGTTTTTAGGGTTTAGGGTTAGCTCAGGGTTTAAGGTTAGTTTAGGGTTTAGGCTTTAGGCCTTAGGGTTTAAGGTTAGTTTAAATTATAGAGTTTAGGGTTTAGGGTTTTAGGGTTTAGGGTTTAAAGTTTATGGTTAGGGTTATGGGTTAGGGTTTTAGGTATAGGGTTTAGGGTTTATGGTTTAGGGTTGTAGGTTTAGGGTTAGTTTTAGAGTTTAGAGTTAGTTTTTTGGGTTTAGGGTTAGTTTTAGGGTTTAGGGTTTTTTCTTTTAAAATTAAGTAAACTGGTAGGTTTATGTTTATTTAGTTTATTTTTTATTTATTTTAGTTTATTTATTTTAGTTCAGTTTTTTTTTTAGTTTATTTTCTAAGTTTAGTGTTAGGTTTATGTTTATTTTTCTACTTTAGTTTTATTTTTATTTTATTTTTTAGGTTTTGGTTTTATCTTTAATTTTTAGGTTAAGGTTTATGTTTTAATTTTATTTTTTTGGGTTTAGGTTTTAGGCTATTATTTTAGGTTTATTTCTAAGTTATATTTTTTAGTTTAGGATTAGGTTTATTTTTAGTTTAGGGTTTATGGTTTAGGCTTAGGTTTTATTTATTTCAGTTTACATTTTGGTTTATTTTATTTTGTTTATTTTAGGTTATGGTTTATTTTATTTTATTTATTTTAGTATATGGTCTAGGTCTTATTTTTTATTTTTTTTAAGGTTTTTTTAGGTTTACTTTATAGGTTTAGGTTTTTATTTAGTTTTTATTTTATTTTATTTTAGGTATATTTTTTTATTTTACATTTACTTTTTATTTTATTTAGGTTTTTATTTTTAGGTATTTTTTTGTTTAGTTTAGATTTTTATTTATTTTATTTTATTTTAATTTTAATTTTTTATTTAATATTATTTTTAGGTTTAGGTTTAGGTTGTACTTTAAGTATTTATTTTATTTTATTATTTTATTTAATTTAGGTTTAGGTTTATTTATTTATTTTATTTTTAGTTTTATTTAGTTTCGGTGTAGGTTTTTAGGTTTTTAGAGTTTAGGGTTTAGGGTTTAGGGTTTAGGGTTTAGGTTTATGGTTTAGGGTTTAGGGTTTAGGGTTTAGGGTTTAAGTTTTAGGGTTTAAGGTTTAGGTTTTAGGGTTTAGGGTTTTAGGGTTTAGGGATTAGGGTTTAGGGTTTAGGGGTTTAGTGGTTTTAGGGTTCAGGGTTTAGGGTTTTTTTTTAACAAAGAACAAATTAAAATTCAATATTTCTTCTTTTCGATTTCATTAACCAAATAACACACCATGTTATCGAAGACACAAATGATGACATGAATAAAAAATGAACACATATAAAGGAAATCAAAGACCCTAAATAACTAGAACCATCTCTACTGTAAAGACACAGTTCCATAAGCAGCAGATCAGATCGACCATTCTTCAGTTTCTCCAGTTCCCATCAGAGCCACCCCGGCCTCTCAAGTAGTGAGATCCACCATCATATCCCCGATCTCTGCCTCCGCCTCAACCACGGATGTAACTTTCGTCCCTTCTCCCGCCTCCATAACCACCACTGCTCCGACCACCACCTCCATATCTAACAGCACCTCTATATCCCCCACCACCACTGTGATAACCGCGGCCTCTGCCTTCGCCTCCACCGCTAGATCTAAACTGAGCCTGGTTGATGGTGATGTTCCTACCATCAAGGTTCTTCCGACTCTTAGGGTTTAGGTTTCTTTTTAGGGAAAGTTAGAATTTTATTACCATAAAAATAAAGTATACAATGTCCTTAAAAGGGGTAAAGATCAAATTTTTACTCCTCATAGATCTACAAGAAACCTAAAGAGCTAAACCCTCATCTAAGTACAATGAAAAAAAGATAATAAAAGAGCAAAAGCAATAGCATAAAAGTAAATGACAAAAGACACAAAAAGGACTAATAAAACTTAAGAAAATAGTAAAAGGAATAGTCAGCAACAGCTCATGATCCCTTTGAGAAGGCAAGATAAGCAAGCTCCACATCAACAGTTCTTGAGTTAGCAGAGTAAAGATCATTCCATCTATGAAGTTCCAACCTGCAAAAGAAATCTGCAAAACACTACAAAGGCAATGGTCATATCTCAAAGAAGAATGATAAAGTAAAATAATTTAAAAAGAGTTGAGAAAGAGAAGTCTTGGGCTCAGTTAAGATCATCTCAAGGGGCAATAATACATATGAGCATCCAAACTTCATGAGAAGGGTTAGAATCATATGCTTGCTACCAACCAGAGAGAAGATATGGAGGCCATCATAGCCAACATACTTGATATAAGCAACCATCTAAGGCAAAACAATCCTTAATGATCCAATTCCTTCCCCAAAAAATAGAGAAAAATAGCGAGCTAGCAACCAGCCAGAACGTAACCCACCAACCAAAACCCACAATAGACCAAACACATAAACCCAACATCCCAGAAGGTACAGCAGGGTTAGTGGTCGAGAATAACCCACAACTATCTCTAGAGCACTAGCAATCCAAATCTAAGGGAAAAACCTCCACCCAAATCACAAAATAGTAGAAGATAAATAGCAATAGAGAGAGGAAAGCCATAACATAGAGAGACCAAGAGGTCATCCAAAAATTACAATCAAAACCACCACCAAGGCAGGCAAAAGGAAAGAAAATCCACCATCATCAAGCAAGAGGCAAATATCAAAAAATAAATAGAGCTAACTAAACCAAAAGGAGTTAATACCAATAGCCAACATAAAGCCCAAAACACCAAGCCATGACACAAGCATCCAAGGCAAGATAATAGCCACAAAAAACCCCTCAAGCAGCCAAATGCCAACATATAAAACAAACACATATCTTTTGTCTAGGGCAACTCTGAGTTGAGATAACGCCCCCAGTGGCACTCACTCATTAACTATTCTAGGTCGGGCATACGTGCTACCTTGCTAGTGTGTTACCCTAGTGGTCTTCTTGGTTTGGAGGATGTAAGTCTGCTACACTTTACTTCCTTGGCCATTGATACTGACAAGCACCTTGTTAGTTTAGTAGGCCTTACTGTATGGCTAGTAAGCAACCTCATGTTGGCTTTGTTTAAGAGGATGTCAGTATGCCACACTTTCTTCTTGGATTAGCCTTCATGCATTGACTGGGTCGAGTATATTAGAGGTTTAGGATAACTCCCCTAGCGGCTCCTTCCCTCCTGACTGCTTCAAGTCTGGGTCCAGTCCTTCTTTGGGGCTCCTCATTTAGTAGTCACTCTAGGTCAGATAGCATCTGTCCTGTCGATGACAGACTATCCTGATGATCAGTTTTGCTTGAAAAGTTGTAAGCCTACATGCTTTCTTTCTAGGTTGATCGTTGCACACTGACGAGCACGTTATGTTGGTTGGTTCTCTCACCTTAGGATACACTACTCATGGAAAATGTAAGTCTACTACACTTTCTCCTTGAATTGGCCACCGTACAACTATAGGCTTACTTTCTCAATGTTGAGGATAATGCCCCAGGCAGCACCTCCCCTATGGGCACTATATTTGGATCACATCCTTTGCGGCCCCATTTAGACACTACCTTGATTACTATCGAATCAAATAGTTCCCCTTTCCTAGTAACCACCCCTATGGTTGGAGAATCTAACCTATGGATGTGCAGATTCTACATTGGTCTAGTAAATCTGAGATAAGTCAAGGCTGACATAGCCCCTTCTCAGTGTGGTCCCTTGCACACCAATAGTGTTCATGCAAACATATAAGTATAATATATATTCACTTGTGGATTAAGAGGACATTCGTAGCACTACCATTTCACAAGCAAGTATTTTATCTTTAGGGCAGTGTTAGTAAAACTCCTTTTAGGAATTGCCTGACTACTCTTGAGTTGATATAAGTTCCCAGCAAAATTCACTCAGTAGCCGCTTGTAAGTTGAGTTCGATTTGTTGTGCTACCAATAGGTCACCCAATAGTTATTCCCTACTTTAGAAGATGTAAGTCTACTACGCCTTCTTCTTAGCATTGCACACCTAAAAGGCGACCTTAGGTTAGCTAGCTCTACCCCACGGTCAGTAGCCTATCCCTTTGGATTTGTAAATTTGAGATAGGACAAGCCTGATATAGCCCCTTCTCAATGGGTCCATCGCACACCAACCTGGTCCATAAATTAAATCTATTTAATTTTGATCGAGCTCACATCCTTAGTGGATATGCCCTCAATTCAAAATCAAACAAAACCAAACAAACTATATCAGATCACATAAAATTAAGATAAAATTAATCCTAACTACTTTTGAGTTGGCATAAGTCCCCAGCGGCATTCACTCAGTAGTCACCATAGGTCAGGTTTGATTTGATGTGCATCCAATAGGTATCCTAGTGATTTTTCCTCTTGAAAGATGTAAGTATGCTACACCTTCTTCCTAGCACACAACCATTATACACCAAAAGGAAACCCCTTAGGTTGGCTAGCTCTACCCTGCAGCTGGTAGAATATCCATTTGGATTTATAAACCTGAAGTAGGTCAAGACTGATATAACCCCTTCTCAGTGGGTCCATCAGACATTGATAGGGTCCATACATTAACTCAGATTAAATTAAACCAAATCCAATTTTCCCCAGTGGAGTTAAATCACACCCTTCTCCCTAGTGGAGACCCAAATCATATAAAAATAAGACAAGCAAACAAATTAAATTCAAAACCAACCTCACCAATGGTGAAAAATTAAACCAACTCCCCCTGTAGAGTCTAAATCCAAGAAATCCAACCAAACTCTTATACTGATTGGATACATCCCCAAATAAATCTATGAAATGAAACTCAAGTCCCAATCCTTAGTGGATAGCTCAAACTTGCTTCCTTAGTGGAAGATCATATACCCTATCCCCAGCAGACTCGAGCCCATATCTCTAGCAGATATGCCTCCACATCAATTAAAAGAAAACAAATTAAATTTGATTCAACCTTAATCCTTCATGAATTATTGATTCTTATCCTCAATAGAGCTTCTTTCCACAAATCATATAATCAAATCAACTTCAAACCTTATCCCCAGTAGATTTTCTTCTTCTATGCCCTCAACATAGAGCTCTCACATGTCATGTACAATGCATGTGTGATCCCCTAAGGTTTATGGTTTATGCTTTAGGCTTTAGGGTTTAAGGTTTAGGGTTTTTGGGTTTATTTTTTAGGTTTAGGGTTGGGTTTTAGAGTTGGGTTAGGGTTTAGGGTTTTAATTTTTAGTATTTAGGGTTTTAGGGTTTAAGGTTTAGAGGTAGGGTTTAGGGTTTAGGGTTTATGATTCATGGAATACGGTTTTGAGTGTTTAGGGTTTAGGGTTTAGGCTTTAGGGTTTACGGTTTATGGATAGTTTAGGATTTAGGTTATAGGTTTTAGAGTTATAGGTTTAGGGTTTAGGATTTAGGGTTTAAGGTTTAGGGTTTAGGTTTATTTTTAAATTAAGTAAACCACTAGTTTTAGGTTTATTTAGTTTATTTTTTATTTTATTTTATTTTATTTTTTATTTTTATTTAGGTTTATTTTTTATTCTTATTAGTTTAGTTTATTTATTTTAGTTTATGTTTTTTATTTTAGTTTATTTTTTAGGTTTAGGTTTAAGTTTATGCTTATTTTTAGATTTATTTTTATTTTTATTTTATTTTTAAGGTTTAGGTTTTATTCTTTATTTTTAGGTTTTGGTTTAGGTTTTTATTTTTCTTTTTTTAAGTTTAGGTTTTAGCTTTTAATTTTAGGTTTATTTTTAGGTTTAATTTTTAGTTTAGGCTTAAGTTTATTTTTAGTTTATTTTATTTTATTTAGTTTAGGGTTTAGGTTTAGTTTATTTTAGTTTATTTAGTTTATTTATTTTAGTTTAGTTTATTTTAGTTTAGGTTTAGGTTTATTTTATTTTATTTATTTTAAGTTTATGATATTTTTTAGTTTAGGGTTTAGGTTTATTTTATTTTTATTTTAGTTTTATTTTAGGTTTGGGTTTTATTTTATTTTATTTTAGGTTTATTTTATTTCATTTTATTTTAGTTTTATTTTATTTAGGTTTATTTATTTGAAGGTTAATTTAATTTTTAGTTTAGTTTAAGTTTCTTTTATTTTATTTTAATTTAGTTTTATTATTTTATTTTATTTTATCTTTATTTTAGGTTTATGTTTAGGTTTAGGTTTTTTATTTTAGGTATTTATTTTATTTCTATTAGTTTATTTAGATTTGTTTTTATTTTTTTTTAGGTTATTAAATTTAGGTTTAGGTTTTAGGTTTAGGGTTTAGGTCAGGGTTTTAGTGTAGCACCATTAAGGTGGTAGGTTTGTGGCTAGTAGGCACGGAGTAGTGTTTAGTGATTAGAGGGTTAGGGTTGTTTAGGGTAGGTTTAGGGTTTAGGTTAGTTTAGGTAGGGTAGGGTTTGGGTTTTATTATTATTATTTTAAATTATGTAAACTCAGGTTTAAGTTTATTTAGTTAAATTTTACTTTATTTTATTATTTTATATTTTATTTAGTTTAGTTTATTTATTTTAATTTAGATTTTATTTTAGTTTATTTTAGGTTTAGGTTTAGGTTTAGGTTTATTTTTCACTTTAGTTTTATTTTTATTTTATTTTTTAGGTTTTGGTTTTATTTTTTATTTTTACGTTTAGATTTAGGTTTTTATTTTATTTTTTTAGGTTTATGTTTTAAGTTTATTTCTAGGTTTTATTTTTTAGTTTAGATTTAGGTTTATTTTTAGTTTATTTTATTTTATTTATGGTTTAGGTTTAGGTTTTGTTTATTTTTGATTTGGCATTAGGTTTTATTTATTTTGGTTTAGTTTATTTTAATTTAGGTTTAGGGTTTAGGGTTAGTTGAGGGTTTAGGGTTTGGGGTTTAGTGCTTAGGGTTTAGGGTTTAGGGTTTAGGGTTTATGTTTTAGGTTTTAGGGTTTAGGGTTTAGGTTTTAGGTTTAGGGTTCAAGTTTTAGTTTAGGGTTTAGGGTTTTTGATTTTTTTTAATAAAGAACAATTTCATATTCAATATTTCTTCTTTTCAATTTCATCAACCAATTAACATTCCAAGTTTTCTAAGACACAAGAGACGACATAGATCATAAATGATCACACATAGAATAAATCAAAAACCTTAGTTTACTAGAACCGTCTCTACTCTAAAGATAATTTCATAAGCAGTAGATCGGATTGGTCGTTCTTCAGTTTCTCCAGTCCCTATTAAAACCACCTCAGTCCTCTAGAGTAGCAGGATCCACCATCATATCCCCGATCTCTCCCACCACCATTGTAACCTTCGTGCTCTCAGCCCATAAACACCATAGCTCACCAAGACCTCCATATCCACCAAGACTCTAGATCCCCACCACCACTGTGATAATACCGCCTTTCCACCACAGGATCTAGTGGTTGATAGTGATATTCCTGTCATCATGGTTTTGTCCATTCTTAGGGTTTAAGCTTAGGTTTAGGTTTCTTAAGTTTTAAGGTTTAGGTTCATTTTTTAATTTATTTAGTTACTTTAGGTTTAGATTTTGGGTTTGGGATTTAAGGTTTAGGATTTAGGGTGTAGGGTTTAGGATTTAAGGTTTAGGGTTTTAGGGTTTAAGCTTTTAGTTTTTAAGGTTTAGGATTAGGGTTTAAGGTTTAGGGTTTAAGTTTTAGGGTTTAGGGTTTAGGGTTTAGGTTTTAGTGTTGTAAGTTTAGGGTTTAGGGTCAGTTTTAGGGTTAAAGGTTTAGGGTTTTTTACAAAAAAATTAAGTAAACCTATATGTTTAGGTTTATTTAGTTTACTTAAATTAGTTTTTATTTATTTTAGTTTATTTGATTTTTTTTATTTTTATTTAGTTTAGTTTATTTATTTTAGATTTATTTATTTTAGTTTACCATATTTATTTTTATTTATTTTTTAGGTTTAAGTTTAGGTTTATTTTTTAGTAGAGTTTTATTTTTATTTTATTTTTTATTTTTAGGTTTAGGTTTAGGTTTTAGTTTTTTGTTTTAGGTTTATTTCTAGGTTTTATTTTTTTAGTTTAGGTTTAGGTTTATTTTTCAATTATTTTATTTTATTTAGTTTAGGTTTAGGTTTAAGTTTAGTTTATTTTAAGTTTATGTTAAGGTTTTGTTTATTTTATTTTAGGTTTTTGTTTATTTTATTTTTATTTTAGGTTTAGGTTTTTTCTTTCAGTTTAGTGTTTAGATTTTTTTATTTTTTTATTTTTAGGTTATGTTTTTTCAATTTTTTTAGTTTTAAGTTTTTATTTAGATTTTTTATTTTATTTTTATTTTACGTCTAGTTTTTATTTTATTTTGGTTTTTTACTCTTAAGTTAATTTTATTTTATTTATGTTAGGTTTTCATCTATTTTATTTTAGTTTAGTTTTTTATTTTATTTTTTGGTTTATGTTTAGGTTTAGGTTTAGGTTTTAGTTTAGGTTTTCATTTTATTTTACTTTTATTTTAGGTTTATGATTTTATTTATTTTATTTTAGTTTAGGTTTATGTTTTAGGTTTTGATTTAGGTTCAAGGTTTAGTGTTTAGGGTTTAGGGTTTGGGGTTTAGGGTTTAGGGTTTAGGGTTCTAGATTTTAGGTATTAGAGTTGAGGGTTTAGGATTTAGGATTTTGAGATTTATGGTTTAGGGTTTAGGGTTTAGGGCTTAAGGTTTTAGGGTTTAAGGTTATTTTTTAAAGGAAATTAAGGAAATTTTATTGACATAAAGAAAATGTACAAAGTCCTTAAAGGGGGTAACCTCTAACCAAATGCTTACAGAGCTAAAATAAATCCTAAAGATATAAATCCCCTAACTATTTCAATAATGAAGGAAATAAAGCAAAAGAAAAACCAAAAAATCAACAGCAGAAAATCCATGAAAGAAAGAAACTTCATTTGGTCCATCTGATACCAGCAAGATCCACCTACAAGACTCTCCCAACCTATAAAAGAAATCTACAACATACTTTTGAAAGGATGAGTACAATTAAACAAGCATAATAAGTAACAGAAAATAAAATGAGTAAAGTAAAAAAAGGCTCAGGCTTAGTTATAATCATCTCAAGGAGCAACACTATGTGTATGCATCCAAACTTCAGGAGAAGAGTTACAATTACATATAGAACTACCAATAAAAAGAAGAAAGAGTGGGAAACATCAAGGCCATCATAGCCAGCATACCTCGTGTTGCCCATCATCCAAAGTCTATCATCCAGGAAGGCTACAGAATCCTCCAAACAGCAAACATAACAGCCAACCACCAAGACACTTGAACAACCACACCCAATAAGGAAGATAATCAACCAACCATCAGAGATAGGAACAATACAGTAGGAGCACCACCAAAGCCACCACCAAAGAGGAATAACAAAATAAAAAGGAGCAAGCTTATGATAGAGGTAACATCACAAACCAGAGACCAATAAGAGTAAAAAAGAAAAACATAAGTGCTTATATCCTACACCAACAAAGCAGAAAAAAGTGCTAGTAAAAATAGCTAGCCTAACTGCAAAAGGGGTGGGCAACAAGGCTACCACCCAAACAGGAAAAAGAGGGTCAGCTACAGCCAAGAGAGAAAAAAAAAGTAGGAGGAAATCAGAAATACAGGTCATAGAAAGAACACCAGCAAGTTCCCAGAGCAGTCACCAAAGGACTAGGAAAAAGCTACCAAAACAGCCACCCCTCAAACCAACCCAGCTAGCTAATACAACCAACCAAACCAGCCGGCCAACATATCCTCCTACCTTACCACCACAGTAGTAGAAGACCCAAGTAAGTGTAAAGACCAATAGCAGTCATCTAGACAAAATCACCCAAGACAACCAGGGAAAGGGCAGAAGTAGACAGTAACCACCAAACCCAATTAACGCCAAATAAAATCCGATCTAGGTAAGTAGAACAACCATCCAAAGGTAAAAAGGTACAAAGCCTAGTAAGATAGACTACAAGCCAACCAACATGAACAACAATAATAAAAGCACCCAACCAAGCCACTAGCACCCGAGGCCAACTAACAACCACAAAATAGCCTTCAACCAGCCAATCCAGAACAATACCCAAATCCAAAGCCATTGCAGCCAAGAGAGGAAGGCCAATATAGGAGGAGGTCAAAACCATAACCAAAAGAATCAAAACAAAATTAGCAAAACCAACCATCAAGCCCCAGTCAGCAAAATAGAGAAAATAATAGCCAACAATGTCCACCATGCCAAAATCAAGCCAGAGATAAACCACCAATGGCCCCAAGATTAGTCACCAATAGAAAATAAAAAATAGCCAAAACAGCCAGCCATCCAACCAACCTAACCAGCTAAAACTGCCAGCCAACAACGCCACCCTATCAACCACCACAACAGCAGATCCAACTTAGGTAAGTTAGCAAGCAGCCTAGAAAAGAGGCAAAACCCATACAAGAAAGAAAAATCTACATCAGCGATAGCCACAACCCAAAAGGAGGATATAAAAAGTAGCCAAGGGAAAATTATGGTAAACACCTAGCTAGATAGATAGAAGCCACCAAGCTGAAAAAACCAAAAGAACCTAGGCTGCACTTATAATAACCACCAGGTAGTGAAAACAAGGCTAATCCAAAAGTAATAGATTAAAACATAACCAAGCTCTGGCCAAAGAGAGAAAAATAAGTAGATAACCACAACCCAAAGAGGGTTTAACAAGGGGCAACCAAAAGCAAAAGATCATCAAAAACCAATAGCAAAAACTAAGCTAAGAATTTATAACTGAGATAAGGCAATCTAGTATTATCTAGATTAACCAAACCTCTGAATAGTGTAGGCAAAGTTTGGTTGTCAAATAAAGTTAACTTAGTTAAGTTGGCACCAAAGTTAGCCAAGTAATCAGCACAAGCATTACCTTCATGAAGGATGTGGGAAATTTTAAAACAAACTTGAGAAAGAAGATTTTTAGTATGATTAAGAAGATAAAATAATTTAGCATTCCCATTTCTATTATAATTAAGCATGTCAAGAAGCAAGAGAGCATCAACTATAATCTACATGTTGAGGAAACCTCTATTTAAACAAATTTCAATAACTTTATTAATAGCCAAAAGCTCAGCAATAACAGAACAGGCTTTGAGAGGATAGGCAAAAGCACAAATGATAGTACCTTTAGAATCCCTAAGGATACCACGACAGCCATATTTATTAGAAGCAACAAAACCATCAGTATTCACTTTAATCAAATTTTCTTTAGGTTTGATCCAATGGATAATCCTAGCACTTTTATAAGAATCAAACTTAGGCAGAATGATACCCAATCTTTTAGCCACAAATTTATAACCTCTAAAATGAATATTACTAATAAGATTGGCATTAAAAAGAGCTTGAATTTTTTTTAGTTTTTGCCAGGTTCCTTTTATGGTTCATAGGAATACCACGATCTTTAGCATCATTTCTATCCATCTAGATGAACCGGATAAGGGTAATATCAATTAAAACTTTGATATGACCTTTCACTATATTTTTGAAATAGACTTCAAGAAGTTGATATAAAGAAAGAGAACCATGGAAATAGTTAGTATTAAATAAATCATCATACTAAAACCATAATTTAGAAGCAATGGCACCATTGACTAAAACAAGATTTACATTTTCAATATGGAAGCAACAATAGCACTTTGAAGGTTTGTAAAACCCTTTAGTCCAGAGCAAAGAGTCCACAGGAATAAAGTTATTTAAAATCCTCCAAGCTAAAATCGAATAAGAAATGGGAGTGATATTGTTCCAAAGTTTAATAAAAACATTAGAGGGATAATGTTTATCTCTAATAAAATTCCAAACCTCTTTAAGAACAAAGTCACCATTATAAGAAAGCTTAAAAGGAATTTGGTCAGGTTTGTTAGAAGAAATAGGGATATTTCTAAAGTTATCAAAAAGAGAAATAGGGATATAATTCTCATGTTTGCTTTCATTCCAATTGTTATTAAGCCAAAAAGAACTAAGTTTGATAGCAGTAGTAGAGTGGGTTGATAAAAGAGTTTCAATAGAGCTGTTGCCAATCCAATTGTCTTGCCAAAAGAAGGAAGAACTTGACTGAATACCCCAAGATATTAATGATTTGGCAACCCATTTAATGGAGCAAAGCCTTTTTCCAAACTGGAGAGTGACCAACTTTATAAGCACAATTAAAGGGGTGTTTTCCTTGGCAATATTTTTCCATCATAAACATAGCCTAAAGGCTACCATTCTTTCTAAAATTCCACCAAATCTTATGAGAGAAGGCAGTGATAGCTTAACGAAAAGGCTTGCAACCAAGAGCACCTTCTCTCGAAGGACCACAATATTTATGCCAAGATGTCTAATGCATTCTTTTGGCAGAATTATTGGAGCCCCGAAAAAATTTGTTAAGCAAACGATCAATTCTGATAAGTGTAGCATTAGTGTGGATAATAGTTTGAATCAAATAAAGAGGCATTGAGTTGAGAGTGCTTTTAAGGATAGTGATCCTACCACCAAAGGAAAGTAAATGGAATTCCCAAAAAAAAAAATTTATTTGAATTTTTTTGAATTAACTCGTCAAAGAGATGGGAATTTTTTGGGCCTTTCAAGAGCAAAGCACCCAAGTACTTAAGAGGTAAGTGTTGATGTTTAAAATTAATGATATGAAAGATTTGATTAATTTTATTATTAGAGATATTAGAGGAAGTGACAAAATAACTTTTGTATCATTGATAGAGAAACCACTTTCTCTACTAAATTTATTTAAGAAAGACTTGAGATGCTTAATGTGATGAATAGAAGCATTGAAAAAAATAATGAAATCATCTGTAAAACTTAAATGGGAAATAGGAAGACCACTAAGAGTTTTGTAGTACATACTAGGATTGTTTAAGAATAAATCATTGATGCTCCTAGATAGGTACTCAATAATAATAATAAATAAAGTAGGAGATAAAGGATCCCCTTGTCATAAGCCATGGGAAGACGGAAAGAAACCCAAGGCATCCCTATTAAGAAAAATCAAAAACCAAGCATTATTAATACAATATTTAATAAAATAAATAAATTTATCAAAAAAGCCAAATAAATTTAGAATATGGAAAAGGAGATCCAAAGAGATGTTTTCAAAGGCTTTGATAATATCTAACTTGAAAATAATGTTGTTACCTTGAGTATTGGCATCAAGATCATGAATTAATTCTTGGGCAAGTAAAATCTTGTCAGAAATGAATCTACCTCTAACAAAACTAGTTTGGTTGAAAGAGATAATTCTATTGAGTAAAGGAGTAAATTTGTTGGCAAGAATTTTGAAAATTAGCTTATTGAAGAATGTGCAAAGACTAATAGGTCTGAAATAACTCCAATAGTTCGGATTATCTTTCTTACGTATGAGAATAATAGAAGTACTAGAAAAATATTTAGAAAAAGGATTACCATTAAAAAATCAATCACAACATCAATCAAATCATTTTTAATGATAAACCAACATTTTTGAAAATATTAAGTAGTGAAACCCTCTGGACCTGCAAGAGAATCTATGTTCATGCTATTCAGAACTTTGAAAATTTCATCTTCATAAGGCACAATGGTAAGAAAATCATTATCTTCATTAGTAATAATAGAAGGAATCAACTCTATTTATGAAATAGCTTCATAAGAGCAATTTTTATTAAGCATATTTCTAAAGTAATTAACCGATTCTTAATATCACTATTCTCCATAATAATCCATCTCCATTGACATTTTTATTTTTTGAATATTATTTAAAGCTCTCTTTTTTATTAACCAAAGCATGGAAATACCTAGTATTCTCACCGTCCATAATATGTTTACTAGTAGCTTTTGGCACCAATAAGTCTCTTTCATATTTTGGAAGCTAACAAGTTTATCTTTCACCTCCAAGTCTTAGAATCTTAAGGATCGCATAATAGTTTCAAGATCAAAAATCTAATCTTTCATATTTTCATATTAAAGTCTTTAAAAGCCATAATTTAAAAATTAATATGCTGGATCACATATTTTAAAATCTAAAAGGAGAGGGTTTTTATTCTATTAGAATTATCTTTAATAGAAACCGTAAGAGGAGCATGATCGACAAGGTTTTGGTTAAATGGTCAGTATAATTGGTCATTGAGTAATCCAATGAGTATTAAAAAGAATCCAGTCCAACCATTGCCAAAGTCTAGAGTTTTAGCAAGTATAATTAGAGCCCTTAATTCTAATATCAATCAAATTCCAATCAAGAATCATATTGGAGAAATCTTCCATGGAATAAAATTAGAGAGCAACCACCACTCGTGATGAGAATAAAATGGTGTTGAAATCACCACCAAAAAATAAAGGTTTGTTGACAGAGGTAGCAAAATCCTTTAAATTATCTCAAAGAAGATTATACCAGATCTATAACAAGCTGCATAAATAAAAAGACCCCAAAACACAATAATCACCATAATAGATGTGAGCATTGACAACTTGTTGAAAGTCATCAAAATTAGAGACCTCAATGAAATTATTCTGAAAACACTGAATCTTATTATTAACATTAGAGAAAAAATTATCAAAATCGATCATTCTAGCAACATGGATAATTTTATTAGCATGAATAAGAAGCTATAGAACAATAAAAAGAGAAATATTATGAATGCAATAAAGATTTCTAATATGATTACAAATAGAGAGGGTATCGATCCCTCTAACATTCCAAACAAGAAAATTAAACATAAGGAAGATAAAAAAGGGGGGTTAAGCAAAGGTTAATTAAGAGAGGAGTGAGAGGCTACAGCAGATCTAGTGTTTTTGGACAATTCAGGAGGGAAATTTTTAACATTTTTTTCTTTTTAGCATGATAAGTTTGGAGGACATTTTCTTTTCCCCTAGATTCATCATTTGAGTAAGATTTAGTAACATTGGTCATAGATTAAAAAGAAATATCCAAGGGTTTAGAGGGGAGCTCACCTTCTTCCAAAACCATATTTAGTTGAAAAGTAGGATTAACATGAATATCAAGATTAAAAATGAGAGATGGTGATAATTTAGAACCAATTAAAGTACAAGTAGTAAAATCCAGATCAAAAATGTTTTCAGGATGCTCGACATCATTTAAATCCTCATTAAAAGCTTCATTTTCATCAATCAAAGCTGACATAGATGCAAGAATATAATTAGAGGAAATAGAATCATCTTCTAATAACTTAGAAGATTTATTATTCTCTGCATTAGAATTATTCAAATTCAAATAAGGAATATGATGTAAATCATCCTTCCCAATTTTAATATCGGTCGAATCCCTACCAATATTAGAAGTCAAAACATGTTCAATAGAATTAACCCTAATATTCAAGGAATCAACATCAATAATAGCTCTCATACCATCCTTTGGATCTGAGGTCGATTTCTAAACATAAGTAGGTATCGGCTTATGGGTAGAGACAACATTTTCCTTAGGAGGAATTCATTTTTTTTAATTGGGGATGGAGAATAAAACATTCTGAATTATCATGCCCATGTATTTTACAGTGGGAACAAAAAATCAGAAGGTTTTCCAATTCAACATTTTGCAAATACCCATATTTTTCAGAGCCAATCCAAACTTCTTTAGGGTATTTTTTAGTTATGTTTAATTCAATGAGGTTCCAAGCCATAGAACGGCAAGATCACTCAGCGATCGCTTGGTTGAGTTGCAAAGGCTGACCAAATAAAACCCTGATAGCAAAAAGCACATGATGGGTAACAAAATAAATGTGCATATTAGGAAGAAATAACCACTCAAGGATAATAGGAGATTCCTCCTTAATGTCAAAAAGGGATGACTACTTCAGCAAACACTTTTGATAATTAAGGATGAAATAAGAATGATGTAAAAAACACATGGATAATCTAGATCATTAGAAAGTTAAATTAGGATATGTTGAGGGTCAATAAGACTAATCGAGAAGGCACCCATAAGCTTGAGATTATGGAAAAAAGAGTGGATCTTTTCCAAATTCAGATGATGCAAAGTAAATTTACTGATAAGAGAAAATTCAAAGGGTTTGTCAACTTTTCAACATCCACATTAGAGCACATTATGGCCGGCAAACCTCAAAAGGATGTTGAAAAAAGATTAACTGACTCAACAGAGGGAGAAATCTTACTAGAGAGTGCTTCCTTAAACGATTTAATGGAAGATGCAACATTAGGGATGCCAATCCCCAAAATGTCAGATGCCCTAGCCAAAACATCCATATTTTTAGGTGGAACCCAAGAACTAGAACTCACCGTAGCCATGGATGATAAAACATCACGTAAACTGCTAGATGCCATTCAAGCCTTTGAAATCAGTCAAAATCGAAGCCAAAGACATAAAAATCCCAAGTCAAGGGTGTGCCACCTATAGGGATTCAAAAATCACTAGAGAACAAGAGAGCACATGGGGGAGGAGGGTTCTAGGTTTAAGGTATAGGGTTGTAGATTTAGGGTTTAGGGTTTTTTTATTTATCTTTTAATTTTAATTTTTTTTTAATTTTTTAAAATTAAGTAAACTTATAGGTTTAGGTTTATTTAGTTTATTTAGTTTATTTTTTCTTTATTGTTTATTTTATTTTTTATTTTTTAAAGTTTATTTATAGTTATATTTAGTTTAGTTTATTTATTTTAGTTTATTTTTTAAGTTTAGGTTTATTTTTTAGTTTGGTTTTGTTTATATTTTATTTTTTAGGTTTAAGTTTTATTTTTCTTATTTTTAGGTATATGTTAAGGTTTTTATTTTCCTTTTTATATAGTTTTAAGTTTTTATTTTAGGTTTATTTTCAAGTTTAATTTTTAAGTATAGGTTTAAGTTTATTTTTATTTTATTTTATTTTATTTGGTTTAGGTTTATTTATTTTAGTTTAGTTTATCTTAGTTTAGGTTTTGGTTTATTTTATTTTTATTTTAGGCTTAGATTTTTTTTAGTTTAGGGTTTAGGTTTTATTTTTTATATATTTTTAGGTTTATTATTTAGGTTTAGGTTTTTATTTAGTTTTATTTTAATTTATTATTTTTAGGGTTATTTTATTTTTATTTTAGGCTTAGTTTTTATTTTATTTAGGTGTTTTTAATTTAGTTTAAGATTTTATTTATTTTATTTTAGTTTAGTTTTTAATTTTTATTTTATTTTCTTTTTAGGTTTTGGTTTAGGTTTAGGTATTAGTTTATGTTTTGATTTGATTTTATTTTTTAATATATTTTATTTGTTTAAGTTTTTAATTTAATTTATTTTAGGTTTATATAGTTTAGGTTTAGGTTTTAAGCTTTTTAGGGTCTAAGGTTTAGGTTTTAGGGTTTAGGGTTTAGGTTTTAGGTTTTTATTTTAAGTTTATTTTTAGGTTTTATTTTTAAGTTTAGGTTTAAGTTTATTTTAGTTTATTTTAATTTATTTCGTTTAAGGTTTAGGTTTAGTTTATTTTAGGTTTAGGTTTAGGTTTTATTTATTTTAGCTTAGTTTATTTTAGTTTAGGTTTATTTTATTTTTATTTTAGGTTTAGTTTTTATTTTTTGTTTAGGGTTTGTTCTTTAAATTTAATTTATTTTTAAGTTTTATTTCTAGGTTTATTTTTTAGGTTTAGGTTTTTATTTAGTTTTTATTTTATTTTATTTTTGGTTTATTTTATTTTATTTTACATTTAGCTTTTAGTTTATTTTCATTTTTTTATTTTAGGTTTATTTTATTTTTTAAGTTTAGTTTAGGTTTTTATTTATGTTATTTTACTTTTATTTTATTTTTCTATTTTATTTAATTTTAGGTTTAGGTTTAGGTTTTAGTTTAGTTTTAGGTTTTTTATTTATTTTATTTTTAGGTTTTATTTAGTTGAGTTTTAAGTATTTATGTTTTTAGGGTTTAGGGTTTGGGGTTTAGAGTTTTAGGGTTTAGGATTTAGGGTTTAGGGTTTAAGATTAAGGTTTATGGTTTGGGGTTTAGGGTTTAGACAGGTTTCAGCTTTAGGTGTGGTTTTGGGTTTAGATTTTGTTTTAGGTTTGTGGTTAAATTAAGTTTAGTGGTTTAGGGTTTAGGGTTTAGAGTTTAGCTTTAGGGTTTTGGCTTTAGGGTTTAGGTTTATGGTTTTGGTTTGTTTAAGGTTTGTGGGTTTAGGGTTTAGTGTTTAAGTGTTAAGTGGTTTAGGGCAGGGTTTAGGGTTTGTTGGTTAGTTTAGAGGTTTTAAGGATTTAGGCTTTAGGGTTGTAGGTTTAGTGTTTAGGCTTAGTTTTAGGGTTTAGGGTTTAGTGTTTAGAGTTTAGGATTTAGGGTTAATGGTTTAGGGTTTAAGGTTTAGGGTTTTTTTAAGTTTTATTTTTTAAGTTTTATTTATTTTAAGTTAAGTTTATTTTTATTTTTTGTTTGGTTTTCATTTTTATGTTGTTTAGTAGTTTTTTCTTTATTTTATTTTTAAATTTTATTTAGATTAGGTTTTGGTTTTTGGCTTTTTAGGGTTTAGGTTTTAGATTTTACTAAACCAAGGGAGAATCTACACATCTGTTGAACAAATTCTTCAACTATAGGGGTGGCTACTAGGAAAGGGGGACTGTCCAATCCAAGGGTAACCCAAGTAGTGTCAAAATGGGGTCATAAAGGACATGATCCAAATAGAATGTCTGTGGGGAGAAGGGCTGCTAAGCGGCTTAATCCAACACCCTAGAGAAGATGACATGGCTAGTCATATATCCAATAGGTATTTGGTGTCCAACTTAAGGACAAAGCTCGGTGACTCACGTCTGCCAAGAGTGGTGTACTCATCGGGTGAGTCGCTATCAGCATAGAGAACATCAACCAACCTAAGGTGCCCATTGGTTTGCAATAATCAATCTAGGAATAAAGCTCGGGGACTCACATCCTCCTATAGTGGAACTCATTGTTGGGATAGTCTATCTTTAACTCGATAGGTTCCATCCGACCTAGGGCGATTACTGAGTGAATGCAGTTGGAGTACTTATATCAACTCAAATGTAGTTAAGAGGAAACGAGCCTCTGGGGGACTTATCCTAAACCTCAAATATACTCGACCTAGTTAGATCATGATGATTAGTTCAAGAAGAAAGCTCGGGGACACACATCTTCTTAAACAAAATTAACATGAGGTAGTTTACTGGCTGGGCAGCAAAATCTACCATACTAATAAAGCTCTCATTGGTTTGCAATGATCAAGTTAGGAAGAAAGTGTAGGGACTCACATCCTCCAACAAATGACCATTGGGGTAACATACTAGCAAGGTAACATGTAAACCCGACCTAGAGCTAATGAGTTAGTGCCACAAGGGGCTTGCTCCCATATCAAAATAGCCCAAGACAAAATATATGTGTTTGTTTTTGTGCATGTGTTAAAAGGAATAGGACGCCTCCTAGGTTCTCTCACACATATCCTAAACATGCTGGGAAGTTTGTTGAAATGGCACCACAGATGGAAATCTGAAATTCCCACCAAGAAAGGATGCCGCTCATGTTTTCTTATACCTAACTTAACTGTGCTAATCAAAATAGGATGCCTCTTGGGTTCTCTCACACCTATTTTAATAGTATTGGGAGGTTGTGTTTGGGATGTGAAAGAGGGATATGATGTCGATGGGGGACTTTTACACGTACCCTAAACACGTCATGGAGGATTCACAAGACAAGCAAATAATGCTTAGAAAGAAGAGAGGATTTGATGAATGGAATTTGATTTTGTTCTTTTTATTAATAATTATTTTCAAACATGATTTATTTCATGGGTAATACTTCTTTAGATAGAGGCCATTAATTTGAAGAATCGGTTGCTCCCCTTTACAATCGTGAGCTGATCTGATCCTCCTTGGTAGGCTTTCTCTATAGCTTAGGGGCCTTCCTATGTGGGTTCAAACTTTCCTCCCATCTTTCGATGGGCAATAATTGGTCTCCTTAGGACTAAGACAAGTTCTTCTACTTGGAAAGACCTAGGTCGGACCAGCTTATTGTGAGCTTGAATCATTTTTGCTTTGTACAACTCAAGGACGCCCATAGGCGACTCTCCTCCAAACCTTTGAGCTCTTCTAACACTAACTTTGCATTCTGATCTGTAATGATCTTGCTACCCAATGCTATCCTTAGTGATGGGAGTTTAACTTCCAAATGTAGAACAACTTCAGATCCATACACTAAGGAAAATGGGATAGATTGAGTTGGAGTTCGATATGTGGTGGGGTAGGCCCACAAAGCTTCAACCAACTACTCATTCCACTACCGCTTGTTGTCATCAAGAGTCTTCTTAAATATCAAGATGAGAGTTTTGTTGAATGCTTTTGCTAAGCCATTTACTCTGGGGTAGTAGATGGTGGAGTATCTCCATTCTATACTGTGTCTTTTAGCAAAGCTATTAATCTTTGTGCTTTTGAATGTGGTACCATTATCGGATATATTTATCGAGGCACCCCGAACCTATATATGATATGGTTCCTAAAAAATTGAAGCACATGTTGAGCTGTGACCTCGCTGAGTGGGATTGCTTTCGCCCACTTGGAAAAGTAGTAGGTGGTAGCTAAGATGAACTGGTGACCCTTAAAAAAGGAGGATCAATTAGACTCACAATGTCAGTACCCCAACCCTCAAATGGCCATGAGGCCAATGTACAGTATAGAATGTATAATGTTTGGTGGTTAGTGGAGGACCACACCGTGTACCTAACACTGATGGCATCTCCTAGCTACATCCATGCAATCTGTAATCATCGAAGGCCAGTAGTATTCAAGTCATTTGATCTTCATCTTCATCTTCGGATTGGACTGATGTGCTCCACATAGACCTGAATGCACCTCAATTACAATGCCATGGGCTTTTTGTTTGTCTAAAAAATGTAACCACATTCAATCAAAGGATTGACAGTACAAGGTGCCATCAATGAGAGCGTAGGAGAGAGCTCTCTATTTCACCTGATGGGCTTGTGACTTTTCTTGAGGTAGTTTACTAATGTTCAAATTGTCTATGAATGGTTGCCTCTAATCCAGCTCCTTGTCCATTTTGACAACGACAACCTCCTTTCAAGAGAAAGTCTCTCAATGAGTTCAACATCAACAAGGGACATGACTTGTCTATTTTGGACCCTTATTAGAATGGACTCTTCTTCTAAACATGTCAATTCTTTGGCAAGTTTGGCCAAAGCATCTGCTATTGCATTCTCTACTCGGGGAACCTTGTTGATGGTGACTTCAGGAATTTGGGCCGACAGCTTCATGGTATATTCGTGGTAATGATGAAGCTTGGGTTTGAGAACCTTGTAAGACCCAACAATTTGGTTGATGACCAACTGAGAATCCTCATAGATGTTGATGCTCTTGACAGACGATAACTAACTCTAAAGCAATTGAATCCTCATACCTTCATCATGGTTGGATAGATAGTATGAGAATCTCCTTACATCGTGGTCTAGAGTTAAAAGGACTATTCTTACCCCTGCCTTTCCTAGGAGAATAGATCGTGATGCTTTCCCTTTATGAAAAGAAGTTGCACGATCAAAATACATCTCCTATCGGAGGTTGTCGGCCTCCCCTAAGTTCATGAGTTGTTCATCAAGCAGATCATCACTAAGCGGTGAATCAACAAGATGTAGGTGTGCTGCAAAGAAATTCACTAGTACCTATCCTTTTAATGCACGGAGGGGTACAATTGTAATGTCAAACTGTGAAAGTATCATAGACCATCATGCCAACCATCCGGATAACATTGGCCATGTCATGAGATACTACAGTGGATTGGTTCTGGAGATCAAGTTCACCTTATGAGAAACCATATAATTCTATAACTTTCGGGAAGCAAAGATCAAAGCTAGGCAATGTTTCTCAATAGGCTGGTAGTTCACTTTAGGAGGGATTAGATGACGACTAAGGTAGTATAGAGCACTCTCCTTTCTGTCATCATTGGCTTGGGCCAACAAAGTGTCGAGCAAGTTGTCCAATAAAGTAGGGTAGAGGATGAGTGGCCTGCCTGGGATAGGGGCTGCTAGAACTGGCGGCTTCACCAAATACTGCTTGATGTCTTCAAAGGCATGTTGACACATGTCATCCCTCTTAAACTTGGCATCCTTTTTGACAAGTGATGAAAATTTCTTGCATCTCCACAATAGGTTGGAGATAAAGCATCTCAGATATGC
The DNA here is from genome assembly GCA_021442155.1 of Cymbidium sinense. Lineage (NCBI taxonomy): Eukaryota > Viridiplantae > Streptophyta > Magnoliopsida > Asparagales > Orchidaceae > Cymbidium > Cymbidium sinense. The sequence continues at coordinate 54,303,333 of CM038220.1, read as the reverse complement.
CAGCCATCCTTGGAATGATCTAAGTTGTGTTAAACTTTTAGTAGATAACATTTCTAATATAGCTTTATTCTTTTTAGGATCTATCTCTATTCCCTGATGTCGGACAACAATCCCAAAGAATTTTCTTGAAGCTACTCCGAATGCACACTTCAAGGGATTCATTTTTGAGGTATATTGGCTTAACTATTTGAAAACTACTCTTAAGTCAAAGAGATGGTCTTCCTTTTCTCTACTCTTGACTACTAGATCATCAACATAGCACTCAACCTAATGATGGATGAGTTTGTTGAAGATCTGAGTCATGGCCCGTTGGTATGTAGCACCAGCATTTTTAAGGCGAAAGACTTGACCTTATAATAAAAGATTCTAATCAAGGTTTGAAAAGCAATGTTTTTTTCATCTTCAGGAGATATTTTGATTTTGTTGTAGGTAGATGACCCATCCATGAAAGAAAATACTGCATGAGATGAGGCAATATCCATCATTAACTCTAGTATAGGAAGAGGAAACTCTTCCTTAGGACACGCCTTATTTAAGTCCCAGAAATCGATGTAAATGCAAATTTGGCCATTCTTCTTCTTAAATGATATGACACTAGCTAACCAAGTAGGGTACTTTTTTTCCCTGATGAAACCAGCATCGATCAATTGCTTGACTTTAGAAATGACCTATTGTTCGATTTCTAATCGCATGCATCTAGGAGCTTGCTTGATAAGGATATCATTAGGATCTATTGCTATCTTGTGGACTTCTATGTTTAGAGATAATCTGGGCATCTCTTCATAACACCATGTGAATCAATGTTTAAGCTCAGTCAATAACCTAACTAAGTCATTAGTTTCTTCTTCATTCAGTAATGAATTGATGTAGTTGGGCGTGGACTTTCTTCAATCTCGAGGTTAATTTCTTTAAGCTTCTCTATTGTTGAATGAATCTCCTCTTCAAATTCTAGAGGTATTGATTTGGAGATCATCTAGATCATCTAAGGTTTCTAAACACACATTCTCATAAGAGTTGGTGTTGTGTGAAAAGAACCTATTAGACTCCAAATGATTGGTAAAGCAAATCATCATTATGGACCCTATATCAATCCTAGCTCTTCTTGATTCCCTTGTATTATTCCATAGCTTTTCAAAATACTCTGACCTGTGCTTGGACCATGTATGAGGAACCAAACCTTTCTATATAAGATTATGAACACAAGGTGAGTAAAAGTCAAGCGGTAATTCCATTAATTCTTTAAATGAATCCTCCTCAAGTTCTATATCAACTTTAGGACTTGAGGATGATGATACAAAAAAGAATCTCTTCGGCTTCATATCTTTGGAAGACTTAGGGGCTTCTTTAATTACTAAACCTTTAGCTTTTTGAGATGAAAGTGAGGTTAAAGCTAAGGTTACCAGCTGCTGCCTAATAGTTTCACATAAACCTGATTCGAATACTTACTTTGTCTGGAGGCCCGGTCTTTGTTGCTATTTGGATTGAAAGTCACCTCCAATGGAACCCGATGAGAGGGGTTGGCTGGTATGCTAATCACATTAAACTCATCCTCTGAGCTGGATTCCAAGTCAATGTGAATAGTAGGGGTACTCCTATGAACTTGAACATAACCCCTATTGGCTGATGGCCAACCTGGGGGTCTTCTACCTCTGGAATTGCCTCTATTTCTGCCTCTACCTTTGCTTGGTGGAGGTTGAGTCATCTTACCCACATGTCCATATGATGGAATGAACTATGGGTGGAATGTGATATGCAGATCTATTTCTTCTTCAATTCTGCTTTCTAGTTCGCTTGGATTTTCATTTTTCTTTTCATTTTCTTTTACTTTTTTTTTCTTCTTTTTCTTTTGCATTTGCATTTGAATTTTGTCCAAGATGATGAGAAAGGGTGTTTTGGGGTAGATAGTAGGTCGCATCCTTAAAAATCTCAATCTCTCTAAAAAATGACTTTTCATCCCCATTGACACGATATTCAATCCCATCCTTTCTAAATTTGATGCACTGATGGAGGGAGGATGGAATCATCTTACTCTGATGTATCCAGGGCCTACCAATCAAAGTTGTGAATGAAGTATTCAAATCAATTATGTAAAACTTGGCTTTAGTCTTCCACTCACCTATCTCCATGGGTAACAATATGGAACCTAAAGCCCTCTCGCCTTGTTCATTGAATCCTCTCAACATCATCCAATCTCCTCGGAGTGTGGTGATGTCAATCCTCAAATAGGAAAGAGTCTTTAAACTCATAATGTTCACCGATGCACCTGAATCGATGAGAACTCTGGTAAGTTTGAATCTTTCCACGTCAATTGTGATGTAGAGGGGACGGTTGTGCTCCAAATCTCCCAGAAGAAGGTCTACATCTGTGAAAGTGATCCCTTGGGATTCTTTTGCATAATGTGCCTCTTCACCAATAGCGGTTAATTGAGCTAAGCAAATTTTAGGATCAAGGAGAGTTTTGATTAATGACTCCCTCATCTCTTTGGATAAGACGAGAGCATCGTATATGCTTAGCTTAGATAGAAACTTTCTTAGATGAGAGAAGAAATTGTAGTCCACCTTGGGCTAATTCTCCACAAGCATATCCAAGGGTGGATCACTCTATTTAGGGGATTCTCAATCCTCTATACCAACATCTTCTTTCCCTTTATCTTCAGGTGCTACCCTAAGGGGTAGAACCTTGCCACTATGGAGGTTAACTTCGGTGATCTCTTGTGGAAGGGTAATGGAAGCTTCTACCTGCACGTCAGACTCACCTATAGCTTCTCTTATGGGACCCCCGGAATTGGATGATTCCAAGTCTATCTCATGAGAAAAACCCATAGTGTTCGAGTGGACTGAATCGAGAAGAGGAGATCAAAATTGTTATAGCTATTATGACTTGAAGAGTTATCATTAGAATAGAAGATGACAACCCATCGAGTGACAGATGTAATTCAAGCTAGCTTTATTCTTCAATTTCTTGGATTTGATAGGAGGTACTAGAAGTAAAGTAAAGTAAGAGGGGTAATGGATTTGATGCCCTTATCTCGGTACAAGAGTTCTACTAGAAAAGAAGAGCTAACAACTAGGAGAAGTCTCGCGAGGTGCAATGAAGACCGAGGCGGACTCCGTGGTTGCGCTATTACACTATCCCGGGCTGGCATAGGCTGCTGATGCTATTATTGTTGATGAGCTCCCTCTTTCCCAGAGTTGGTACTGATAACTTGCAAACCATCCTTGATGTTGGAGGTTTGAGCTGACTTAGACACCTCCAAGGAAAGCTTCTTGATCTTCTGAATGATCTTTTTAGAGTTTTTGGATAAGGATATATCCCAACCTTCTTTGGTTTTAGAGAAATCGCAAGTATCCCCAAGGATTACCTTGATGGAACTGGATGGTTATTCCATAAGGTATTCCTTTAAGATAACTATAGCATTGGTCTTGAAGCTATGTTCGAGCCAGTCCTTGAATGTGAAGCAATCTTCCAAAACATGACCAAGCATACGGTGGTAGGGGCAAAAGTTAGGATCATGGCTTTTGCCTACTTCCTTCGATCTTCTAGGTTCGGGTAGCTGAAATCAGGCTTCTTTAAGAGGTTCTTAAATATCTTCTCAATTATCTCCCTCTTAAATGAATAAGGCTTCTTAAACATATCTAAAAGAGTAGGTGAACCATTGTTACATAGCGATGAATAAGTGTACCACTGCTAGTGATGATATGGCAGGAGGCAGCGATTGAGGCCATGGAGGCTACTGTGGTGGCCGGTAGGGCAGCCTCGGTGGTGGTGGAGGAGGTGGAAGTGAAGGCTACTAAGGTCGTGGTCTCACAAACTTATCTCTTGCTAGTTGCTTCACCTTATCAATTACTGTCACTAATCCTGACTTCTTCTCATAGACCTTTTGCAGCTTTGGCTTAGGTAGCTGATCTTGAAAAGGAAACTATTTGGCCTCTCCTTGGAGACTAACAGCCTTGTTGAATTGCTTCTCAAAAGTTTAGATAGTGAAGCCTTTAAGCATGAAGGCGACCAGGCCATGGATATTCCTTAGAAGAATCAATGGCATGTTGTTCAGACAGCTATGATTCGTATTTCATAATCAAGTTATGCCATCTGAGAATGTAGTCAACAAAGGACTCACCTAGGTGGTGTTGTTCTATAATGAGATCACCCACAATAACCCTTTGCTGAGCTACAATAAACCTTTTGAAGAAGAGTTCCTCCAACTCAGAAAATGTCTTCACTGAACTGTTGGGAAGTTCAGCATACCAGTCAAAAGCTATCCTTGTTTGGCTACTAACAAAGACATAAAAAAGCAATGCATCGCTGCCACCGGTGTTGCAAGAATTAGCTCTGAAATGGGCAATGTGCTACCTCAAGTTTCCACTGCCATCAAAACTCTTGAAGGAAGGTGGCACAAAACCCTTGGGATATTGGATTGCATCAAATTCCTCTGGGTAGGGTCTACCTTTTGGAACTGATGATCCTCCCTGGGCTTGAGGAAACACTTCCTTCACTTGCTGCTCAACCATAGACTTTATATCTTCTTCTCGTATGGAGGTACTTTGTACTACCTTCCTATACATGCTAATGCTACCTTGCTCAACGGGAGGTAAGGTCTTGGCTAGGTCCAAGACATGCACTAACTTTGGCTGACTAGTCTCAACTATGGTAGGATGAACTACTGGTGCTTATTTCTGTAGCACTGATATTTCTACTAATAGGTCCTCAAGTTATCTCACCATCCTATCTATCTTTTAATCTTTCTGCTTTATTTATGCTAGGAGGTGTTGGTGCGACTGGGTTGTGTCTTGTTGCTCAGCCTCATCACCTTCCATAGCTCTCTCAGGAGGGATCCTGTATCTACCATGCAAACCCTACTGAGTCTCCCAACAAATAATCTTCATTGAGATCAAAGCTAATCTTCTCCTCATCAGACCAGTCATATCCTAGAATTTATTTCTTTTCCATAAGATAATGTGCCACTAGGTCCTCTAGAGAATGATCAATCTGAATAAGCACGAATGATTTTGGCTGACCAGTGTGATCACTGTCATGTACTGAGAGGCAGTGGACTTCCCTTGCTACTGGAGAATCAATTCTATGAGGACTATACTCATTATAAGAGACACACTCCTGACTATCACAGACTCTAAAAGGGGTGACACTTCTAGGAGGTTCTATCATCATGGGGGCAATTGGGCTATCATCTGTTCCCTCTACAACAGCTGTAACCATCTCTATGTCTTGCTAAATTGGTCGTGTTGGTGTAGGGATGACCACTTTGCTTCAAGGTTGCCATTCCTTTCGTACCACAACTAGGATAGAAGGTTGAGTGGGAGAGCTCAGCCTCGCCACAGTAGGTGGTGTAGATGGAATGTGATCCTCTGGCCATAGCTAGATCACCAACGGGGTACATTTTTCCTCGGATGTGGCCTTCATGGCCTTCGACGAAACTGGAGATGCTGCGACATGAACAAGTGACGATGGATGGGGGGTAGAGTGGTGTGGTGGAGACACCATCGACTCTCTTGGAATAGGGACCCTTCTCCTATGATGGGTCATCCCTAGTAGACCGCATGATCGCATGGGTGTGTACCAATCAAGAAAATCAATGAGCCGCAGGTCAATGTACCAAACCTTTTGATTCTTCTGCTAGTGCTCAATCAGAGTGTGGCCTCCTGGTCCTCTCCCTTGTCAAGGCACCTCATGCCATGGGGATACCGTGACCAATAAAGCTAGTGGAGGTAAAGTAAAGATCCTCCTAGCATCCTCTCTGTCAGACCCAGAGAGAGGATGAAATGGGTTCGTTGTAACCAATAGGGAAATCAAAGTGGGCAACTGCTCCACAATTGACCATGTAGCAGCCTTCATCTCTCCGACGATGCATGTATGGTACCGCTTAAACAAGCAATTTTTATTCCTCCTCTGAGTCCTGGTAGGGTGTGTGGAGTAAGAGCTAGACCCAACCTCAAAAGCTATGGAGACAATCTATGGGATCAGAGGAGCCTTACCCTTCGAGGGTGCTAATGAGTGGGTGCTAGCCCTCGCTAGGGCTCACGAGAACCGATCGGGCACATTGGGGTTATCACAGATGCTGGCATTGACACTGGCACTGCTGTAGAAACTATCACTGCCTTCTTTTTTAGTGAAGAGATATCAAAGTCTGATAGTAAATCAATTTGAATGACCAGCTTCTGCTTAGCCACTATGGTCTTGCTAATAATTGTGAGGGGAGTGCCCTCACAAGTAATCCTTGTCCCCTCGAAACCTCTATCAAAATGGATGAGATGGGTGTAATCAGCTGAGGGGAGATTGGCCTGATCTAATTCCAAGTACATTACGTAGGGAGAGTAAACACATACTTCTGTGATGCTGCCATTATAGTCAACTAAAATTAAAACTGACTGTAGTCGAGATTGATGCTTAGAATCTACAATGTTGGAAACAAACCTGGATCAAATTTCTATTTTGTTGACTTCTAAATTTGAATTTAAAATTTGAACCGACATCTAACAGCTTGGAAGTGTTAAGTGGGGTTCAAATGGATTTAGAGAAGATTTAGAGATCTGATTGCAAAGATGAATTTTTGGATATGAATTCAATTTCAACAAATTTGGATATGTTGAAAATGGGTTCAAATATTTTTAGGAAGATACTTCCATAGGTTCATGGTTGAAATTAGATTTTGATTTGAGGACCATTTCCTTTGACAAATTTTAGTAAGTTAAAATAAAGGGTCAATTGGTTCTATTTTTGATTTGATATTTTGGAATTCACTCACTTAGCAAATTTGGGTATGCTAAGTGAGGTGTTTGAAAATAATTATTTTTTTCTTTGTTTGCTTTATGAATCTTTGGTGATTTTGAAAATTGGAATTCCCACTTAGCAAATTTGGGTATGCTAAATGAAGAACCCAAGTGTGTTTTATTTTTCAAGAAAATTTTTGAAATAGGATTCTTAGCAAATTTGAGTATGTTAAGAAAATCTTAAAGTGTTTCATTTATTTTGGATATTTTGATTTTGAAACATAGGATCCTTAGCAAATTTTCGTATTGTAAGGAAATCCTAATGTGTTTCTTTTTGAAAATTTTGATTTTTGAAATGTAGGATCCTTAGTAAATTTAGGTATGCTATGGAAATCCTAATGTGTTTCTTTTGGTTTTGATTTGTTTTTGAAAAGTAGGATCCTTAGCAAATTTAAGTATGCTAAGGGAATCCTAATGAGTTTCTTTTTGGTTTTGATTTGTTTGTGAAAAATAGGATCACTAGCAAATTTAAGTATGTTAAAGGAATCCTAATGTGTTTCTTTTTAGTTTTGATTTATTTTTTGATTGGAAGCGAAGACTTCACTTTAGCAAATATGGTATGCTAAAAATGAAGTTCCAAATATGTTTTGAAAAAGTTTTGTGAAATGAAAATTTCACTTAGCAAATTTGAGTATGCTAAATGAAATTCCAAAGGTGTCTCCAATTTTATTTTTTTTAGAAAAGGGAGACTTTATTTTAGCAAAAGGGATGTGCTACAATGAAATTCCAAATATATTTTGAAAATTTTTTGTTTTTGATTGATTTTGAAAAGAGAGATTTCCATTTAACAAATTTGAGTGTTGTGGTAAAATATTCCTGCCTTCATCTATCCTTTCTCGGATAGGATAGATGAAAATAGAAATATACGCCTTTAGTTGGGACATCACATTGATACGCAGATGTTCTTATTGAGGGTGATCAGGTACGATATTGAGGAGAGGTGTACTATCTCAAAAGATAGAAGTCATAACACTACAATGGTCCTAATCACCTCAATATGGACTCCTAAGGACAGTGGGTCTGCATATGCACCAAAGATTCTTCCTCTACTTTACATGAAAAAGTATAGTAAGGTTTATTTTAAACTGGGTTCATTAAGTTCCCTACAGGGGCAAGCCCCATAGTTAATTACATCCTGAAGAATAAGATCCCTTAGGAATACTCTCGATTAAGGTAAATGATCTTTGTCTCCAAAGATTTCAAAAGGTAGGACTATCAATACATTAGTTTATTTTAGAAAATCAAATGGGATTGACCAAGGAGAGGGAGTTTTTATCGAAGCCAAAGGAAGATAAGTAGGAGATGCCCATGATGCTAAGAAACCTAGCAAACATCTCAAACTATCATATTGTTGGGCTTTACATTTTTGAAATTGATTTAATTTATTTGAGTTGAATTTTTTATTATAAATTTAGGGATTATGATTCCACAACAAAAGATTATGGAAATGCCTAAGAGGTGAGGATTTATGCTTATGGCCCACAAAGGGGAGAAGCAACCTCAGAACTTAAATCTAGGGAGCTTTGGTGAGGGCCGAAAGCACAACATAAATCTAAGGTGAAAATGGTCATTTGGTTTGCCTCCACAAGAGAGGACAAACCACCTGTCTACTTAGACTTACAGCCGCCTAGGGGTGGCTACCAACTAACTCCTCCTACGGTTTTAAATTCATGTAGGCAAGTCATATGCTTTATGCAAGATAGCTAGGCTATTATTTATTTAAAAAGAGATTAAGTCCTTAAACTCACTACCTAAAGAGACTAGATCATGTAAGAGAATGTTATAAATGACCTAAATTAAATACAATTCAGATTTCATTTTTGTTTTCATTTTTGGACAATCATTTTTACTGAGGCTAATAGGATTCATATGCCTAATGCATGAGAAATAAGATTATTGGCCAAAATCAGCGAGAAGGGAGGATGTGTGTTTACACCATGGCTCTCAAAGGTCAAGCTAAGTTTCTCTGGCAAAGGTGGAAGGCCTTCAATCAAGAGTGAAAATAATATGCATTTTTGCAAGATGTTATAAAAGAAGTACACATCCAGCTAAGGTGTTGCTAATTCTTTTATCTTGATTTTTAGCCTAAGCTTTAGGTGAGGTTATGCGCTCTTTATTTTTAGTTTTAAATTGTTAGATTTGGTAGAAGATTTATTTTTTTGTAAGTGCCTAATCCACATCGAGGCCATACATAAACCAAGGAAGAAACTAGGAAAAAAATGCCACTTAATGCACAAGATAAATAAATCATCAATCAATTTATAAAGCTAATCGCAAAAGAATAAGATGCCATTATGGTCGAGTACCACCACACAAACCCAAAAATAAATTGGGTAGCTGAGCTCTACCCATATACAACCCAGATTACAAATGAATTATATACAACTAAGCATGGAACTCATTGTTATGGGGGTCTTCAAACTTCACTCCTTCATTCTTCTTTTCTTCTTTCTTCTTCTTTTCTTCTTTCTTCTTTGATTCCTTCTTTTAGATGGTTGGAAGGTGGATGCTACAAAGGCTTCACATGGTGTATAAGATGAGATGTTATGACCAATGCTCATCTTAATCCCTATAACAATTATTCCAAAATCCTAATTACAAAAATTACATGAAAAGGAAAACTAAATTTAGCTAACACCTACAAAACAAAGGTTAGCTAAACAAACCACCAAATCCTAATAATGTATATTAGACTTATCACCCCACACATGGGTGACTAAGTTGACCTGGCCTATTGGATCATGCTTAAGGGTATAAGCACCTGCACAGCAAAAGAATTTATAGTTTTGTTTATTACAACACTCTTAAGCACAATCCCTTGCAGAAGACAATGGTTAGACTATGATCACCCTACCATTCATTCTACACACATTCACCCTAACATCCAGACTAAAACATATATCTCAAAACAAAAGCAAGCACCAAACCATGCACCGCCCTAACCTAAAGCTAGAAGTGGTGGCTTAGCCAAATGTGTGAGCTTTAGATGTTTGTGTGGTGTGCTTAGCTATGGATCTAAGTTTAGAATTTTCTAAGTGTGAAGTATATTCAACTTAGAGGAGGATTTCATATAAGTTATTTAATTTTTTTGGATTGATTTTTTTTCTATTTTGATTGGGTTTAAGTGAATCCTACAATCAAGAAAAAGAAGAAAACTTCTCTTTCCTTCCCTAACCTAAGAAATTTCTAAAATGGATTCATATTTTAGTATTGTTTATTTAATGTTTTTGTTAAGTGTTTTAATCCATCCTAAGTTCAGATGAACTCTAAACAAACCTATTCAAAAAGAAAGGCATTTGAAGATTAAGTAAAATGAACAAAATTCACAAAACATACATTACTTCACTTATTTCCCAACATGTATAACATGCATATAAATGAGTCCTAAACATATCTATACATGCAAATGGGAATGTTTAGCACACTTTATAATGCATGCTAGGTACATGCTAGGTAATTTACTTAAGGAAATTTGAAATTTTATGATGCATGATTTTTCATTAAGTAGCAAAGGGGTTTCTTATCCAACTTTCACATGCACACATGAATGTATGAAAGGCATAAATGAGTATGATGCCATTGTTAACCAGAGGTCTAGGGTACAACACCTACTTATACATAAAGCCTCACAACCTCAGGTTTTCTAGACTAATATACCACTTTCCTTAAATACAAGCATGTGTACAAAAGAAATGAATGGAAAAGAAAGAATGCAAAAGTTGGTGTTGGTTGATTTATTTTGTTTATGCAACTTATATGTGCAAGCATAGTTATCCTTCTTAAGTGATAATATAGAAATGAGTAGGATGTGGAATTAGACAAGTGTTAGGTTCTTTCAAATGAACCATACACCTTGCTAAATCCTATTCAAAATTATACTAAAAGAGAAGAGAAGGAAAACCTACACTAAGCACATTTTTATATGTTACTCACATGCAAACTCATAAGTAAGATATAAGTAACACACTTTCAATTTTGATAATTGATCCATATATTTTTGAAAATAATTTTTATTTAATAGTGATAATAGCCACTCATATTTTTACTTTAGCCAACACATGCAATTTGACATAAAGGAAACATTTTCATTTTAAATTTCATTTTTGAAAAGCATGGATGCATGAAACCATATGACACACATACTTAGCATGTTGGGGAAGAACTAAAGCAATGAAAGCATGTAAACACATTCACTTCAATTAAATCCTAAAGACAATCTTGTGAAATAAGAAAGCTTAAAGTAAATCAAAGTTTATTTAATATGATTTATTTTTGATTTTGAATTTGATTTAATTTTGAAAATGTGAATTGAGTTTGCTGTTCCTAACCCATTCCCACATATGTTTGACATTTTTGTTCAATTTTTAGATGATTAGATTCAGTTTATATTTTTTAATAGGTTAAGGTACAAATTAAGCATGTTAATTATCCCTTACCTACACCACCTTAGCATAGTTAATCAAATAATTATGAGCTAATGAGATGACATAAAACTTCACAAGGAATTTAAATTTGTAATGCACCCAGGAAGAAAGGGGCTTAATCGAATATGGTTCATGATTAATGATTAATTAATCTAAGGGGTTTAACTTAAGTAATTTCTAAACAACCCTCCCACATATGAGTTGAGTTTTGATTTTCTTAATTGAACTTAGGCTCTTGAACATCTAGGCATCTACCCAAAGTAGATTAATTAAGTTCTAGAAAGTTTTATAATTTTAAGAAATTAATTAAGAGGGTAATTAGTGAATTAGGCCTTAATTAAGAGAGAATTAAAAAGAAAAGGGGTTTTAAGGAATATCTTAGGGGAAATTCCCCAAAATTATTTCCTAAGCCTCCTATTCACTGAATTAGACATAATCAACTTCAACAAATGATTAAACCACTAATCAAACCATTAATTATCCTTAATTACATTAAGGGGGTAATTAGGAAATGAATTAGTAATTTCCCTAATTAAGCCACCAATACATTCAAAAAAACTTTGGGGAAGTAGAAGTCATCCCCCAAAATACACTCAAGAAGTTTAAGATTAATCAGTGGATTAATTATGGAGTAATTAGCAAATTAATATTTCTAATAAAACCTAAAATCTGAGAAACACAATACTCAAAATCCATTAAAACCAATTTTAGAATATGCTAGATTGAATTATCTTTTAGTAGCAATTTACCTCATATTTTTTTGATTTTTCTTTAGAGAGATTTGAATTTTAAAAATTTAGAGGATTAATTAGAATTATTTAAACCTTAATTATTCCCTAGTCCTACGGTGCACCACACATGCAGCTGACTCAGCCACGCTTTGCACGCGTCATCCTCTGAGTGGCCATTTAAACATCTCATTATAGCCCCATGTGGTGGCGGCGCTATGCATTTTTGCCTCCGCTATTCGATCAAGGATCGAACAGCTTGGATTTAATCCGTGATTTAGAGGGGATAAAATAAGATATAAAATGTGATTTAATCTTGGCCATCCATCCAAAATGTGTGGAGGGATGGCCAGAGATCATCCCTATTCTTCCTTGAGGAATAATGGAGACTGTCCACTTTCAAAGGGAAGATCTGAGCTCAATCAAGCTCGAATTGGATTGAAGATCAACCCACACCATCTAAACCTAATGGCAAGCACATCTAATGGTCAAAATTCCATGGGATCAAAATTTCTTCCACAAAACTCCACACCACATTGAGTTTAATGGTCAAAAAATGTCATACCTCACCAGAGGTGATCACCGGTGCTCGATTACCTTGAAGGAGCTTCGTCAGGTTGAGATGAAGCTTTGGTGAAAGTTTTAGCTCTTGAGGTTGAGTGGATAGCTCTATGGACCAACTCCTCCTCCTAGTGAGCTTGATTTTGATTGAAGTGGATCTTACCTTGACTTTGGAGCTTGGGAAAGAGGTTGGGCAAGCTCTACTTGGTCCCCTGAGGAAGTGTGCAAAGGGAATTGACTTGGTTTGGTTTGTGGAGAAAGTTGGCAAAACCTTGGAACTCCCCTATTTTTGCTTAAGGGAAACTGAGAAATGGCAAATTCTAACTCTCTAAGAAGCTTGGGAAGGCTCTCAAATGGCTCCTCTAGCTTCTTATGCTTCAATCGAATTAGGCTCTATTAGAATTGAAGTGAATTAGGGGGAGTATATCTCCCCCTTAGGCAATCAGACGGCCGAAGCTTCACTTGCCATTTTGATCCAATTGAACATAGGCAGTGGGTTGTTTGATCTGTTATAGGCTTGCACATGGTTAGTTTGGGCTAGGGAGTGGAATGGTAACTCCCCATGTGCTCAAATTTTGTGGGAGCCTGATTCCCAAGTGGCCAATTTGAGCCATGTGCTCGGTTTTGGCTTTGGGTCAAGTTGGGCTGACCCAAACCCATTGGGCAACACTATGGAGCCTAAGGCCTATTGACCTCACTTTTGGAATGCGGATTCAACCTTTCCATCATAAACTTAGGAGTCTTCTAGATACTAAGACTTCCATAGTCATAAGAAACTTCTAACAATTTGGTAAACACTTAACTTAAGCCTAAAGACTTAGAAGGGTTAACCATAGGGTTAGGTTATGCCTTAGGGATTAGGATAATCCACCTACCCTACAACCCAAATCCAATCCATGTTAACCTTCTTAAACTGAACATCATGTTCAATTCAAACATCAAATTCAAATATCAATCCAAACCCAAATTCAAAAACCAAATGATTGAAGCCCATGATCAAATCCAAACTTGAAACCCTTCCTAAGTCATATGACCTATCCCACAGACTTAGCCAAATTATAATCTAAATCAATCCAAAATCAATTCATTTTCTCATAATCATTTTATATTTTCAATTATCTTCCTAAATATAAATCAAATCTACATTCAAATGATCAAAACTAAATGAAACTAAATCAATTAAATTAAAAGCCTTCTTAAGCCATATAACCTATCCCATGGACTTAGCCAAATATTAACCAAAATTAAGTCAAACTTAATTGACTTTCTCACAAATCAATCATATTTTCAATCATCTTCACAAATTTAAATGAAATATACTTTTAAATCATCAAAATTAAATTAAACCAAATCAAAATCCAAACTTAAGCCACATGACTCAACTCCTTGGACTTAGCCAAATTCCATCATTCCAAAACCCAAATTCAAATGATTTTCTAATGAATCAATCATGCCTTCAATCATATTCACAAATTTAAATGAAATCTATAATCATCAAGCCAAACCAAAATCAACCCAAATCAAACCCAACTTAACCCATTTGACTTGAAATGTTCAAATGAACCAAAACACATTTGAACCCAAGCTAATTGCAATTGAATTTACATATCAATCCCAAATCCATATATAAACTAAATCAAACTCACCCAAAATCAAACCAACTAAACCCAATTGGTCCACTTGACCCAAAGTGGCCAATTGACCTATTTGAGCCAAGTTCTAATCCTTCCCAAATTGGATTGAACCAAGCCCATCAAAACCTCCCATCATGATTGTTGATCACCCTAGGTTGATCAATTATCACAAATTGGGTCAAACCAAGTCAACTTGGTCATTTGACCAAGTTAACCCCTTAACTCATATGGTAACCTAAGATTCAAATCCCTTGAAACCAATGTTTCATACCAAATCAAAATCATTATTTGAATATGACTTGACCATCAATTGAGTGAAACCAAACCCAATTGGTCCTCTTGACCCAAGTTGACCCAAATTGACCTAAAAGACCAAATTGGGCCAAATCAAAATATTGTTGAACTTGACCAAAGCCATGATTGGACCCAATTGAACCCAATTGACCTACTTAGCCCAAATTGACCTAAATATTCAAGTTGGTCTAAAGAAAACCAACTCCAAATTAATTGAAATCAAAGCCTACAACAATCTTCTATTGGTCAACTAAACCCAAACCAACACCCAACCCAAGTCAATTTTATCAATTTGGTCAAATTGGTCAACCAAATCCATTTGACCCAAATGAATTCAAATGAGCCAAAATCAAATCTAAGCCAAACTAAAACAAACCAATAGAACCAAAACATCCCAAATGATCATATGAACTTGACCCAACCTTTGGTTTGACCTAATTTGGCCAATTGGTCAACTTAACCTAACCAATTTGACCTAAATGAGTCAAATTGAGCCCAACCTAACCAAATCAACTCCAATTGACTTCAAATTTGGGCTAACCCACTTTCGGCTTATTGCAAATCTACCCAAATCAAATTTAATGCTAAATGATCATTCTACCATTGGGTCAATGGGAATCACATCAGACAAATCACCCATGTAAGTGGTCATTTCCATTACTTGGCAACTTGGTACTCTCCCAATGGTCCACCTAGGCACCTAGGACACTGCCCAACCTAACCCAAGGGGTGGTTGGGTTGTCCATGACCCATGGGAGGTGAAATCACCTCACCCTCCTGATTAGAGCATTTGAAACCCATAGGACACATGATTCCTCTTTGGTAGCCACCTCCACACCTTCAACCAACCAAGCTGAGCCAACTCACCTCCACCCACCCTACTCCCACGAGATGGTTGGATGGCCACTAAAAGCCAAACTCGATCCCACCATCCAATCAAGATGAAGGGGAGTATACACCCCCTCATTTCTACTCAAACACATACAAAAATCATTCCTTAGAGCCCTAGCTACCCAAGTCAAGTACCTAAAGCCATTCTCTAAGCTCCCAAGCTCATTCTTCGATCAAAAAATGCCATTCCTTTCTATCCTGAAATAGGACACTCCCAATTCTGACCAAACATCCCTATTTCTCCATCAAACTCAGATTAACTTTGCACGCACCTTCCCTAAGCATCATTGAGCAAGAATAAATCATCTCCTGAGCTTTTTGAGCATTAGAGGTGGGATTTAGATCAAAGCCAAACTCTAAATCATTGATTCATGGACTTCTGAGTGAATATCGAGGAATTGATCTAATTGCTGCTCAGCAGGGCTTCATCTCCACTAGAAGAAGCTTCCTCAATCGTTCAAGCTGCCGATCTTGAGCTCTGGCGAGGTATGCTTCCAAAACTTATCCTTAGGCAAAATTGGGTTGGTGCTTTTTGAGTAAAACTTGCATCTCATGTGATCTTGACCGTTAGATCCCCTCCGATCGATGTCGTGAAGGTGTGGGATCCTTTTGGAGTTGATCTGAGCTCGAGTAAGATCAGATCAAGTGAGCAATGATAGACGGACTCCATTCTCCCTCATTCGCATAATGTTAGATCATGCATCTTTCATTCTGTGTGATCAGAATGGACGATCATGATTAGATCAGCTAGATTGATCTAATTTAATCCTATTAATCTGTGAGATTAATCATAGTTGTCCGATCTTAGATCGGACGACATACTAGAAAGCATGTCCACCACCATCACGAAGGTGCTGAGTTAGATAAGTTTTAAGTAGCCAATCCTGCGATACCATGTTGAAAGTGCGTCGCGTCAACGTGCCATTTGATGCCAACAAGATTAGGCAATTAAGCTTAATTAATCATTTTTAATAGCTGAAATTTCTAAAAATCTTAAAAAATCATAGAGAAATAAAAAATGCAATTAAATACTCATTTTAAAGATATTTTAGAGGAGAATTAATTAAAAATGATCTTAACTAATTTTAAATAGTAATTAAAGTTTATTTACAAAATTGATTAGTTTAATTACTCCTTAATTACTTGAGCAATTAATCCCAAATTTTGTGGGTTAATTTAATAGGATGACCTCTACCTCCCATGATTTTATTGGGATTTATTGCACACTTAATTAGAAAAATTGACTGATTAAAGTTTAACTACTCTTTTAAGTTAATTAATGATTAGTTAATCTCATGAATAGTAACAAATTGGTTAATTAAGTTTATTAACCATTGTTAAATAGTAAGTGAACTAAGGAATAGGGTTAGGACCCCTTTCCCTAAGTTCATTTCACCTTTTTTAAAATGTAATTAATTAAGATTTAACTAATTAACTAAATAACTTTATCAAATTGAAATTATAATCACATCAAACCTTAATTAATTAAATTATGCGGTAGATCTTTAGGTGTTTAAAAACCTAAAGGAGTTTAATGAAAAAATGGTTAGTCCACATGTGTCAGAAAAACCTAAGAGTAATTAATTAAGTTCCTTAATCTAATTAACTATTAATCATGTGCCAATTGCATTTGGCCCATTTTATTTCTTAGGATCATTGCAAGTTTATTTTTCATGTATATCATATTAGCTCATAATTATTTAGTTAATTACTTTAAGGTGACATGGGTAAGAGTAATTAATTCATTTAATTAAGGGTTCAACTTAATTAACCCAAAAAATCAACTTAATTACATTTCCTTACATTAAGTCAAATCACTAATGTGGGAATGGGTTTAAAATAGCAAGTGATGATTTCTCTTCTCCTCTTTAATTCAAATCAAATCCAAAACTTAATTAATAAAAAAGCTTTGGTTTGCTTTAAATAATTTTATTTGATTTGATTGTCCTTAAGAACTAGCTTAGTTGAATAAATCGCATGATTATATTTGATTATCCTCTTTCCAATCATGTTAAATTTGGTATGCCATTGAATTCATGCATCCATCTTTTCAAAATCAAGTAAAAATAATGGATTTCCTTTATGTAAGCTTGCATGTGTTGATTTAATTTAATATATGTGTGGATCTTATTACTATTAAATCCAAATGTATTTTTTAAAAGCATAAAAATGAATAATAATATGTGTTATAATGATAGTTATAAATACATAAGAAATGCATGTGCTTATAGCTTAAGTGTATGAATTTTGAGTTCTCTTTCCTCTATTCATGTGTTGATTTATATAAGATTGAATGGTAATGGGTATATAGTCTGAACATCCCGGGAACACGAGGCTTTAGCTAGCCCCATGGAGGTCATCGATTACCTTTTGGTTTAACAATGGCGCATTACCCATTTGATTTCATTCTTATGTATTTCAACATTAGAATTTGGATAGAGTTTTAATTCATATATATATATATATATATATATATATATATATATATATAAATGATTCAATAAAAAAAATTCAATCTTTGCATGGTTTTCTTTCTCCCATTTATGTATACATCCATGTGTGTCCAAGAAAAGCAAGTATATAGTTTGGACATCCCAGGAATATGTGGCTTTAGTTAGCCCCAAAGACGTCATTTATTTATCTCACTTCCCTGGTTTAACAATGACAAGTACTTGCCTATATCTTTGTACATGTATATGTATATGTGATTAGTGAATGAAAATCCCATTTTACATTAAAAGTGCATGCATTCATAATTGACTAACTGGTTGAATTAATTCGACATATGATTTGGAGCTTACTTTCTATGTTCATGTATACTAATTTACATATGTTTGAATGCAAATTGGTATATAGTCTGACATCCAGAATCGAGGGTTTAGCTAACTCCAAGGAGGTCATTTGATTGCCTCACTTCCCTGGTTTAACAACGGCTCATGCCTATTTAATTTTGTTTTTATGTCATTTTTGTATAATAATTTGGATAAAGTTTTAAATTAATATGGTTAAATAATTCAATCAAACAAAATATAAATCTTAAACATACCCATACATTCATCATTTAAGTGTGCTAAAATATGTTGCATGTATAAATACACTTAGGATTAAATCATAATCATGTTACATGTGATGGAAAGGTTTGATTTAATATATGTCATGTGGTGGTAATTCAATTAAATTAATCTTAAGATGGCTTTCATTTTGAATAGGATTATTTAAAGTGAACCTAAACTTAGAAATAATTAAATCATTTAATAAACTATTCACTAAAGAGAATGAAATTAAATTAATATACTTTAGAAAGTGAGTTAAGGTAGGGACTAAAGCGGGCAATCCTCTTTTCCTCTCTTTTTACCACTTAGTTGTTAAGTGTAATCAAATGAAACAAAAGAAAACACAAATTAAAATTCTCAAATCAATTAAACTACTTCAAGTGAAATCAACATTTCATGTTAAATTGAAGCCTTCTACACATAGAAAATACAACACTAATGCCAAACAAGGCTTATCACACAAGGCTTAATACACACATTAGAATTAAGTCACAACTTCTAGCTCTAAGTTAGGATGGTGTATGATGTGATGTATATTTTCTTTCATGATGTATTATTTTAGATTAGATGTTAAGGTGTATGCTTCATAGACTGGATGATAAGACAATATTAGCTTAATCATGTTCTCTGCATGTGATTCTGCTTAAAGAATGATTAAAAATAAAGGTGAATGATTTTTTTTGCAGATTGCTTAAATCCTTAAGAATAATTCAAGTTAAGACAGGTGGGCTTAGTTACCCATGTGTAGGGTGCTAAGTCCAAATTATAAATACAACAGCTTGTTATTATTTATATATTTAGCTAACCTCCATTTTTCAGGCATAGCTAGTTTTACTTTTCCCACATAAATATAATTTTTATAATAGGAATTTGGATTAGTGCTTTGGGGGATTAAGATGAGCAATGGCCAGAAGGCTTTATCCTGGGGTGCCTTGTGATGCCTTTGAAGCAAGCACCATCCAAATTAAGGAAGGAACCAAAATCAAAAATGGAGATATGAAGAAAGAAGACCCCCATAACATTTAATACAATTATAATTATTCTTTCATATTCCAGGTTGTATAAGGGTAGAACTTGGCTACCCATCTTTTCTCTCTTTGGATTGTATGGTAGTACCCAACTACGACGGCATTTTTTTTCTTTTATGATAGTTTATATAATTGTTTGAAGTTATGTTTACATTGTGCATGGCATGCTTTCCATAGTTTCTTAAATGATTGATGCTTTAATGTATGTCTTGGATACGATTAGGCTCTTAGGATAAAAATAACTTTTCTACCCAACTAATCACTCATAACTAAATCTTAAACAACTCATAACTTCATCATATAGCCTAAGACATAAATTAGATAATTAAAATATTTAGCAACCCCTTTGCTATATGGTTGTATGTTTCATATCATGCATGCATATTCTTTCTCTGTTGAACATGAAAGATCCCCATCCTTGCACGAAAAAGGAATGCTTGACCTGTGAGGGCATCCCTTGTGGAGAACACCTTCTTCTAGCTGATTTGACTCATAACCTATTTCATCATGCATTTAGGCATAAGAAATCCTAAAGCCTATGTCAAAATGATGTGTCTAAAATGAAATAAAATTTGAAATGATTTTGCATCTATAGATTAAGTCATATTCTCATACCACTCATGCTCTAGTCTCTTAGGGAGTGTGTTTAGGACTTTAGTCTCTTTCTAATTAAATAAGTTCCAGTTGACGTCATTTTTAGAATGAGCTCCCAACCCCTCCCTCTTAGACATAAGACTTCTATTAGACACTAAGAGTTCCTTAGTCTTAAGACACATCTAGTGATTAGGTGGACACTTAACATAGCCCTAGAGACTTAGAAGAGTTAGCCATAGGAATAGGTCATGCCTTAGGGGTGTTAAGAAAATTTTCTTATCCTATAGCTTTAACCACATTCCTCGCTTCCTTCCTTCAAGTCAAACTGCAAATCAAATCAACATCAAACTTAAATCAATTCCAGCCTAAATGATTTTCTCCTATAGCTTTAAATCAATTTTGTGTGATTGAAATCCATGATTGAAACCCATGATTGAAACCATTGATTGAAATTCCAAGTTTGAAATATTTCCTAAGTTCTTTGATTTCCTCTTAAGAACTTAGCCCAAATCAAGTTCAAACCATTTCAAATTCATAAAATTTTCCCACAACCTATTTATATTCTCATTTATATTCACATATATAAATGAAATATAAATTCAAATCATTCAAACTAAATCCAAAATTCCAAATCCTTCCTAAGTCCTTTAATCCTCTCTTAAGGATTTAGCATAAATCATATTCAAATCACTTCAAATCTTTGATGTTTTCTCATAACCCATTTAAATTCTCATTTATATTCACATATATCAATGAAATATAAATTCAAACAACCAAAACCAAATCCAAAAATCAAACTAAAATTCATTCAAAATCTAACCTAAGCCTTTCAAGTGAATACCATGAACTTAGCCAAATCAATTTCAAATCAAGCCAAACTCTTGATTTTTCTTCATTATTCAATCAATCCTTCAATCATGAATCCAAATATAAATACAAACTTCAAACACTTAACCAAAACTCAATTCAAAAATTAAGCTAAAATCCATCTCATGTTCATCCTTTGAACATGAAATTGTCAAATGAATCAAAACCCATTTGACTTCAAACCACTTGTAAATGGATTTATATTTCAATCATAAGTCCATATGTGAGTTCAACCAAACTCAAATCAAGCTTGGACCAAGCCATTTGACCTACTTAGGCTCACTTGACCCAAAGTGACCTAAAATACCCTTATGATCCAAATTCTAATCCTAACCAAATTGGATTGAACTAAGCCTACCGAAGCCTCTCATCATAATCAACAATCATAATGAGATAATCAATCACTCAAATTGGGTCAAACCAAGTGAAACTTAAGGGTTGACCAAGTCAACACTTTGCTTAAATGAAGCCCAACATATCCAAAATCTACCATAGGCCAAATTGATTGAAACCAATGATCTAAGTTCATTCATGATCAATGTTTGAGCTTGACCAAGTCAACATTTGAGCCTAACCTAGCTTATTGGCCACTTGACTTGACCTAAAAGTCAAAATGTGTCAAAACTTGATCTAAGCCAAATTGATTGAAACCAATGGGTCAAGTTCATCACAAAATGATTGTTGAACTTGACCAAAGTCTCAATCAGCCAACTAGACCTAACCTAGACTAATTGACCTTGAACCTAACTTTGCTTAAAGGGTCATATTGAGCCAAATTTAAACATAACCAAAATTGATTGGAAACAAAGATACCAATCTATTTCATATGACCAACTAATCCTAAACCAACCCATGACCTAACCCAAATAGGTCAAATAGGTCAGCTTGACCCATTTGACCTAATTGAACTCACTTGAACCAAATTCAAACCTCAACCAAATTGAATCAAACCAAAGCCACCAGAACATTTCAAATGGTCATATGAACTTGACCCAACCCTTGGTTTGACCCAATTTGACCAATTGGTCAACTTGACCAAAGTTGACCCATTTTGACCTAAATGGGTCAACATGAGCCAAATCACTCAAACCAACTCCAGATTCAATGAAACTTGGCCAAACCTATTTTCTCATCATACCAAATATGCCCAAACTAAAATCAAGGTCAAATGACCATTTTACCCCTAGGCCATATCCACTTGGAATTTGGTCAAATCCTCTCCAAAACTACTTAGCACCCTCTTAGTGGATCAAGTGAACACTAGGGAGTGTGGTGCACCCAACCTAATGGGTTTGGGTTAGCTCAACCTAGTCCAATGGGCAAACTGACCACATGCCTTGAAATGGAGCACATGGAATCCTCCTTCCACTCAATTCAAGCACATTGCCACCTCACCCACTTCTTCCCTGGCCAAAATTGAATTCAAGGACATCCTAAATGGCCTAACAAACCCATGGCATAAGTTTAATTGTATCAAAATGGCAAGGAGGCTTGCGGCTATCTGATTTCCCTTGGGGGAGATATACTCCCCCTAATTCAACTCAATCATCACTCTTGCTAATTCGATTGAAGCAAAGGAACTTAAAGCAAGCCCTAGCTACTCTTCTCAAGCTTCCTAGAGGGAGTTTGAACTTCCCATTTATTGATTTCTCAAGCTAAAAATAGGGGAAGAAAATCAAATTCCAATCTCACTCCACACTTAAAACCATCCCAATTCCCTTTGCAAGCTCCCTCAGGGACCCCAATCGAGCTTGTCTAAGCTCTTTCCCAAGCTCCAAAGGCAAAATGGGTGCTTGTTCGATCAAAGCCACAAGGAGTTCAAGGTGGAGTTGGCCTCTAGAAGCAACCACCCAACTCAAGACATCAAACTATTAGCAAAGCTTCATCTCCACTAGACGAAGCTTCTCCAAGGGAATTAAACACCGGTGAGGTAAACCATTTTTCCAATCTTAATCTAGCCATAGTGTGGGCAATTATGAAAGGAATTTTCATTGCATGATAAACTAGCCATTGGATATGATCTCCATTGTATGATGAAGGTGTATGCTAAATTTTAGCCCAATCCAAGCTCAATCGAGCCCGGATGTTGCCCTAGAACATGGACGGTCTCCATTGCTCATATGGAATTACAGGGATGAATCTCTAGCCGTCCATCCGTGCATTTTGGATGGATGGATGAGATTAAAACATGGCATCCCACATTTCACCCTTTAGAATCATGGCTTTAATCTCAGTCATCCGATCCTTGATTGGATGGCTGAGGAGAGAGCGCATAGCGCCGCCACTGACGTGGTGCTACGATGTGATAAGTTAAAGACCCAATCCCTTCACACCATGTGGAAAGTGCATGCTGCGTCAGTGGCCCACATGGCATTGATGGGATTAATAATATAATTAGGCTTTTTTTAATTATTATTTAATCACCAAACCTTCCTGTTGACCTCATTTTTGGAATGAGCTCTCAACCCCTCCATCTTAAACATAAGACTTCTCTTATACTTTAAGAATACCTTAGTCTTAGGACACATCTAGTGATTAGGTGGACACTTAACCTAGACTTTGAGACTTAGAAGAGTTAGCCATAGGAATAGATCATGCCTTAGGGGTGTTAGGAAAATTTGCCTACCCTATAGCTTGAAACACATTCCTCACTTCCTTCCTTTAAGTGAAACTCGAAATTAAATCAACAATCAATTCCAACCTAATTGATTTTCCCTAAACTCAAATTAATTCCAAATAATTGAAAGCCATGATCCAAAACTCAAATTCAAATTCCAAAAATCTTTCCTAAGCCCTATTGATTCTATCTTATGGACTTAGCTCAAAACAAATCCAAATCAATTCAAATTCAAGAAATTTTCTCATAACCCATTTATATTCTCATTTATATTCACAAATATAAATGAATTATAAATTCAAATACCCAAAACCAAATTCAAAACTCAAACTCAAATTCAACCAAAATCCAACCTAAGCCTTTCAAGTCAAATTCTTGAAATTAGCCTAATCAAACTCAAAGCAAGCCAAACTCTTCATTTTTCTTCATGATTCAATCAATCATTCAATCATGAATTTAAATAAGATAGAATCAAAATAGGTTGGCCATCGTACACTTATAGGCTTTCTTTTCCATGACTCAGTATAATGCCCCTAGCAGCACTTCCCCTGTGGGCACTATATTTGGATCACATCCTTTGTGACCCAATTTAGACACCACCAGAGTTACTATCAGATTAGATAGTTCTCCTTTCCTAGTAACCACCCCTGTGGATGTGTAGATTCTCTTATTTCTCTAGTAAATCTAAGATAGGTCAATGCTAACATAGCCCTTTCTCAGTGTGATCCCTTACACACCAATAGGGTCCATGTAAAGATATAAACAAAATATATATTCACTTGTGGATTAGGAGGACACTCATAGCAATACCTTTTTTCCAAGCAGGCATCCAATCTTTAGGGCAGTGTCAGTAAAACTCCCAATAGAAATTATCGACTACTCTTGAGTTGATATAAGTCCCTAGCAGCATTCACTCAGTAGTCACCCCTAAGTCGGGTTTGATTTGTTGTGCTACTAACAGGTCACCCCAGTAGTTTTTTCCTGCTTTAAAAGATGTAAGTCTGCTACGCCTTCTTTCTAGCACAGCCATTGCACATCGAAAGGTAATCCCTTAGGTTGGGTAGCTCATATCCTTAGCACAGCCATTGCACACTGATGCAAGTCTACTATGCTTTCTCCTTGAGTTGGTCACCGTACACATATAGGCTTTCTTTCCATGGCTCAGATAGCTAACTGAGCCCCACAGGGCTATATTTGGATCACGTCCTTTGTGACCCAATTTAGACACTACCCTTACTATGATCAGGACGCCCTTTCCCAGTAACCACCCCTGGATGTGATTCTCTTGTTTGTCTAGTAAATCTAGATAGGTCAATGCTGACATAGCCCTTTCTCAGTGTGATCCCTTACACACCAACAGGGTCCACGTAAACATAAAAACAAAATATATATTCACTTGTGGATTAGGAGGACACCCTATTTTAAGTGAAGTTCCAAAGAATGATCAATCCGATCTACTGCTTATGGAACTGTGTCTTTACAATAGAGAAGGTTCTAGTTATCTAAGGTTTTTGATTTGCTCTATGCGTGCTCATTATTGACCTATGTCATCGCTTGTGTCTTAGAAAACTTTGTGTGTTACTTGGTTAATGAAATATAAAAAAGAAATATTGAATCTGAATTTATTCTTTATTAAAAAATTAACCAAAAACCCTAAACCCTAAACTAAAACCTCAACCCTAAACTTAAAACCAAAATCCTAAATCATAAACCCTAAAAACCCTAAACCTTAAACCTAAATACTAAACTAAACCTAAACTCTAAATCTAAAAAAAAACCTAAAAAGATGAAAATAAACCTAAACCTAAAATAAAAATAAAATAAACCTAAACCTAAATTAAAATAAACTGAACTAAAATAAATAAAGCCTAAGCCTAAAGCTAAACCTAAACCTAAACTAAATAAGATTAAATAATCTAAAAATAAACCTAAACATAAACTAAAAAATAAAACCTAAAAATAAACCTAAAATAAAACCTAAAACCTAAACCTAAAAAAAACCTAAATAAAATAAAATATAAATAAAGAAATAAAAATAAACAAAACCTACAAAATACTAAAACATAAACTTAATAAAATAAACCTAAAGTAAATAAACTAAACTAATCAAAATAAAAAAAAAATAAAATAAATAAAATAAATAAAAAATAAAAAACAAATGTTTATTTTACTTAATGTTTTAAATAAAACCTAAACCCTAAATAAACCCTAAACCCTAAACCTACAACCTTAAACCCTAAAACCATAAACCCTAAAACTAACCTCTAAACCCTAAACTAACAAACTAAACCTAAACCTTAAACCTAAACCAAAACAAATCATAAACCCTAAACCCTAATACCCTCAACCATAAATCCTAAACTAACCCTAAACCCTCAACCCTAAAAACCCTAAAGCCTAAACCCTAAACCCAAATGCTAAAACCCAAACCCTAAACCTATAACAAAAGTAACTAAATAAATCAATAATATAAACCAAACCTTAAGAAAAACAGGCAACCATGCTCAGTCTAGATCTAATGGATAAGAGGCGATTATTACAGTGGTGGGGGGATCTAGAGGTGTTGGTGGATATGGAGGTGGTGGGCAAGGTGATTGGTGGCATAGAGGTTATAACCATGGTGGTGATGGAGGGAGAGATCGGATATGATGGTGGATCGCTACTCAAGAGGCAAGTGGTTCTAATGAGAACTAAAAAAGAACCTATTACTGCATATGGGCGTGTCAGAGTAGAGATGGTTCTAGCTATCTAAGGTTTTGATTTTCTCTATGCATGCCATTTTTTATCTATGTCATCGCTTATGACTTTGAAAACTTGGTGTGTTACTTGGTTGATAAAATAAAAATGAAGAAATGTTGAATCTAAATTTGTTCTCTATTAAAAAAAACCTAAAACCAAAAACCGTAAACCCTAAACTAAAAACTGAACCCTAAACCTAAACCTTAACCTAAACCCAAAAATAAAAACCCTAAACCTAAATCTAAAACTTAAAACCCTAAAAATAAACACTAAAACAAAACCTAAACCCAAAATGCAAAACCTAAACCCAAAAAAGAAACCCTAAATCCTAAACCCTAAAAAACCCTAAACCCTAAACCCTAAACCATAAACCCTAAACCCTAAAACTAAAATAAAACTCTAAATAAATAAAAAAAAAATAGATAAAAATAAAACAAATAAAATAATAAAATAAAACATAAACTATAACCTAAACCTAAAATGAAATAAAATAAAAAAATTAAACTAAACTAAAATAAAATAAATAAAACCTAAACTAAACTAAAAAAATTAAAAAACCTAAATAAAATATAACCTAAAATAAAAGAAATAAACCTAAAATAAAATAAAAAATAAAACAAAATAAAACCAAAACCTGAAATGTAAAAATAAAACCTAAACTAAATTGAAATAAAACCTAACTAAAATAATGATAAAATAAACCTAAACATAAACTAAAATAAGTTAAACTAAAAAATAAAAATCCTAAACCTAAACATAAAATAAACTAAACCTAAACCTTAACCCTAAATAATAAAATAAACAAAATAAACATAAACTTAAATTAAAAAATGAACCTAACTAAAATAAAACCTAAAACCTAAACCTAAAGAATAAAAAACCTAAACCTAAAAATAAAAATAAAAAACCTAAAATAAAATAAAATAAAATAAAACTAAAAAAAAATAAAGCTAAAGCTAAGCTAACATAAAATAAACCTAAAATAAATAAAATAAAGACTAAAACTAAATAAATTAACATAAAATAAATAAACTAAAATTAAATAAAAATATAATAAAATAAAAATAAATAAAATAAACTAAATAAATAAATAAACTAAATAAACTAAAACTAATGAGTTTAATAAAATACAAAAAAAATAAAATAAAATATTAACCCAAATACTAAACTAAACCAAAAAAAATAAACCCTAAACTACTTAAAAACCTAAACCTAACTAAAAACCTATCTAAACCATATAAAATAAAACCCTAAACCTAAACTAACTGAAACCTAAACCTAAAAACCTCTAAAACCTACACTAAACCCTAACCTCCCTAACCTGACCCTAAATTACCTGATGCTAATCCTCCTAAAGACTAAATAAAACCCAACTAACCTAACTAAAATAAATAAACCAAAAACCCTAAAATAAATAAAACTAACCTAAAACTAAAAAAACTAAAAACTACCTAAAATAAAACTAAATTAAAATAAACCTCTAAAATAAAAACTAAAATAAACTAATACACTAACTAAAATAAAACCTAAAATAAAAATAAAATAAATAAATAAAATAATAAAATAAAATAAAACTAAATAAACCTAAAATAAAATAAAATAAAACTAAATAAACTAAATAAAAAAAATTAACCTAAATAAAATAAAATAAAACTAAACTAAACTAAAACTAAACCTAAAATAAAATAAATAAAACAAAATAAAATAAACAAAATAAATAATAAACTAAAATAAACTAAACTTAAATAAATAAAACCTAAAAACCTTAAATTAATAAAACCAAATAAAAATTAAATAAAATAAAAAAAACTAAAAAAAAACTAAAATCTAAACTAAAAAAATAAAACAATAAACCTAAAATAAAAACCTAAAACTAAACTAAAAAAATAAAATAAAAAAATCTAAACCTAAACTTAAAAATAAAAAAATAAATCTTAAACCATAAAATAAAATAATAATAATACTCAAAATTAAAAAAATGAACCAAACCAATAAATTCAAAATAAAAAAACTTTTTACCCTAAAATAAATAAACTAAACTAAATAAAAATAAAAAAAAACATAAATAAAAATAAGAAATAAAATAAATAAAAATAAACTAAATAAACCTAAATCTACTAATTTACTTAATTTAAATGAAAAAAAACCCCTAAACCTTAAGCTAACCTTAAACCCTAAACCCTAAACCCTAAACCCTAAAATTCTAAACCTAAGCTAAATAAAACCTAAAAATAAAATATATAAAGAAACCTAAGCCTAAATAAAATAAAATAAAATAAAAACATGAACTTAAATTTAAACCTAATCCTAAAAATAAAATAAATTAAACTAAAATAAAATAAATAAAAACCTAAACAAAACTAAAAATTAAAATAAGCCTAAGGATAAAAAAACCTAAATAAAATAAAAACCAAATGTAAAATAATAATAAAATAAACTTAAAATAAAATAAAATAAAGACTAAATAAAAACCTAAACTTAAAAAATTAACCTAAAAATAAATAAAATATAAAATATAAACCCTAAACCAAAAAAACATAAACCTAAAATAAAAATAAAATAAACATAAACCTTAAGTAAACAAAACCTAAACCTAAATCTAGACTAAATAAAATAAAATAATCTAAAAAAAATAACCTAAACCTAAAGTAAATAATAAAATTTTAAAATAAAAAAATGAGAAACCTAAACCTAAAAAAATTAAATAAAAACATAAACCTAAACTTAAAAAATAAAAATAAAACTTAAACCTTAATAATAAATTAAAAATAATACTCAACTAAAAAATAAACCTAAACCTAAAAAATAAACTAAAATAAAAAATCTAAACTAAAATAAATAAACCTAAGATAAATAAACTAAACTAAATAAAAATAAAAAATAAACATAAGTATAAATAAAAAATAAAATAAAATAAAATAAATTAAATTAAATTAAATAAACCTAAACCAACTGGTTTACTTAATTTAAAAGAAAAAAAAGAACCCGTAAACCCTAAGCTAAGGCTAAACCGTAAACCCTAAATCCTAAAAACCCTAAACTCTAAAGCCTAAACACTAAAGCCTAAAACTTAAACCCTAAACCCTAAAACCCTAATCCCTAAAACCCTAAATCCTAAACCCTAAACCCTAAAAACCTAAAAACCTAAACCTAAGCTAAATAAAACTTAAAAATAAAATATATAAAAAACCTAAGCCTAACTAAAATAAAATAAAATAAAATAAAATAAAAACCTAAAATTAAACCTAAAAATAAAACAAATTAAATTAGTAAAAATAAGCTAAAATAAAATTAATGAAAACTTAAACAAAACTAAAAAATAAAATAAACTTAAGCATAAAAAACCTAAATAAAATAAAAACTAAATGTAAAGTAAAAATAAAATAAAATAAAAACTAAATAAAAACCTAAACCTAAAAAAATTAACATAAAAATAAAACCTATAAATCAATAAAAATAAAACTTAAACCTTAAACTAAAAAAAACCTTAACCGAAAATAAAAATAAAATAAACTTAAACTAAAACTAAATTAAACTAAACTAAGATAAATAAAACCAAAAGCTAAACTTAAACTACACTAAACCTAAACCTAAACTTAAACTAAATAAAATAAAATAACCTAAAAATAAACCAAAACCTCAATTAAAAAATAAAACCTAAAAATAAATCTAAAATAAAAACCTAAAAACTAAACCCAATAAAATAAAATAAAAACCTAAACCTAAATTTAAAAATAAAAAATAAATCTTAATCCTTAAAAATAAAATAAAAATAAAACTCAACTAAAAAATAAACATTAATCTAAAAAATAAACTAAAATAAAAAACCTAAACTAAAATAAATAAACCTAAAATAAATAAACTAAAGTAAATAAAAATTAAAATTAAAATAAACTCAAATAAATAAGAACTATACAAAATTAACATAAACCTACCTGTTTGCTTAATTGAAAGAAAAAAACCATAAACCATAAATCCTAAACCCTAAACCATAAACCTACAAACCTAAACCATAAATCCTAAAAAACCTTAAATCCTAAACCATAAACCCTATAAACATAAACATTAAAGGCCTAAACCATAAACCTTAAACCCTAAGCCCTAAATGCTAAACTCCAAACCCTAAACCTAAAACCTAAAGTAACTAAATAAATAAAAAAGTAAACATAAACCCTAAAACCTAATAAACCTAAACTCTAAGAATGGGCAGAACCTTAATGGCAGGAACATCACCGTCAACCAGGCTTAGTCTAGATTTGGTGATGGAGGTGAAGGTTGAGGTGGTGGTTATTGTGTGGTGGTCGAGAATCTGGAGGTGCTGGTGGATATGGAGGTGGTGTTCGGAGTAGTGGTGATTATGGAGGTAGGAGGAGAGATGGAGGTTACAAACGTGGTGGCGACAGAGAGAGAGATCAGGGATATGATGGTGGATCCTGCTACTCGATAGACCTAGGTGATCATGGTTGGAATGGGATAAACAAAAGAATGACCGATCTAATCTAGTGCTTATAGAATTATGCATTTACAATAGAGATGGTTCTAGTTATCTAGGGTTTTCAATTTACTCTATGCGTGCTCATTTTTTATCTATGTCTTTGCTTATGTCTTAGAAAACTTGGTGTGTTACTTGGTTGATGAAATTGAAAAGAAGAAATGTTTAATATGAATTTTAATTGAAAATGAAAACCCTAAACCTTAAACTAAAACATGAACCCTAAACCTAAAACCTAAACCCTAAACCTTAAAAACCCTAAACCCTAAACCCTAAACCCTAAAACCCTAAACTCTAAACCCTAAACCATAAAACATTTAACATAAACCCTAAACCCTCAACTAACCCTAAACCTTAAACCCTAAAAAGCTAAAAATCTATACAAAAACAAAATAAAACCTAAAAAGAAAATAAAAATACAACTAAAAACCAAAAAAAATAAAATAAAAACCTAAACTAAAACATAAACCTAAACTTAAACCTAAAAATTAAATAAAATAAAAATTAAAAACTAAACTAAAATAAAATAAATAAAAACCTAAACTAAACTAAAAAAAATAGAAAACTTAAATAAAATAAAACCTAAACTTTAAATCAAAATAAAAAAACCTAAAATAAAATAAAAACTAAATAAAAGCCTAAATCTTAAATCATATACCTAAAAATATAACCTAAAAAGAAATAAAAAGTAAAGCCTAAACCCTAAACTAAAAAAAAAAAATCTAAACCAAGAATAAAAATAAAATAAACCTAAACCTAAACTAAAATAAATAAAACTTAAACCTAAACCTAAAATAAAGTAAACCTAAACCTGAACCTAAACCCTAAATAAAATAAAATAAACCAAAAATAAACTTAAACCTACACTAAAAAATAAAACCTAAAAATAAACCTAAAATGGAAACCTAAACCTAAACCTAAAAATAAAAAATAAAACCTAAACTTAAAAATAAAATAAAATTAAAACTAAACTAATAAATAAACCTAAACTTAAAAAATAAATTAAAATAAATAAACATAAAATAAATAAACTAAACTAAATAAAAAATAAATTAAATAAACCTAAACCTATGAGTTTACTTAATTAAAAAAAACCATAAAACTAACCCTAGACCCTAAACCTACAACCCTAAACCCTAAACCCTAAAGCTTAAAACCCTAAATCTTAAACCCTAAACCCTAAATGCCAAACCCAAAACCCTAAACCCAAAACCCTAAAAACCTAAAAATAAAATAAATAAATAAAATCTAAATCAAAAAGAAGAAATATTGAATCTGAATTTATTCTATGTGTCAAAAAAAATCATTAAACCTTAAAAAACCCTAAACGAAAACTTAAACCCTAAACCTAAAACCTAAACCCTAAATCCTAAAAACCCTAAACTCAACTCCCAAAACTAAACCCTAAAACCTTAAACTAAACTCCTAAACCTAAACCCTAAACTAAACCTAAAAGTTTAAACTCTAAATCAGAAAACCATAATCCCTAAACTATAAAACTGACAACCCTAAACCTTAAACCATAAACCCCAAACCCTAAACCCTAAACTAACCCTAAACCCTAAACCCTAAACTAACTCTAAACCCTAAACCCTAAACTAACCCTAACCCTAAACCCTAAACTTTAAATAAATATGTCATTAGGAGTATATCTAAAGAATGACCTAATCATAACATAGTTATGGTAGCTAAAGAAAATGCCTTCAAGAGACTTTCCTTTGACTATTAGAGATTTGAATACCCTAAACCCTAACCCTTATTCATATTACAATACCATATATTATAGTATAATGTAGCATCATATATTTTAGCATGTAGTGATGTGTTTTTGGATGTTATAAGATGTTTTGAAATGTTTTAGTATGTTATGGTATTGTGCCCTATAGTTTATATTAATATAAATCATAAAAATATTGATTTATTAAATTAGATAATGAAATTTGTTAGATTTGAAATGGGGGTTAGGTTGTAGTACCAAAGGTGTGCTATGCCATATGTACTCTAATAAGATTTTATGTTCAAAATAAATATTATATGTTGTAGCATAGTATCGCATCATATATCATAATATATTATTGTGTGCATTTTAGATTCTTTTAGTATTTTGCAATCATGCAGTCGAGCCTACACTAGAATTATTTATAAAAATGTTGATTTATAGTTTGAAATGGTGGAATTTGGCCAAATTCATAATAAGTAGTTATGGCATCATAATATATTATTTCAATTTAAAATATGTAAGTGATATGACTAAAATATATAGTTTTTATTTTTTTAACTAATTTAATGATTTTTTATCTTAAGCAATCCCTTGTGATGTGATATGCAATATAATAAAATATAATATGTTATAGTTTATTATAATATAAGATGCCATAAATTAGTGTAGCGTCATGCATTATAGCATACTATTGTGTACAACTGCTTGTTGTTTAGCATATTTTAGTTTGGTATAGTATGATGTAGTAGACTTTGCATTGGTATAAATCATAAAAATTCTGATTTATAGCTTGAATGATGGGATTTTGCCAATTTTAAGGTAAGCTTTAGGGAACATCATTGGGGATGTGCTATGGTGTCTCATTTAATCAAAAGAATGGAATTTTCCATCCAAAATAAATGTTCATTTTTCAACCATATTTTATAATTTTTTTTGCTTAAAGTGATTCATTTTAAGGTGTAATATAAGATAATATATTATATGAAAGCATACTGAAATATAATGTATATAACAATATAACTTCACATATATATGAATGTGGTGGTGTGTTACTAAATGTTATTGTACATTTTAGTATGTTTTACTTTTATTATAATACATTGGGTCAAAACTCACAAAAATGTTAATTTGAAGGTTGAGATGAAAAAAATTGGCCAAATTCATAGCACACACCAAGAAGCAACGCCAAAAATATGCTATTTTGTACCATTTCTAATAGAAAAATAACAATTTTACATCCAAAATGAACATTATTCATATTTTGAGAAACTTTTATTATTTATTCCTTTTATGTGATTCTAATGAGGTGTAGTGTTAGATAATATATTATATTATAGCAAATTATAATATAACATCATATATTATAATATAATATAGTGTGATAATTCACACTATAATATGTTTAGCATGATATTGTATAGTTAGTTTGAGCTTGCACCATGAAAAATCATAAAACATTGATTACAATGTTAAGATGATGTAATTTGAATGAATACATTGTTAGGCTTTTGGTTGAAGTGTTAAAGGTGTGCATAAGAGAAGAAATTCAATACTATTTATAAATGTTGGTTATGCAACCCTATACTATTACTTCAGAGTAACTGAGCACAGCCGATGTTCATTTTCTACCCATGGCATAACCTGAAAATGCAAACAATAAGATAGTATATATTATTGCAAGAAGATAAGACAACCTTGCAGTAGCATATACAAACCTAAAATTAAAAACTTACGGACATAGTTAGAGAGAAGTATTATTTAGCTAGATAGGCTATAATACATGTAACTTCTCTTTCGATCTATCCTAAGGAACACACAAAAACTTATGGAAAATAGGAAGGCACAGTGCTAAGCTCGCACCACTCTATCTCTGCCTTATTACTTCATTTCCTTCTCTATTTATAGAATTCTTTGTTAAGTTAAGTGCTGAGTCGCTCCTTTACTTTTGCCTGAGTGGGGAAAATAATTGCTGCTGCTTGTGCTTGAGTGGGGCAAATAATTGCTGCTACTTTTTTCTGAGTGGGGAGAATAATTGCAGCTACTTTTTTCCTTTTTCCTGAGTGGCTATTTTAATGCGTGTCTCTTTTTCTTCTGGGTGTGGCAAATAATTCATGCTTTTCTTAAGTGTGTTACTTTTGACTGTGTGGCCAATAATTCTTGCTTTTTCTGAGTGCATTACTTTTGACTATGCATCCAATAATTCTTGCTTTTTTTGAGTTTGACTATTGTCGTTGTTCCACCCCGTCATGAAATGCCTGTAGCATTTGTTTTTTCTTGCAGTAGACACATTGATGTAATTTGTCTTTTTGTATTTTTTCATAAAACTTTTCCTTAATATTTATATTGGCTCTTATCTTAGTTTTATGGAGCATATTTATCCATTTTTGGTATAAGACTTCATGAATGCATCTGGTAGGTTCTTTGCTGTGACTGTATATAAATAAATTATCACTACAGTGATATACCCAAATATTTGCTAGGTCAATTTTTCTAGTTTCAATCCAGATTTGATATAGATCTTCATCCTTCTTTCGTTGATAAAATGATTTGTCTGAGGAATATTTTGGATAAAAAGGTTTACTACTGATGCCGATTTGTATTAGTGATATTTGGCCTTCGGGTATCTCAGGATAAGTTTGAAATAATTTGATATATAGATTCCAGTGCTTAACAACAGCCTCGAAAGTTTCAACAGCATCACATAATACTTTTGGTAATTTTTGAAGTGTTGATAAATCTTCAAGATAAATCATGCGGATCAATCCTAACTCATATAATTCATAAATAATTTTGGCATCGGTAATGCCATATATATATGCTACATGATATTTTCCATATGTATGGAAATAAATCTAAGCATTAATATGTTCCTGATATAAGGAATATCTTTGCCAGTTATCAGCTATTTCTAATATGGTTTTCTATTTTGGTGTTTCCCTTTGTAGCATAGTTGTGAAAGTAGCTGATAGATTAATTTCACTTTCTGAAGTCATAATTGTTGGGACGCTATCCGTATTTCTTTGTAGGATGCTGTCTGTATTTCTTTGTATTTTGGAAATGGAGGGTAGTTGATCTTCAACTACTTCTCCGAGGAGATATTTTTTGACATTCTGTAATTCTGTTAGTAATTTATTTCTATACGCAATTTTGCATTCTAATTTCCATATTTGTTGATCTAGTAATTCCATATAACTTTCTAATCTGTGGTAATCTTTAGTGGTTGAATATGTATCCATATCTAGTGTATCTGGTAAGTTGTCCATTGTTAGCCCATTGTTTGGAATAGAACTCATGATCTGCAAAATTCTCGTGTTAACAAGAATTTGTAAAGAATGGTTTATAGGATTAAAACCAGAATAAAGAGCTACCATCCGGTCCACATGTACGGCTGAAAACACTATAGGCACTCCAAAAAGATGGCCAACTGTATACGCAGATTATATTAAAAGTAATTTTTTAGGATACATTATGCGTTACTGTGTTGATGAAGAAAAAATGAAAAAATAATCCAAAATAGCAAAACAAAAACTTACTCTTTTAAGTATTTGTAATATTTTCTATCTACAAGAATATAGCTGGGAGTACCAAAAATTATTTTATAATATTCTATCCAATGATCGACTATTATATCTTGACATGTATTTCTACAAATTACCAGAACCATATAATACTGTATGGAGTCAACAATTCACTAAAACATATCCAAACGATGTCAACCTAGGAAGTAGAATACAATTTGCTGAAGAATGACTTACTGAAGCTTGCCAACAACTAGACCTCCATTAACAAAATAAGAAATATAAACAAGCTTTATGCTATCATAAAACTGACTTCACACATCAATGGGGATGTTCTAGAGAAACAAAAAACTGCCAAAGCTGCAATAATAATTATAAAAATAAAAAGAAAAAATTTTTCAAGAAAACTAATAAAAAAAATTTCAATAATAAAAAATGAACCTTCTGAAGAAAACCATTTACTAAAGAACCAAAAATTTGTAAATATTGGTTATGTAAAGAAGAAGGACATTATGAAAACGAATGTCCCAAATGACAAAAAATATATAATATAAAATCTGTTCAAATCATCGAACAAAATGAATTATAACCTATTTTTGACATCTTTGAAATCGAATCTAAAGAAGAACTTTATGAATTAACAGATACCGAAGAGGATTTAATTAATTTAGTGTGTTATAATGATATAGATTTAAACAAATACTTATATTTTGATTGATTATATGACAGACATTGAAAAAATCTATAAAGAGGATACAATTATCGATGACCAATTTGAATATAGTATAAACATATAAAAATAGTCTTTAGTTCCTAAAGATAATTTTCATTTTCTAATCTTTTTATATTCTTCTTCTGAAAGGGTTAAATGTCTATTAATGACAATACCAAATTTGACGAATACTTTTTACCAAATAAAGAGGTTCTTATTAATCAAATTAAAAATGCTAAATTGTTTTCAAAACTTGATTGCAAATCAGTCTTAGCGATTAAGATGCATCCAACAATGCAGCAATTTTAAAGGACATTATCAATGGAATGTTATGCCTTTTGGCTTAAAATGCACCAGCATTTCAATGATGTATGTATTATTTATTTTCTAAATTTAACACATTTTCACTAGTTTACATTGATGATATTCTCATATTTTACTACTCTTCCAACACATATAAAACACGAAACATATACAAACATTAAGCAAAAAGATGTTACATTTATTTATTTTATTATGGCAATATTTTACAAATCAAAAAAAAATTTAAACAACTCAACCTCTAAGGATTAATGCTTTACAATTAAATGAAAATTAATATTTAGCTATTAGCTAGAAACTTAGTTGGGGTATTTTAAATATATTAAATAAAATCTTAAATTAATTATGTAGATATATTTTTTATAAAGCGAAAAATTATCATATTAATGAAAAATAACTGTTAGCAATCAAAAAAGCTATTCAAAATTTGAGTTATTTCTAAACAAACACTTTATTGTCAGAACTGATAATAAAATTGCTATTTCTTTTATTAAAGAAAAAATTACTGATTTGTTACCAAATAAAAGACTAATTCGATGAAAAAGTTGGTTTTCTGCTTATCATTTTGACACTTTAACACGAGAATTTTGCAGATCATGAGTTCTATTCTAGACAACGAGCTAACAATGGACAACTTACCAGATACACTAGATATGGATACATATTCAACCACTAAAGATTCCATCAAATCTGAAGACCATAGATTAAAAAGTTATATGGAATTACTAGATCAAAAATTATGGAAATTAGAATGCAAAATTACGTATAGCAATGAATTACTAACATAATTGCAGAATGTCAAAAAATATCTCCTTGGAGAAGTAGATGAAGATCAACTACCCTCAATTTCCAAAATATAAAGAAATACAGATAGCGTCCTACAAAGAAATACAGACAACATCCCAACAATTATGACTTCAGAAAGTGAAATTAATCTATCAGCTACTTTCGCAACTATTCTACAAAAGGAAGCACCAAAATAGAGAACCATATTAGAAATAGCTGATAACTGGCAAAGATATTCCTTATATCAGGAACGTATTAATGCTCAGATTTATTTCCATACATATGGAAAATATCATGTAGCATATATATATGATATTACCGATTCCAAAATTATTCATGAATTATATGAGTCTGGATTAATCCGCATGATTTATCTTGAAGATTTATCAACACTTCAAAAATTACCAAAAGTATTCTGTGAAGTTGTTGAAACTTTCCAGGCTGTTGTTAAGCACTGGAATCTATATATCAAATTATTTCAAACTTATCCTGAGATACCCGAAGGCCAAATATCACTAATACAAATCATCATCAGTAGTGAACCTTTTTATCCAAAATATTCCTCAGACAAATCATTTTATCAACGAAAGAAGGATGAAGATCTATATCAAATCTGGATTAAAACTAGAAAAATTGACCCAGCAAATATTTGGGTATATCACTGCAGTGATAATTTATTTATATACAGTCACAGCAAAGCACCTACCAGATGAATTCATGAAGTCTTAAACCAAAAATGGATAAATATGCACCGTAAAAATATGATAAGAGCCAATAAAAATATCAAGGAGAAGTTTGTGAAAAAATACAAAACAGAAAATTACATCAATGTATTTACTGCAAGAAAAAACAAACGCTACAGGAGTTTTGTGACAGCTTGGAACAACGACAATAGTCAAACTCAAAAAAAGCAAGAATTATTGGACGCACTGTCAAAAGTAACGCACTCAGAAAAAGCAAGAATTATTGGCCGCATAGTCAAAAGTAACACACTGAGGAAAAGCATGAATTATTTGCTGCACCCAAAAGCAAAAGAGACACGCATTAAAATAGCCACTCAGGCAAAAGGCAAAAGTAGTAGCAATTAGTTGCCCCACTCAGACAAAAGTAGCAGCAATTATTTGCCTCACTCAAGCAAAAGGAGCAGTAATTATTTGCCCCATTTAGGCAAAAGTAAAGGAGTGACTCAGTACTTAACTTAACAAAGAATTCTATAAATAGAGAAGGAAATGAAGTAATAAGGTAGAGATAGAGTGGTGTGAGCTTAGCATTATGCCTTCCTATTTTCCATATGTTCTTGTGTTTTCCTTAGGATAGATCGAAAAAGAAGTTACATGTATTATAGCCTATCTGGCTAAATAATACTTCTCTCTAACTATGTCTGTAAGTTTTTAATTTTATGTTTCTATATGCTGCTGTAAGGTTTTCTTATCATCTTGCAATAATATATACTATCTTATTGTTTGCATTTTCGGGTTACACCATGGGTAGAAAACGAACATCGTCTGTGCTCTGTTACTCTGAAGTAGTAGTATAGGGTTGTGGTCTTAAGTGTTGAGCCCGTATCTTCCTCAAAAATCCACGAGTAAGTGAAGAATACTATATGAACCAGAGTAAGCAGGGTCAATCCCCCGAAAAATCAAAGAATAGGTTAGTATTATGTTATGACAAGAATATGAGATACTTACGAAAGTGTACTGGACCCATAAGATTAAAACATACATTTGTAGTCACGGAGAAGGTGTTTAAAATCATGACTTCTAAAATCAAACAATTAGAAGAACAATTAAAAGATACAACAAAACTATTACGATAATTAATTATGGAAAAGATAGAAAAAGTAAACTCTTCTGAAGAAAAAGGAAAGAAACCTTTAGATAAAATAGAACAGATAGAGCCCAAATACTACTCTTCCAACACATATAAAGCATCTTTCGTTATTCGTTGAAAAAGCATATAAACATGAAATTGCATTAAAGAAAAAGAAAGCTATTTTTATTACACCTGCTATTGAATTTTTAGGGCTAAAAATTGATAACGGAGCAATCGAATTACAAGATCACATTTTGCAAAAAATAGACAACTTTACAATGATAACCAACCAAAAAGACTTACAATGCTTTCTTGGTTGTAGTAATTATACCAAAGAATTTATTCATGATTTAGCTACTCTTAGAGCTCCGCTATAAAAGAAACTTAGAAAAAATATAAGCTGGACTTGGGATATTACTGATCAAAATATATTACTACAAATCAAAAAATGTTGTAAACAACTCCCTAAATTAACTTTACCAATAAATGAAAAATTAATTATTGAAACTGATAGCTCTGATACTTGCTGGGGTGCTATTTTAAAAGCAGTACGATAAAATACTGAAGTTCTTTGTAGATATGCATCCGGTACCTATACACCAACCGAACAAAATTATCATATTAATGAAAATGAACTATTAGCAATCAAAAAAGCTATTAAATAAAGTCTAGTTATTTCTAAATGAACACTTTATTGTTAGAATTGATAATAAAATTGCTATTTATTTTATTAAAGGAAAAATTATTGATTTGTTACCAAATAAAAGACTAATTAGATGGCAAAGTTGGTTTTCTGCTTATCATTTTGATTTAGATTATAGGCTTTTGGTTGAAGCATTAAAGGTGTGCATAAGAGAAGTAATAAGATTTGATGAGAATTCTATGTCAAGGACATGGAGGGAGATTCGCTAGGGGAACATACATGCATTGGACATAACATGCGAGGGGTCATTGTCGAGGGCATAGAAGAAGAAAATTTGTTGGGGATAAAATGATATGCTAGGGATAAGAATCTATAATCCACTAAGGATTAAGATCGAATTGACTTTAATTTATTATGTTTTAATTGATGTGGAGGCATATCTGCTAGAGATATGGGCTCAAGTCTATTGGGGATCGGGTATATGACCCTTCACCTAGAGAAGCAAGTTCAAGCTATTCGCTAAGGATTGGGATTTGAGTTTGATGTCATAGATTTGTTTGGGGATGTATCCACTTGGAATAAGAGTTTGGTTGGATTTCATTGATTTAGACTCTATTGGGGGAGTTGATTTAATTTGGCTCCATTAGGGTGGTTGGTTTTTGAATTTGATTTATTTGCTTGACTTATTTATATATGATTTGGGGCTCCACTAGGGAAAATTAGATTGGGTTTAATTTAGTTTGAGTTAACGTATAGACCCTATCGGTGTGTGATTTACCCATTGAGAAGGGGCTATATTAGCTTTGACTTTTCTCATGTTTACAAATCTAAAGGGATAGTCTACTGGCTGTGCGGTAGAGCTAGCTAACCTAAGGGGTTTCCTTTCATTGTGCAAAGACTGCGTTAGGAAGAAGGCGAAGCAGACTTACATTTCCAAAGTAATGAACAACCGCTGGGGTGACCTGTTGAATGCACAATAAATTAAATCTGAGCTAGGGTGACTATTGAGTGAATGTCGCTAGGGACTTATGTCAACTCGAAAGTAGTCAGGATTAATTTTATATTATTTTCATGATATTTGATATGGTTTGTTTAGTTTAGTTTGATTTTGAATTGAGGGCATATTCGTTAGGGATAGTTGAGGGTTTAGGGTTTAGGGTTAGTTGAGGGTTTAGGGTTTAGGTTTTATGGTTTAGGGTTTAGGGTTTAGGGTTTTAGGGTTTAGGGTTTAGGGTTTAGGGTTTAGGGTTTTTAGGCTTTAGGGTTTAGGTTTTAGGTTTAGGGTTCATGTTTTACTTTAAGTTTTAGGGTTTTCATTTATTAAACAGAGAACAAATTCATATTCAACATTTCTTCTTTTCAATTTCATCAACCAAGTAACACACCAAGTTTTCTAAGACATAAGCGAAGACATAGATAAAAAATGAGCACACATAAAGTAAATCAAAAACCCTAGAAAACTAGAACCTTCTCTATTGTAAAGGGATAATTCCATAAGTAGTAGATCAGATCGGTCATTCTTTTATTTATCCTATTCCAACCATGATCACCTTGGCCTCTCGAGTAGTGGGATCCACCATCATATCCCTGATCTCTCTCTCCACCGCCACCACGGTTGTAACCTCCATCGCTCCTCCTGCCTCCATAATCACCACTACTCCGAACACCACCTCCATATCCACCAGCACCTCTAGATTCTCGACCACCACACAATAACCACCACCTCAACCTTCGCCTCCATCGCCAAATCTAGACTAAGCCTAGTTGACGGTGATGTTCCTGCCTTTAAGGTTCTGCCCATTCTTAGGTTTAGGTTTATTAAGTTATAGGGTTTAGGTTTACTTTTTTATTTATTTAATTACTTTAGGTTTTAGGTTTAGGGTTTGGGGTTTAGCATTTATGGCTTAGGGTTTAGGGTTTAAGGTTTATGGTTTAGGGTTTTAAGGTTTATGCTTATAGGGTTTAGGGTTTAGGATTTAAGGTTTTTTAGTATTTAGGGTTTAGGGTTGTAGGTTTATGGTTTAGGGTTTAGGATTTATGGTTTATGGTTTTTTTCATTCAATTAAGCAAACTGGTAGGTTTATGCAAATTTTGTATAGTTCTTATTTATTTGAGTTTATTTTATTTTTCATTTTTTATTTAGTTTAGTTTATTTATTTAAGGTTTATTTATTTTAATTTAGGTTTTTTATTTTAGTTTATTTTTTAGGTTAATGTTTATTTTTTAGTTGAGTTTTATTTTTATTTTTTTTAAGGATTAAGATTTATTTTTTATTTTTAAAATTAGGTTTAGGTTTTTATTTTATTCTTTTAGGTTTAGGTTTTAGGTTTTTATTTTAGATTTATTTTTAGTTTTTATTTTTTAATTTTGGTTTAGGTTTACTTTTAGGTTATTTTATTTTATTTAGTTTAAGTTTAGGTTTAAGTTTAGTTTATTTTAAATTTAGCTTTAGGTTTTATTTATCTTAGTCTAGTTTAATTTAGTTTAGGTTTAGGTTTATTTTATTTTTATTTTAGGTTTAGGTTTTTTTTAGTTTAAGGTTTAAGTTTTATTTTTTATTTATTTATAGGTTTTATTTGTAGGTTTATTTTTTAGGTTTAGGTTTTTATTTAGTTTTTATTTTATTTTAATTTAGTTTTTATTTTATTTAGGTTTTTTATGCTTAAGTTTATTTTACTTTTTAGTTTTGTTTAGGTTTTC
Source organism: Cymbidium sinense (assembly GCA_021442155.1). NCBI lineage: Eukaryota > Viridiplantae > Streptophyta > Magnoliopsida > Asparagales > Orchidaceae > Cymbidium > Cymbidium sinense. The sequence goes on along the minus strand of CM038220.1, from coordinate 54,260,414 downwards.
ATTTATTTTATTATAGCTTAGTTTTACTAATTTAATTTGTTTTATTTTTAGGTTTAAGTTTACGTTTTTATTTTATTTTATTTTATTTTATTTTATTGAGGCTTAGGTTTTTTTATATATTTTATTTTTAGGTTTTATTTAGCTTAGGTTTAGGTTTTTTGGTTTTTAGGGTTTAGGGTTTAGGATTTAGGGTTTTAGGGTTTAGGGTTTTAGGGTTTAGGGTTAGGGTATAGAGTTTAGGGTTTAGGGTTTGGTGTTTAGGCTTTAGAGTTTTGGGTTTTTAGGGTTTACGGTTTAGCGTTTAGGGCTTTGGGTTTAGACTTAGCTTAGGGTTTACGGGTTCATTTTTTTCTTTTATATTAAGTAAACTAGTAGGTTTAGGTTTATTTAATTTAATTTATTTTTTATTTATATTTATGTTTTATTTTTATTTTTATTTATTTTAGTTTATTTATTTTAGGTTTATTTATTTTAGTTTATGTTTTTTATTTAGTTTATCTTTTAGGTATAGGTTTATTTTTTAGTTGAGCATTATTTTTATTTTATTATTAAGGTTTAAGTTTTATTTTTAATTTTTTAAGTTTAGGTTTAGGTTTTTATTTTATTTTTTTTAGGTTTAGGTTTCACATTTTTTTTTAATTTTATTTTTAAATTTTATTTTTAAATTTTATTATTTACTTTAGGTTTAGGTTTATTTTTTTAGATTATTTTATTTTATTTAGTGTAGGTTTAGGTTCTTTTTACTTAAGATTTATGTTTATTTTATTTTTATTTTAGGTTTATATTTTTTTTGGTTTAGGGTTTATGTTTTATATTTTATTTATTTCTAGGTCTATTTTTTTAGTTTAGGTTTTTATTTAGTTTTTATTTTATTTTATTTTAAGTTTATTTTATTATTATTTTATATTTAGTTTTTATTTTATTTAGGTTTTTTTATCCTTTGTCTTATTTTACTTTTTAGTTTTGTTTAGGTTTTTATTTATTTTATTTTAGTTTAATTTTATTAGTTTAATTTATTTTATTTTTAGGATTAGGTTTAGGTTTAGGTTTAAGTTTTTATTTTATTTTGTTTTATTTAGGCTTAGGTTTCTATATATTTTTTATTTTTAGGTTTTATTTAGCTTAGGTTTAGATTTTTAGGGTTTAGGGTTAGCTTAAGGTTTAGGATTTTTTTTTTCATTTAAATTAAGTAAACTAGTTGATTTAGGTTTATTTAGTTTATTTTTATTTATTATTTTTATTTATGTATATTTTATATTTTTATTTAGTTTAGTTTATTTATTTTAGGTTAGGTTTTTTATTTTAGTTTATTTTTAGGTTTAGGTTTATTTTTTAGTTGAGTATTATTATTATTTTATTTTTATGGTTTAGGATTTATTTTTTATTTTTAAGTTTAGGTTTAGGTTTTTATTTTATTTTTTTTAGGTTTAGGTTTTAGGATTTTAATTTAGGTTTATTTTCAGGTTTTATTTTTTAGTTTATGTTTAGGTTTTTTTTAGTTTATTTTATTTTATTTAGTTTTGGTTTAGGTTTTGGTTTTATTTACTTAAGGTTTAGGTTTAGGTTTTATTTATTTAAGTTTAATTTATTTTAGTTTAGGTTTAGGTTTATTTTATTTTTTTATGTTATTTTTATTTTAGGTTTAGTTTTTTTTTTTTTACTTTAGGGTTTTTGTTTTATTTATTATTTAATTTTAGGTTAATTTTTTAGATTTAGGTTTACATTTAGTTTTTATTTTATTTTATTTTAGTTTTATTTTATGCTTATTTTTTTCTATATTACATTTAGTATTTATTTTATTTAATTTCTTATGTTTAGGTTTCTTTTATTTTTTAGTTTAGTTTAGGTTTTTATTTATATTATTTTAGTTTCTTTTTTTAGTTTATTTTATTTTATTTTAAGTTTTAGTTTATATTTATTTTTTATTTTATTTTATTTTTTAATTATATTTAGGTTTAAGTTTTAGTTTCTATTTTTATTTTATTTTAATTTGTATATTTTTTAGGTTTAGGTTTATTTATTTATTTTATTTTTAGGTTTTATTTATTATAAGTTTATGTTTTGAGGTTTTGAGGTTTTTAGGGTTTTGGGTTTCAGAGTTTTGGGTTTTAGGGTTTATGGTGTAGGGTTAGGGTTTAGGGTTAATGGTTTAGGATTTATTGTTTAGGCATTAGGGTTTAAGATTTTTAGGGTTTAGGGTGTAGGGATTAGGTTTTAGGGTTAGCTTAGGGATTAGGGTTCGCTTAGGGTTTAGGGTTTAAAGTTTAGGGTTTAGGCTCTAGGGTGGGGTTTTTAGGGTTTAGGGTTTAAGTTTAGTTTAGTGTTTAGGGTTTAGGGTTTTAGGGTTTAGGATTTAAGGTTTAGGGTTTAGGGTTTAGGGTTTGGGTTAGGGTTTAGGGTTTAGGGTTAGGTTTAGGGTATAGGGTTTAGGGCTTTAAGGTTTAAGGTTTAGGGTTTAGGGTTTAGGATTTAAGGTTTTTTGGTGTTTAGGGTTTAGGGCTTAGGGTTTAAGGTTAGGGTTTTTATTTTATTTTTTATTTTTTTATGTATTTTAAATTAAGTAAACTCTTAGGTTTAGGTTTATTTAGTTTATTTTTTATTTATTTTAGTTTATTTAATTTTTTATTTAGGTTTAATTATATTTTAATTTAATTTAGTTTATTTATTTTAGGTTAATTTGCTTTATTTTAGGTATTTTATTATATTTTATTTTTAGGTTTATCTTTAGGTTTAGGTTTAGCTTTAGCTTTATTTATTAGTTTTATTTTATTTTTATTTTATTTTTTTTGGTTTAGGTTTTTATTTTATTTCTTTAGGCTTAGGTTTTAGGTTTTTATTTTACATTTTTTTAGGTTCTATTTTTTAATTTAGGTTTAGGTATATTTTTAATTTATTTTATTATATTTAGGGTTTAGGTTTAGGTTTAGTTTATTTTATGTTTAGGTTTAGGATTTATATATTTTAGTTTAACTTTTTTTAGTTTATGTTTAGGTTTATTTTATCATTATTTTAAGCTTAGGTTTTCATTTCAATTTAGGGTTTAGGTTTTATTTTTTAATTTATTTTTAGGTTTTATTTTTACATTTATTTTTCAGGTTTTGGTTTTTATTTTATTTTATTTTAGGTTTATTTCTTTTTTCTTTCAGGTTTACTTTTTATTTTATTTAGGTTTTTTATTTTTTAGTTTAGTTTAAGTTTTTATTTATTTTATTTTAGTTTAGTTTTAATTTTTTATTTTATTTTTATTTTAGGTTTAGGTTATAGTTTATGTTTTTATTTATTATTATTATTTTATTTGTTTAGATTTTTTTAATCTATTTTTTTAGGTTTTATTTAATTTAGGTTTAGGTTTTTAGCTTTTTAGGGTTTAATTATGGTTTAGGGTTTAGGGTTTAGGGTTTGGGGTTTAGGGTTTAAGATTTAGGGTTTCTTTTTTGGTTTAGTTTTGGTTTTGGTGTTAGGGTTTAGGGATTAGGGTTTTGGGTTTTAGGTTTTAGGATTTAGGGTTTAGGGTTTTTAGGTTATAGGTTTAGGGTTAAGGTTTAGGTTTAGGGTTCAGTTTTTAGTTTAGGGTTTAGGGTTTTTGGTTTTAGGTTTTTTTTAATAGAGAACAAATTTAGATTCAATATTTCTTCATTTTTATTTCATCAACCAAGTAACACACCAAGTTTTCAAAGTCATAAGCGATGACATAGATAAAAAATGGGCATGCATAGGGAAAATTAAAACCCTTAGATAGCTAGAACCATCTCTATTTTAAAGACACAGTTCCATATGCCGCAGATCAGATCGATCGTTCTTTAGTTTTTCTAGTTCTCATCAGAACCACTTCGGTCTCTTGAGTAGCCGGATCCACCATCATATCTCAGATCTCTCCCTCCATCACCACCATGGTTATAACCTCTGTCACTTCTCCTGCCTCAATAACCACCACTGCTCTGACCACCACCTCCATATCCACCAGCACCTCTAGATCCCCACCTCCACTGTAATAATTGCTGCCTCCGCCTTCGCCTCCACTGCTAGATCTAGACTAAGCCTAGTTGATGGTGATGTTCCTTCCGTCAAGGTTCTTCCCATTCTTAGAGTTTAGGTTTATGTTATTAATTTATTTAGTTACTTTAGGTTTAGGTTTAGGGTTTGGGTTTTAGCATTTGGGTTTAGGGTTTAGAGTTAATTTAGGGTTTAAGGTTTAGGCTTTAGGGTTTTTAGGGTTGATGGTTTAGGGTTAGTTTAGGGTTTATGGTTAAGGGTATTAGGGTTTATGGTTTAGGGTTTATGATTTATGGTTAGGGTTTAGGGATTAAGATTTAAGGTTTAGGGTTTAAGGTTTAGGGTTTAGTGTTTAGGGTTTAGGGTTAGTTTAGGGTTTATGGTTTAGGGTTTAAGGTTGTAGGTTTAGGGTTTGGATTAGGGTTTAGGGTTTTTTATTTAAAAAAATTAAGTAAACCGATAAGCTAACATTTACTTAGTTTATTTAGTTTATTTTTTATTTATTTTAGTTTATTTTATTTTTTATTTTTAATTAGTTTAGTTTATTTACTTTATGTTTATTTTATTTAGTTTATGTTTTTTTTTAAATTTTTTTTAGGTTTAGGTTTATGTTTATTTTTTAGTTTAGTTTTATTTATATTTTATTTTTTTAGGTTTAGGTTTTTTTTAGGTTTAGGTTTTAGGTTTTTATTTTAGGTTTATTTTTAGGTTTTATTTTTTAGTTTATGTTTAGGTTTATTTTTAGTTTATTATATTTTTATTTTAGGTTTAGGTTTTATTATTAGATTTAGAGTTTTAGGGTTTAAGGTTTATGGTTTAATGTTTAGCATTTAGGGTTTAAGGTTTAGGGTTTTTAGGGTTTATGATTTAGGGTTTTGGTTTAAAGTTTAGGGTTGAGGTTCTAGTTTAGGGTTTAGGGTTTTTGGTTATTTTTTTAATAGAGAATAAATTCAGATTCAATATTTCTTTTTTTTTTATTTCATCAACCAAGTAACACAAAAAGTTTTCTAAGACACAAGCGATGACATAGATCAATAATGAGCACTCATAGAGCAAATCAAAAACCCTAGATAACTAGAACCTTCTTTATTATAAAGACATAGTTCCATAAGCAACAGATCGGATTGGTCATTCTTTAGTTCTTCCGGTTCCCAAAAGAACCTCCCTGGCCTCTCTAGTAGTTGGATCCACCATCATATCTCCGATCTCTCCCTCCGCCACCACCACGGCCATAACCTCAGTCACAGTTTCATAGGTTTTTTAATTTCTATTATTTTTATGTTTTATTTAGTTTAGGTTTAGGTTTTTAGGTTTTTAGGGTTTAGGGTTCAAGATTTAGTATTTAGGGTTTAGGGTTTAGGGGGTTAGGATTTAGAGTTTAGAGATTAGGGTTTAGGGTTTAGGGTTTAGGGTTGTAGGTTTTAAGGTTAAGGGTTTAGGGTTAGGGTTTAGGGTTTAGGGTTTAGAGTCTAGGTTTTAGTTTTTAGGATTTTTATGGTTTAGTGTTTAGGGTTAGCTTTGGGTTTAGATTTTTTTTTAAAAAAAAAGTAATCTAGTAGTTTTAGGTTTATTTAGTTTATTTTTTATTTATTTTAGTTTACTTTATTTTTATTTTTTATTTATGTTTTATATTTATTTTTATTTAGTTTAGTTTATTTATTTTATGTTTATTGATTTTAGTTTAGGATTTTCATTTTAGTTTACTTTTTAGGATTAGGTTAAGGTTTAGGTTTATTTTTTAGTTGAGTTTCATTTTAATTTTATTTTGTAGGTTTAGGGTTTTTTTTTTAGGTTTAGGTTTAGGTTTTAGGTTTTTATTTCAAGTTTATTTTTTAGTATAGGTTTAGGTTTATTTTTAGTTTATTTAATTTTATTTAATTTAGGTTTAGGTTTAGGTTTAGTTTATTTTAGGTCTAGCTTTAAGTTTTATTTATTTTAGTTTAGATTTAGGTTTATTTTATTTTATTTATTTTAGTTTTATTTTAGGTTTAGGTTTTTTTTATTTTCTCATGGTTTAGGTTTTATTTTTTATTCACTTTTAGGTTAATTTTTTTAGGTTTAAGTTTTTATCTAGTTTTTATTTTATTTTTTTTTATGTTTATTTTATTTTTATTTAAGATTTGTTTTTTTTATTTAGGTTTTTTATTCTTAAGTTTATTTTATTATAAAGTTTTGTTTATGTTACTAATTATTTTATTTTAGTTTATTTTATTTTACTTTTAGGTTTAGGTTTAGGTTTTAATTTAGGTTTTTTTTAATTTTTAATTTTATTTAAGTTTAGGTTTTTATTTATTTATTTTATTTTTAGGTTTTATTTAGTTTATGTTTAGGTTTTTAGGTTTTTAGGGTATATGGTATAGGGTTTAAGGTTTTAGGGTTTAGGGTTTAGCATTTAGGTTCAGGGTTTAACATTTAGGGTTTATTAGGCTTTTGTGTTAAAGTTTTTAAGATTTAGGATTTTAGGTTAGCATAAGATTTAGGGTTTAGGATTTTTTAGGGTTTAGGGTTTAGCGTTTAAGGTTGTAGGTTTAGAGTTTAGGGTTTTGGGTTAGTTATAGAGTTTAGGGTTTAGGGTTTAGGGTTTTTGTTTTCAGGTTTAAGTTTTCATTTAGATTTTATTATATTTTATTTTAGGTTTATTTTATTGTTATTTTATGTTTCATTTTTATTTTATTTAGTTTTTTATTTTTAGGTTTCTTTTATTTCTTAATTTAGGTTAAGTTATTATTTATTTAATATTAGTTTCTTTTATTATTATTATTATTATTATTATTATTTTAGGCTTAGGTTTAAGTTTTAGTTTATGTTTTTATTTAGTTTTTTTAATTTATTTTGGTTTAGATTTTTTATTTATTTTATTTTTAGGTTTTATTTCATTTAGGTTTAGGTTTTTAACTTTTTAGGGTTTAGGGTTTTCTTTTGGGTTTAGGGTTTAGGGTTTAGGTTTTAAGGTTTAGGGTTTAGGGTTTAGGGTTTTGGGGTGTATGGTTTAGGGTTTAGGGATTAGGGTTTAGTGTTTAGGGTTTAGGGTTTAGGGTTTACGGTTTAGGTTTTAGGTTTTATTTCAATGTTTAGGGTTTTTGGATTTTATTTTTTTTATTTTTAATCAAAAAAAAATTTAGATTCAACATTTCTTCTTTTATTTATTTAGTTTATTTTTTAGGTTTTTTTATTTTTAGGATTATTTTATTTTTCAATTTAATTTTGGTTTTAATATATTTTATTTTATGTTATTTTATTTTTAGTTTTAGGTTTAGGTTTCAATTTTTTTTTTATTTAGGTTTAATTTTTTTTCTTTATTATATTTTTAGGTTTATTTTGTTCAGGTTTTAGTTTTAGGTTTTAGGGTTTAGGGTTTAGGGTTTAGGGTTAGGGTTTAGTGTTTAGGGTTTAGGGTTTAGTGTTTAGGCTTTAGGGTTTAAGGTTTTTAGGGTTTAGGGTTTAGGGTTTAGGGTTAGCTTAGGGTTTAGGGTTTAAGGGTTATGGTTTTGGGTTTAGGGTTTAGGATTTAGGGTTTTTAAGGTTTACAATTTAGGGTATAGGGTTAGTTTAGGGTTTAGGGTTTAAGATTTTAGGGTTTATCATTTAAGGTTTAGGGTTTAGGGTTTAGGGCTAGGGTTAGGGTTTAGGGTTTAGGGTTTTGGGTTTAATGTTAGTTTAAGGTTTAGGGTTTTTAGGGTTTAGGGTTTAGGGTTAGTCTAGGATTTAGGGTTTAGAGTTTTTTAGGGTTTAGGGTTTAGGGTTTTAGGTTTTAGGGTTTAGAGTTTAGGGTTTAGGGTTTAGGGTTTAGAGTTTTAGGTTTAGGGTTTGTTATAAGGTTTAGTGTTTAGGGATAAGGATTTATTTTATTTATTTTATTTTATATTTTATATTTTTTTTAAATTAAGTAAACTAGTAGGTTTAGATTTATTTAGTTTATTTTAATTTTTATTTTGATTTAGCTCTATTTTTATTTTAGTTTAGACTTTTTATTTTAGTTTATTTTTTAGGATTAGGTTTAGGTTTAAGGTACTTTTTTAGTTTAGTTATATTTTTAATTTATTTTTTATGTTTAGGTTTTATATTTTATTTTTAGGTTTAGGTTTGGGTTTTTATTTTATTTTTTTAGTGTTTGGTTTTAGGTGTTTATTTTAGATTTATTTTTAAGTTTTAGTTTTTATTTTAGGTTTAGGTTTATTTTTAGTTTATTTTATTTTATTTAGTTTAGGTTTAGGTTTAGGTTTAGTTTATTTTAAGCTTAGGTTTAGGTTTTATTTAATTTAGTTTAGTTTATTTTAGTTTAGGTTTCTATTTATTTTATTTTTATTTTAGGTTTAAGTTTTTTTTCTTAGTTTAAACTTTAAGTTATATTCTTTATTTATTTTTAGGTTTTATTTTTAAGTTTAGGTTTTTTTTAATTTCAATTTTATTTTATTTTAGGTTTGTTTTATTTTTATTTTAGGTTTAGTGTTTATTATATTTAGGTTTTTAATTTTTTAGTTTAGTTTAGTTTTTTATTTATTTTATTTTAATTTAGTTTTTATTTTTATTTTATTTTCTTTTTAGGTTTAAGTTTAGGTTTTAGTTTATATTTTTATTATATTTTATTTTTTAATTTATTTTGGTTTAGATTTATTTGTTTATTTTACTTTTAGGTTTTATTTAGTTTAGGTTTAGGTTTTTAGGTTTTTAGGGTATAGGTTATAGGGTATAGGGTTTAGGGTTTAGGGTTTTAGAGTTTAGGGTTTAGCATTTAGGGTCAGGGTTTAGCGTTTAGGGTTTATTAGGCTTTTGTGTTAAACTTTTTAAGATTTAGGGTGTTAGGTTAGCATAGGGTTTAGGGTTTTTTTGGGGTTTAGGGTTTAAGGTTATAGGTTTCGGGTTTAGGGTTTAAGGTTTTGGGTTAGTTATAGGGTTTAGGGTTTTTTTTTCAGGTTTAGATTTTTATTTAGATTTTATTATAATTTATTTTAGGTTTATTTTATTATTATTTTATATTTCATTTTTATTTTATTTAGTTTTTTATTCTTAGGTTTATTTCTTGATTTAAGTTAAATTATTATTTATTTTATTTTAGTTTCTTTTTATTATTATTATTATTATTATTATTATTATTATTATTTTAGGGTTAGGTTTAAGTTTTAGTTTATGTTTTTATTTAATTTTTTTTATTTTATTTCAGTTTAGATTTTTTATTTATTTTATTTTTAGGTTATACTTAGTTTTGGTTTAGGTTTTTAACTTTTTAGGGTTTAAGGTTTAGGGTTTAGCATTGAGGGTTTAGGGTTTAGGGTTTAGGGTTTAGGTTTTAGGATTTACTTCAAGGTTTAGGGTTTTTGGTTTTTATTTTTTTTATTTTTAGTAGAGGAAAAATTCAGATTCAACATTTTTTCTTTTATTTATTTAGTTTATTTTTTAGGTTTTTTTATTTTTAGGATTATTTTATTTTTTCGTTTAATTTTGGTTTTTATATTTTTTATTTTATTTTATTTTATTTTTTGTTTTTAGTTTAGGTTTTTATTTTATTTTATTTTATTTATTTTGTATAGGTTTAAGTTTTTGTATTTATTCTATTTTTAGGTTTTATTTAGTTTAGGTTTTAGTTTTTAGGTTTTTAGGGTTTAGGGTTTAGGGTTAGGGTTTAGTGTTTAGGGTTTAGGGTGTAATGTTTAGGCTTTAGAGTTTAAGGTTTTTAGCTTTTAAGGTTTAGGGTGTAAGGTTAGCTTAGGGTTTAGGTTTAAGTTTAGGGTTTTGGGTTTAGGCTTTGGGCTTTAAGGTTTTTAGGGTTTACGATTTAGGGTATATGGCTAGTTTAGGGTTTAAGGTTTAGGATTTTAGGGTTTATCCTTTAAGGTTTAGGGTTTAGGGTTTAGGGTTTAGGGTTAGGGCTAGGGTTAGGGTTTAGGGTTTAGGGTCTAGGGTTTAGTGTTTAGAGCTAGTTTAAGGTTTAGGGTTTTTTAGGATTTAGGGTTTAGGGTTAGTTTAGGATTTAGGGTTTAGAGTATTTTAGGGTTAAGGTTTAGGGTATTAAGGTTTAGGGTTTTGGGTTTTGGGTTTTAAAGTTAGGGTTTAGGGTTTAGGGTTTAGGGTTTAGTGATATGGTTTTATTTTATTTATTTTTTTTTTATTTTTAGTTTGTTTTTTAAATTAAGTAAACTAGTAGGTTTAGGTTTATTTAGTTTATTTTATTTTTTATTTTGATTTAGGTCTATTTTTATTTTAGTATAGATTTTTTATTTTAGTTTATTTTTTAGGATTAGGTTTAGGTTTAGGGTACTTTTTTAGTTTAGTTATATTTTTATTTTATTTTTTAGGTTTAGGTTTTATATTTTATTTTTAGGTTTTGGTTTAGGTTTTTATTTTATTTTTTTATGGTTTGGTTTTTGATTTTTTTAGATTTATTTTTAGGTTTTATTTTTTATTTTAGGTTTAGGTTTATTTTTAGTTTATTTTATTTTATTTAGTTTAGGTTTAGGTTTAGGTTTAGTTTATTTTAAGCTTAGGTTTAGGTTTTATTTATTTTAGTTTAGTTTATTTTAATTTAAGTTTAGGTTTATCTTATTTTTATTTTAGGTTTAAGTTTTTTTTGAGTTTAAGGTTTAGGTTTTATTTTTTATTTATTTTTAGGTTTACTTTTTAGGTTTAGGTTTTCTAGTTTCAATTTTATTTTATTTTAGGTTTGTTTAATTTTTATTTTAGGTTTAGTGTTTATTTTATTTAGGTTTTTCATTTTTTTAGTTTAGTTTAAGTTTTTTTTTATTTTTTCTTAGTTTTGTTTTTATTTTTATTTTCTTTTCTTTTTAGGTTTAGGTTTAGGTTTTAGTTTATGTTTTTATTTTATTATATTTTATTATTTTATTTTGGTTTAGATTTATTTATTTATTTTATTTTTTAGTTTTCTTTAATTTAGGTTTAGGTTTTTAGGTTTTAAGATTAAATATTTAGGGTTTAGGGTTTAAGGTTTTGGGTTTTGGGTTTAGGGTTTTAGTGTTTCGGGTTATATGGTTTAGTGTTTAGGGTTAGGGTTTTGTGGTTAGGGTTTAGGGTTTAGTCTTTATGCTTTTACGTTTAGGGTGTCAGGGTTTAAGGTTAGCATAGGGTTTAGGGTTAGTTTAGGGCTTACGTTTAAGGTTTAGGCTTTAGGCTTTAGAGTTTTTAGTCTTTACTATTTTTGGGCCTTAGTTTAGGGTTTAGGGTTTAGGGTTTTAGGGTTTAGGGTTTAGGGTTTAGAGTTTAGGTTTAGGGTTAGGGTTTAGGGTTTAGGGTTTATGGTTTAAGGTTAGTTTAGGGTTTAGGATTTAGGTTTTAGTTTAGTGTTTAGGGTTTAGGGTTTAGGGTTAGTTTAGGGTTTAGGGCTTTTTAGGATTTAGGGTTTAGGGTTTATGGTTTAGTGTTTAGGGTTTAGGGTTTTAGGGTTTATGGTTTAAGGATTAGGGTTTAGGGTTTAGGGTTTAGGGTTTAGGTTTTAGGGTTTATTGGGGTTTAGGGTTCAGAGTTACGAGTTTAGGGTTAGTTTTATGGTTTAGGGTTAGAATTTTTTTATTATTTTTATTATTTTTATTTTTATTTTTTTAAATTAACTTAACTAATAGGTTTAGGTTTATTTAGTTTTTTATATTTATTTAGTTTATTTTATTTTTTATTTTGATTTAGGTTTCTTTTAATTTTTATTTAGTTTAGTTTATTTAGGGTTTAGGGTTTATTTATTTTAGTTTTTGTTTTTATTTTAGTTTATTTTTAGGTTTAAGTTTAGGTTTCAGTTTAGGTTTATTTTTTTAGTTTTGTTTGATTTTTATTTTATTTTTTTGGTTTAGGTTTTATGTTTTATTTTTAGGCTTAGGTTTAGGTTTTTATTTTATTTTTTTCGTGTTAGGTTTTAGGTTTTTATTTTAAGTTTATTTTTAGGTTTTATTGTTTAGTTTAGGTTTATATTTATTTTAAGTTTATTTTTTTTTAGTTTAGGTTTAGGTTTAGGTTTTATTTATTTTGGTTTAGTTTATTTTGGTTTAGGTTTAGGTTTATTTTATTTTGTTTATTTTATTTTTATTTTAGGTTTTGATTATTTTTTTTAGCTTAGGTTTAGGTTTATATTTATTTTATTTTTATTTTAGGTTTTACTTATTTTAGTTTAGGTTTAGGTTTATTTTATTTTTATTTTTGGTTTAGTGTTTTTTTATTAGTTTAGAGTTTAGGTTTTTTTTTATGTTTTTTTTGTTTAAGTTTATGTTTTTATTTAGTTTGTATTCTATTTTCTTTTAGGTTTATTTTATTTTTATTTTAGGTTTAATTTTTATTTTATTTAGGTTTTTTTTATTTAGCTCAGGTTTTTATTTATTTTATTTTTGTTTAATTTTTATTTTTTATTTTATTTTCTTTTTAGGTTTTGTTTTAGTTTTAGGTTTAGGTTTAGGTTTTAGTTTATGTTTTTATTTTTATTTTTTTTTTGTTTATACTTTTTATTTATTATATTTTAGGTTTTATTTTGTTTAGGTTTATGTTTTTAGCTTTTTAGGCTTTAGGGTTTAGGGTTAGTTTAGAGTTTAGGGTTTGGGGTTTAAAGTTTAGGGTTTTGGGTTTAGGGTTTTAGGGTTTACAGTTTAGGGTTTAGGGTTTAGGTTTTAGGGTTTAGTGTTTAGGGTTTTTAGGATTAAGGGTTTTGGTTTTAGGTTTAGGGTTTAGGTTTTAGTTTAGGGTTTAGGGTTTTTTATTTTTTTAATTGAGAACAAATTCAGATTCAACATTTCTTCTTTTTGATTTCATTAGCCATGTAGCACACCAAGTTCTCTAAGACACAAGCGATGACATAAATAAAGAAAGTTCCATAAGTAGTAGATAGGATCGACCAATCTTCAATTTCTCCAATTACCAGAAGAACCACCCCGACCTCCCAAGTAGCGGGTTCCACCATCATATCCCCAATCTCTTTCTCTGCCACCACCATTCATAGGGTTTAGGTTTAGGTTTAGGTGTATGAGGTTTTTGGGTTTAGGTTTATTTTTAAATTTATTTAGTTAGGTTAGGTTTAGGTTTAGGGTTTAGGGTTAGGGTTTTAGGTTTAGGGTTTAGCGTTTAAGGTTATATGGTTTGGGGTTTAGGGTTAGGGTTTAGGGTTTAGGGTTTCTTAAAGTTTAGGGCTTAGAGTTTAAGGTTATCGTTTTAGGGTTTAAAATTTACGTTTTAGGGTTTAGGGTTTAGGGATTTTTAAAAAAATATATATTATGTAAATCGGTAGGTTTAAGTTTATTTAATTTATTTTTTATTTATTTTAGTTTATTTTATTTTTTATTTTTATTTAGGTTTATTTTTTATTTTTATTTAGCTTAGTTTATTTATTTTAGTTTAGGTTTTTTATTTTAGTTTATTTTTTAGGTTGTGGTTTAGGTGTAGGTTTACCTTTTAGTTGAGTTTTATTTTTATTTTTTTTTTAGGTTTAGGTTTTATTTTTTAATTTTAGGTTTAAGTTTAGGTTTTTATTTTATTTTTTTTAGGTATTTATTTTAGGTTTATTTTTAGGTTTTATTTTTTTAGTTTAGGTTTAAGTTTATTATTAGTTTATTTTATTTTATTTTGTTTAGGTTTAGGTTTAGGTTTAGTTTATTTTAGGATTAGGTTTAGGTTTTATTTATTTTAGTTTAGTTTATTTTGGTTTAGGATTAGGTTTATTTTCTTTTGTATATTTTATTTTTACTTCAGGTTTTGGTTTTTTTATTAATTTAGGGTTTAAGTTTTATTTTTTATTTATTTTTAGGTTTTATTTTAAGGTTTAGGTTTTCAATAAGTTTTTATTTTATTTTATTTTATTTTATGATTAATTTATATTTATTTTACATTTAGTTTTTATTTTATTTAGCTTTTTTATTCTTAGGTTTATTTTACTTTTTTAGTTTAGTTTAGGTTTTATTTATTTTATTTTAGTTTATTTTTAGTTTATTTTATTTTATTTTAAGGTTTATGTTTTTATTTTATTTTATTAGGGTTTAAGTTTATTTATTTATTTTATTTTATGTTTTATTTAGTTTAGGTTTAGGTTTTTAGGTTTTTAAGGTTTAGGGCTTAAGGTTTAGGGTTTAGGGTTTAGTTTTCAAGGTTTTAGGGTTTTAGGGTTTAGGGTTTAGGGATAGGGTTTAGGGTTTAAGGTTTAGTGCATAAGCTTTAGGGTTTAAGGTTTAGGGTTTAGAGTTTAGGGTTTAGGCTTTAAGGTTTAGTGTTTTTAGGGTTTAGAGTTTAGGGTTTAGGGTTAGTTAAGGGTTTAGGGTTTAGGGTTTAAGGTTTAGGGTTTAGGGTTTTAAGGTTTAGGGTTTAGGGCTTAGGGTTAGGGTTAGGGTTTAGGGTTTAAGGGTTAAGGTTTGGGGTTTAGGGTTTAAAGTTGTAGGTTTAGGGTTTCAGATTTTTTTTTTAAATTAAGTAAACCAGTAGGTCTAGGTTTATTTATTTTATTTTTTTCTTCATTTTTTATTTTATTTTTTATTTTTATTTAGGTTTATTTTTTATTTAGTTTATTTATTTATTTTAGGTTTATTTATTTTAGTTTAGGTTTTTTATTTTAGTTTATTTTTTAAGTTTAGGTTTATGTTTATTTTAAAGTTTATTTTTATTTTTATTTTATTTTTTATGTTTATTTTTTAATTTTTATTTTTAGATTTAGGTTTATGTTTTAGTCTTTTATTTTAGGTTTATTTAGGTTTTTTTAAAGTTTAGGTTTAGGTTTATTTTTAGTTTATTTTATTTTATTTAGTTTAGGGTTTAGGTTTAGTTTATTTTTGGTTTTGGTTTAAGTTTTATTTATTTTAGTTTTATTTATTTTATGTTAGGTTTTTTGTTTATTTTATTTTGTTTATTTTAGGTTTAGGTTTATTTATTTATTTTTAGGTTTAGGTTTTTATTTAGGTTTTATTTTATTTAGGGTTTTCTGCCACCATCCTTCAAGATCTTTGATGGTAGTGGCAACCCAAAAACACATTACCTGATTTAGAGTCATTTGTAACAGTGGGCCTGCACTCCTCTTAGCCTTTTGTTAGTTTGTCGTGTTGCATTTGATTGTAATGGCCTTAGCAGTTTGGTGAAGTCTTTTTGCTGAGTTGGAGCACCTCTTAATCAAGAGGTTTGCTGGAGCTCAACAGAGGGTGATTGTAAGAGACCTCATTATGGAGAAACTGAAACTCAACGAGTCTCTTGTTGACTACTTTCTCAGGTGGCGCAACCTGAGCATGAAATGTGGACCACAGCTGTCCGAATAACATGCCTTTGAGATTCTTCTCAATAATATCCAATGGCCTAGTCGCCTTCATGCTTCAGGGCTTTACCATCAAAATATTCGAGAGATTATATGACAAGGTGGCTAGCCTACAAGTGAAAGCCAAATAGTTTCCCTTACTCGACCAATCATCTAGGCCCAAGCTACAGAAGGTGTTTGAGAAGTGATAGATGGAAGTACCCAACCAGAGTTTAGTATGAAAGACTATGAGCTCAGCAACCACCTTGGCCAGCTCTTCTTCCACCACCTTAGCCATCATACTGGCCACCGTAGCTTCCATAATGACCATTTCAACCACCTCAATAGCCTACCCACTAGTGGTATTCATATCCATCGCCAAGTAGCTACTTTCCACCTACCCTTGCCGATAGATTGAATAATCCATATTCATTCAAGAGGGAGGAAGTTAAGAAAATCTTAAGAATCTCTTAAAGAAACTTGACTTCTAGTTACTAGAGCCTTAGAGGCCAGAGGAACTGGGTAAGAGCGATGATCTTATCTATTGCCCCTACCACCGCATGTTAGGCCATGCCTTAGAGGATTGTATCACTTCTAAGGACTAGCTTGAGCACAGCTATAAGTTATGAGCCATAGTTATGCTTAAGGAACACTTATTAGAACAACCATCCAGTTCTATTAGAGTAATCCTTGGGGATACCTACGATCCTCTTAAGACTAAAGAAAATTAGGATATCTCCCTATCCCAAACCTCTAAGAAGATCATTTCTAAGATAAAGAAGCTTTCCTTGTAGGTTCTTAAAGTATCTCAAACCTCAAACACCAAGGAAGGTTTGCTAGTTACAAAAGACAACTCAGGGAGGGTGACAACCCAGCAGCAGCACCAGTAGTAAGGATAGTCCAGTAGCCCTCCACCATTGCAGCTACCACCTCTTTTGCTAGCTTTTCTTCTACCAGTAGAAGCATTGTATCTTGGGATACGAGAACTAAATCCCTTACTCCGCTTACTTTATTTGATTTCTATCATATACCTCCACCCAAAATGAAATTAATGAAGGAAGCTGATTCTACTTAAATATTGTCTAGTTCTAATGCTCTCAATTTTTTCTTATTGAAGGCTCTCCGAGTCTAAATAAAAATAATAGCTCTAGTAGTTTTGATCCATTTTTTTTCTGATTTAGAGTTTGACTATCCCTCTCTGAATCATTCAAGTTCACCTCTTGAGATTGACTTGGAGTCAATTGACTTTGAGGATCCCATAAGAGAAGTTGTAGGTATGATCGATGAGAAGGTAGAACTTTCCACAAGCTCATCATTCCAAGAAGTCACTAAAGTCAACCTATGCAGTGGCAAAGTTTTACCTCTCGGGTAACACCTCATGATATGGGTAAGCAAGCCATTGGTTCTAGTAAGGAGATAGCCCCTCCATAGGATGCTCCACCCATGGATATACTTATGGAGGACCAAGCCAGAGTTGATTACAATGTCCTAGCTCACCTTAGAAGGTTTCCAACTAAGTTAAGCATATATGATGCCTTTGTCTTATCCAAAGAGATGAGGGAATCTTTAATTAGGGCCTTACTTGATCTAGAGATATGCTTAGCTCGGTGACACTAAAGAAGAGGCAAGCCACTTTCGAAGGACATCTTAAGAGTTACATTCAATGATGAAGACTTACTCTAGACGGAGAACACACACCTCTTTACATTATAATGGATGTTGGCGGTCTGACGAGTTTTGGCTGACCCGTGTACCAATAATATGAGTCTAAGAACCCTTGACTACTTGAGGATCGACATCCCTAAACTCTTAAAAGAAAGGATGATGTTAAGAGGATTCAATGAACAAGGCGAGAAGGCCTTGTCGTGTTTATTTTTAGATGTATGGGGGGGGTACCTTTTGAGGTACAACATTAAGGTATGATGCACTATCTCAAAAGATATAAGCATCACCCTACAATGGACCTAATCATGTAATAAAGACTCCTAAGGCATGATGGGTCTTCGAATGTACTTGGGATTTAGGATTTTTAGGGTTTTGGTTAGTGTTTGTGGGTTGGGTTAAGGTTTAGGGTTTAGTGATCAGCTTGTGGTTTAGGGTTTTTTAGGTTTAGGTTTAGGTTAGTTAGTTTTAGTAGGTTTAGGGTTTAAGATTTTGGTTTAGGGTTGATGGTTTGGTAGGTTTAGGTTTAGTGGTTAATTAGGGTTTAGCATTTAGTGTTTAGGGTTTATGGTTTAGTGTTTAGGCCTAGGGTTGGGTTAGATTTAGGTTGTTTAGAGTGTTAGGGTTCTGGGCTGATTTTAGGGTTTAGTTTAGGGGGTTTAGAGTTTAGATGTGGTTCAAGTTTAGGGTTTAGGGCTTTGGGTTTAGGGTTTAGGGTTTAGAGTTTTAGGGTTTATGGTTTAGGGTTTAGTGTTGTAGGTTTATGGTTTAGAGTTTAGGGTTTTGGGTTAGTTTTAGGGTTTTGGATTAGATTAGGGTTTAGGGTTTGGTGAGCCTTGAAGATTGGGATTTATAAAAGTAAAACATGCTTCTAAACAAAAATCTACTAGGTAGAAATAGAGAGCCAGAAAGATTGGGATTAGAGCAAGTTATTACATGGTTGAAATTGAATTATTGTTAAAAAAATACTTATCTTTATCCTACAAAGATCAATTATTTAGAGTTTTACTTGCTAAAGAAAAAAACCAAAATTATAAATCAGTACATGAACAAATTTGAAGTATTCTTATTATCTTCTAAAGTTAGGGAATTATTATGCTATTGTTGTCTAGGTTTAGATCGACTTGAGCCCTAAACTTAGAAGAGACACTACATAAAATTTATTTGCATGTGGCTTTTTAACAAACTTTAGATTTCAAATAACATCAAAAATTCTTGTACCTAAAAGAATGTCATTAAATGTAGGAATTATTCATTCCACCAATAAATCAAATTCAAATGAATACATCTAAATAATGCAACACTACTGCTAATAAAAGAAAAATAGGAAAGATGACAGATACTATGTTGGGATCCAAAATCTCTCTTAAATCATATTTTAGATGTCAGCAAAAAATCTGTGAGTGTCCTAAATCTCTCACAACATTATGCCACCTATTTCTAAGAATTTACTTTGGAGTTTTACTTGAGTTTTCTTGCTTTTGTGTTGAAGCAAATTATTTGTTACATTATATTTCCACGTTGAGTCTCAAAGTAGGAGATCTATAGTTTGGAAATCCTTGTGCAAAGATATTGAGTTTGAATTATTCTAGTTGCACACTACTTATCAAGAGATTTCATCAAATACAATCACTATTGTAAAAATCTCATTTAGCAATACTTTGCATCAAGTCTCCCTAATTCGCCAAAATCTTGAGCACAGTCTCAAAGCATTGAAATCCTACTTAAGAGAGCTTTTTAAAGCTCAGATTTAGCTCTTCAACATATCTGCTAAATTAAAAGAGCTGTAGTTGAGAAGACAATATCAATTAGAAATGAGTTCTATTATTATATAGGTTATCTCAGCTATAGAAGAGGATTGCTCATAGATCGTCACTTAGGTGTCTGAACTTAAGAAGATTCTTTCTTCATTTGTCCATGAATAGGGAACTACCCTTTAGCCTCTCTATGAAACTTGAGAGAGGCGGTCTACTATGGCATATAAAGGTCATACAATTTTAATCTATATTAGAGAAAATTAGGCTAATCATTTGTAGCTGAAATCTCAATTATTTTGTTTAAATTTAAGTTTTTAGGCTTTTAGGGTTTAGGCTTTAGGGTTTAGGGTTTAACGTTTAGGGTTTAGTGTTTAGGGTTTAGGGTTTAGGGTTTTAGGTTTAGGGTTGTGAGTTTTATGATATAGGGTTTAGGATTTAGGGTTTTAGGGTTTAGGGTTTTAGGGTTTAAGGTTTAGGGTTAGGATTTAGGGTTTATGTTTTAGGGTTTAGGTTTAGCTTAGGGTTTATGGTAGGTTTATGGTTTAGGGTTTAAGATTTTTTAGGTTTATGCAAATTATTTATTACATTATGTTGTCGCGTTGAGTCTCAAAGTAAGAGAGCTATAGTTTTGGAAATCCCTGTGTAGAGATATTGAGTTTGAATTATTCTAGTTATGCACTACTTATCAAGAGATTTTGTTACATTATGTTTAGTTTATTTTAGGTTTAGGTTTAGGTTTTATTTATTTTAGTTTACTTTATTTAAGTTTAGGTTTAGTTTAGTTTTATTTTTATTTTAGGTTTACATTTTTTTTAGTTTGGGGTTTAGGTATTATTTTTTTATTATTTTTAGATTTATTTTTTATGTTTAGGTTTTTATTTAATTTTTATTTAATTTTATTTTAGGTTTATATTATCTTTATTTTAGGTTTAATTTTTATTCTATTTAGGATTTTTTTAGTTTAGTTAAGGTTTTTATTTATTTTATTTTAGTTTGGTTTTTATTTTTTATTTTACTTTTTTTAGGTTTTGGTTTAGGTTTTAGTTTATGTTTTTATTTTATTTTATTTTTATATTTTATTTTGGTTTAGGTTTTTTTATTTATTTTATTTTTATGTTTTATTTAGTTTAGGCTTAGGTTTTTAACTTTTTAGGGTTTTGGGATTATGGCTTAGGGTTAATTTAGGGTTTAGGGTTTAGGGTTTAGGATTTAGGGTTTAGGGTTTATGGTTTAGGGTTTATAGTTGAGGGTTTAGGATTTAGGTTTTAGGGTTTAGGGTTTGGGTTTTCAGCTTTTAGGGTTTAGGGTTTAGTGTTTAGGGCTTAGGGTTTAGGGTTTTTTTTAGGTGAATTTGGGTTTAGGTTTTAGGTTTAGGGTTCAGGTTTTAGTTTAGGGTTTAGGGTTTTTATTTTTTTTATAAGTGAACAAATTCAAATTCAACATTTCTTCTTTTCGATTTCATCAACCAAGTAACACACCAAGTTTTCTATGACATAAGCGATGACATAAATGAAAATTTAGCACGCATAGGGCAAATCAAAAACCTTAGATAACTAGAACCATCTCTACTATAAAGATATAGTTGCATAAGCAGCAGATCGGATCAGTCATTCTATAGGGTTAGGTTTAGTTTATTTTAGGTTTTATTTATTTTAGTTTAGTTCATTTTAGTTTAGGTTTAAGTTTATATAATTTTCTTTATATTATTTTTATTTTAAGTTTAGGTTTCTTTTTTTAGTTTAGGGTTTAGGTTTTATTTTTTATTTATTTTTAGATTTTATTTTAATATTTATCTTTTAAGTTTAGGTTTTTATTTAGTTTTTATTTTGTTTTGTTTCTATTTTTAGGTTTATTTTATTTTTTAGTTTAGTTTAGATATTTATTTATTTTATTTTAATTTTGTTTTTATTTTTTATTTTATTATATTTTTAAGGTTAGGTTTTGGTTTATGTTTAGGGTTAGGTTTAGGTTTAGGTTTTACTTTAGGTTTTTATTTTATTTTATTTTATTTAGGTTTATATATTTTTTATATATTTTATTTTAGGTCACTTAGTTTAGTTTAGGTTTAGGGTTTAGGGTTTAGGGTTTAGTCAGTTTAGGATTTAAGGGTTTAAAGCTTAGGGTTTAGGGTTGTAAGTTTAGGTTTAGGGAGGTTTAGTTTAGGTGGGTTTTAGGTTGGGATGGGGAGGGTAGCTTTTGGGTTTAGGGTTGTACATTTAGGGTTGTATGTTTAGGATTTCTTTTAGGATTTAGGATTTTATGTTAGGGTTACAATTTTTTATTATTTTTTATTTAGGGTTTATGGTTTAGGGTTTAAGGTTAGTGGTTAGTTTAGTGTTTAGGATTGTAGGTTTAGCATTAGTTTTATGGTTTAGGTTTAGGGTTTAGGGTTTATGGTTTGGGTATTTTTTTTTAAATTAAAAAAACTGATAGGTTTTGGTTTATTTAGATTATTTTTTATTTATTTTAGTTTATTTTATTTTTTATTTTTATTTAGGTTTATTTTTTATTTATATTTAGTTCAGGTTATTTATTTTAGTTTTATTTATTTTAGTTTAGGTTCTTTATTTTAGTTTATTTTTTAGGTTTAGGTTTAGGTCTATATTTATTTTCTTAGTTTAGTTTTATTTTTATTTTATTTTTTAGGTTTAGGTTTTATTTTTTTATTTTTAGGTTTAGGTTTACGTTTTTATTTTATTTTTTAGGTTTAGGTTTTAGGTTTTTATTTTAGGCTTATTTTTAGGTTTTATTTTTAGTTTTATTTTATATTTTAGTTATTTTATTTTATATAGTTTAGGGTTTTGGTTTAGTTTATTTTAGGTTTAGGTTTTATTTATTTTAGTTTAATCTATTTTAGTTTAAGGTTTGTTTATTTTATTTTGTTTATTTAAGTTTAGGTTTTTTTTTTTAGTTTATGGTTTAGGTTTTATTTTTACCTTTAGGTTTAGTTTTATGTTTATTTTAATTTTATTTTATTTAGGTTTTTTTTTCTTTTATTTTAGTTTGGTTTAGGATTTTTTATTTATTTTAATTTAGTTTAGTTTTATTTTTAAATTATTTTATTTTTAGGTTTAGGTTTAGGTTTAGGTTTTAGTTTAGGTTTTATTTTATTTTATTATTTTATTTTATTTTGTTTTTATTTATTTGGTTTTAGGTTTTATTTAGTTTAAGATCTTTTAGGAGGGTTTAGGATTTAGGCTTTAGGGTTTGGGGCCTGGGTTTAGAGTAGGTTTAGGGTCTGGGTGGTGATTTTGGGTTTAGCATTTAGGGTTTAGTGGGGTGGCCTATGGTGGGGTTTAGTGGTTTAGCTTTAGGTAGGGTTTAGGATTTAGTGCAGGTTGTGCCTAGGGTAGGGTTTAGGGTTAGTTTAGCCCCAGGGTTTAGGATTAGGTTTCTTAATTATTTATTATTATTTTTATTTTTTAAAATTAAGTAAACAGGTAGGTTTTGGTTTATTTAGTTTATTTATTATTTATTTTACTTTATTTTTTTTCTTTTTATTTAGGTTTATTTTTAATTTTATTTTTATTTAGGTTTTTATTTAGTTTTTATTTTATTTTACTTTAGGTTTATTTTATTTTTATTTTAGGTTTAATTTTTATTTTATGTAGGTTTGTTATTTTTTAGTTTTGTTTAGGTTATTATTTATTTTATATTATTTTAGTTTTTGTTTTTTATTTTATTTCATTTTAGGTTTAGGTTTAGGTTTAGGTTTAGGTTTAGGGTTAGGTTTAAGTTTTAGTTTGTGTTTTTATTTTATTTTATTTTATTTACATTATTTGGGTTTAGGTATTTTTATTTATTTTATTTTTAGGTTTTATTTATTTTATGTTTAGGTTTTTATCTTTATTAGGTTTAGGGTTTAGGGTTTAGGGCTGTAAGTTTAAAGTTTAGGATTTAGGATTTAGGGGTTAGGGTTTAGGATTTTTTTAAACAAAATTAAGAAAACTAGTATGTTTAGGTTTATTTTTTATTTATTTATGGTTTTTTCTTTATTTTTATTTGGTTTATTTTATTTATTTTAGGTTTTTTATTTTATTTTATTTTTTAAGTTTAGGTTTAGGTTTTTTTTTAATTATCAATTTAGTTTTATTTATATTTTATTTTTTAGGTCTAGGTTTTATTTTTTATTTTAAGGTTTAGGTTTAGGTTTAGGTTTTCATTTTATTTGTTTAAGTTTAGGTTTTAATTTTTTGATTATTTTTTGGATTTATTTTTTAGTTTAGGTTTAGGTTTATTTTTAGTTTATTTTATTTTATTTAGTTCAAGGTTGAGGTTTAGTTTATTTTAGGTTTAGGTTTAGGTTTTATTTATTTTAGTTTAGCTTATCTTCGTGTAGGTTTAGGCATATTTTATTTTGTTTATTTTAGGTTTTCATTTATTTTAGTTTATTATTTAGGTTTCAAATTTTGGATTATTTTTTGGATTTATTTTTTAGTTTAGGTTTAGGTTTATTTTTAGTTTATTTTATTTTATTTAGTTCAGGGTTGAGGTTTAGTTTATTTTAGGTTTTTGTTTAGATTTTATTTATTTTAGTTTAGCTTATTTTCATTTAGGTTTAGGCATATTTTATTTTGTTTATTTTAGGTTTTAGTTTTTTTTAATTTATTATTTAGGTTTTTATTTTTTATTTATTTTTAGGTTTATTTTTTAGGTTTTGGTTTTTATTTAGTGTTTATTTTATTTTATTTTAGGTTTATTATATTTTTATTTAAGGTTTAGTTTTTATTTTATTTAGAATTTTATTTTTAGGTTTATTTTAGATTTTAGTTTAGTTTAGGTTTTTATTTATTTTATTTTGGTTTAGTTTTTATTTTTTATTTTATTCTATTTTTAGTCAGCTTAGTTATTTTAGTTTATCATTTTAGTTTTATTATATTTTGTTTAGGTTTGTTTTATTTTTTTATCCCAGGTTTTATTTAGTAGTTTAGGTTTTAAGTTTTAGGGTTTAGTTTATGGTTTAGGGTTTAGGGTTTAGGGTAGGGTTTGGAAATTTAGGGTTTGTGGTGGTAGGGTTAGGGTTTTTTTATTTATTTATTTATTTATATGGTGTTTAGATTTAGAGTAGTTTTAGGTTTAGGGTTTAGTGTGGGTTTTAGGTGTTTTAGGGTGGGCAGGGGCTGTGAGTTAATTTAGGGTTTAGGGTGGTAGTTTAGTTTAGTGTGGGTAGTTTTTTTTTAAAAATTAACTAAACTTATAGGTTTATGTTTAATTAGTTTATTTTATATTTTTATTTAGGTTTATTTTTTTATTTAGCTTAGTTTAGTTATTTTAAGTTTATTTATTTTAGTTTATGTTTTTTAGTTTAGTTTATGTTTTAGGTTTACGTATAGGTTTATGTTTATTTTTTAGTTTAGTTATATTTTTTATTTATTTTTTAGGTTTAAGTTTTATGTTTTATTTTTATGTTTAGGTTTAGGTTTTTATTTAATTTTTTTAGGACTAGGTTTTAGGTTTTTATCTTAGATTTTATTTTTCAATTTAGGTTTAGGTTTTTTTTAGTTTGTTTTGTTTTATTTAGTTTAGGTTCAGGTTTAGTTTATTTTAGGTTTAGCATTAAGTTTTATTTATTTTAGTTTAGTTTATTTTAGTTTAGGTTAAGGTTTATTTTATTTTTATTTTAGGTTTAGGTTTTTTATTTTAGTTTAAGATTTAAGTTTTATTTTCTATTTATTTTTAGGTTTTATTGTTAGGTTTACTGTTTAGGTTTATGTTTTTATTTAGTTTATATTTTATTTTTTTCAAAGTTTATTTTATTTTGCATTTAGGTTTTATTTTATTTAGATTTTTTATTTTTAAGTTCATTTTATTTTTGAGTATACTTTTGGTTTTTATTTATTTTATTTTAGTTTAGTTTTTAATTTTTATATATTTTATTTTGGTTAAGTTTTATCTTTATTTTATTTTATTTTATTTTAGGCTTAGTTTAGGTTTATGTTTAGTTTAGGTTTAGATTTTAATTTAGGTTTTATTTTATTTTATTTATGTTATTTATTTTATTTTAAGTTTATTTATTTTAGGTTTAGTTTTAAGGTTTGGGTGGCCAGAGGGAGGGTTTAGGTTTAAATCAGGTTTGGGGTTTAGTGTTTATGTGGGGCAAGCCCAGTTTAGATTAGGTTTGGTGGTCATGGTCAGGCCTGGGTCATGATTTAGTGGAGTTGTGGTTTAGGGTTTAAAGTCAGGATCTGGGTGTGAGCTTGGTTTAGGTAACTTTAGGAAGTGGGCATTTAGGTTTTAGGCTCAGTGGTGGATCTGGTTTAGGGAGGTTTGGGAGTGTAGGTTTATGGTTTAGGATTTAGGTTGGGTAGGGTCACTGAGGGTTTATGGTTTTAGCATTTAGATTTATGGTGGTTTAGGGTAGGGAGGTTTATGGAGTGGTTTAAAGTTTAGTGTTTTTAGGTTTAGGTTGAGTTTTAAGTTTATGGTTTAGATTTAGGTTTTGTGGTTTTAGGTTTAGGGTGTAGTTTAGGGTTTTGGAGGGTTGAGGAGGTCGTTCAAGTTTAGTGGTTTAGGATTTTGGTTTTGCTTTATATAATAGAGAATAAATTTAGATTCAATATTTCTTCTTTTCAATTTCATCAACCAAGTAACACACCAATTTTTCTAAGACAAAAGTGACGACATGGATCAAAAATAAGCACGCATAGAGGAAATCAAAAACCCTAGATAACTAGAACTATCTCTACTATAAAAACACAGTTCCATAACATGCAGATCGGATTAGCCGTTCTTCAATTTCTCCAATACCCATCAAAACCCTGGCCTCTGAAGTAGCGGATCCACCATCATATCCCCTATTTCTTCCTCTGCCACCACCATAGACGAAACCTTTGTCGCTTCTCTTGCCTCCATAGCCACCGCTACTCCGACTATCACCTCCATATCCACCAGCACCTCTAGATCCCCCACCACCACTATGAAAAGCCGCCTTTCCTCACTAGATCGGGACGAGCTGTTGGCCGATGTTCTTACTATCAAGGTTCTGCACATTCTTAGGGCTTAGGATCAGGTTTAGGTTTGTTAGGTTTAATGGTTTAGGTTAATTTTTTAATATCTTTAGTTACTTTACCTTTAGGTTTAGGGTTTGGGGTTTACGACTAGAGTTTAGGGTTTGGGGTTTATGATTTATGGTTTAAGGTTTTAGGGTTTATGCTTTTACGGTTTAGGGTTTAGGGTTAGGGTTTATGGTTTAGGGTTTAGGGTTTTTTAGTGTTTAGGCTTAGGGTTTAGGGTTTTAGGTTTATTTAAAAAAATTAAATAAATCGATAGGTTTAGGTTTATTTAGTATATTTAGTTTATTTTTTATTTATTTTAGTTAACATTATTTTTATTTTTATTTAGGTTTATTTTTTATTTTTATTTAGTTTAGTTTATTTATTTTATGTTTTTTTTATTTTAGCTTAGGATTTTTATTTTAATTTATTTTTAAGGTTTAAGTTTATGCTTAGGTCTATTTTTTAATTGAATTTTATTTTTATTTTTCTTTTTAAGAATTAGTTTTTTTTATTTGTAGGTTTAGGTTTAGGTTTTTATTTTATTTTTTATTTTTTATTTTTGGTTTAGGTTTTAAGATTTTATTTCACGTTTATTTTGAGGTTTTATTTTTTAGTTTAGGTTTATGTTTATTTTTAATTTATTTTATTTTATTTAGTTTAGGTTTAGGTTTAGTTTATTTTAGGTTTAGGTTTAGGTTTTATGTATTTTAGTTTTGTTTATTTTAGTTTAGTTTGGATTTATTTTATTTTATTTTAGGTTTAGGTTAATTTTGGTTCAGGTTTATGTTTTATTTATTTTAGTTTTTTTTTAAGTAGGTTTTATTTAGTTTTATTTTATTTTATTTTATTTTATGTTTGGTTTTATATTTAGGTTTTTTATTCTTAGTTTATTTTATTTTTAGTATTTTAGGTTTTATTTATTTTAGTTTACTTTATTTATTTATTTTATTTTTAAGGTTTAGGTTTAGGTTTAGGTTTAAATTTTTATCATATTTATTTTTATTTAAGTTTAGGTTTTTGTATTTATTTTCTTTTTAGGTTTTATTAGCCTGGTTTAGTTTTAGGTTTTAGGATAGTGTGGTGGGTTTAGGTTTGGGAGGATTTAGCATTTTAGGGTTTTGGGTTTAGGGAGGTTAGGTTAAGGTAGTAGGGTTAGTGTTAAGCTACGATTTAGGGTTTTAGGGTTGTGGTTTAGGGGGGTTTAGGGTTGGTTTATGATTTAAGGTGTGCTTTAGGGTTTTGGGTTTGGGGTTAGTTTATGGTTTAGAGTTTAGGATTTAGGATTTAGGGTTAGTTTAGGGTTTAGGGTTTAGGGTTTTAGTGGTTTTTTTTTTGGGAAAATAGAAAAATTTTATTGCTACAAAGAAAAGGTACAAAGTCCTTAGAGGGGGGAAAATCTCTAAGCAAATGCTCAAAGAGCTACAAAAAGATCTAAGGAGATAAGCCCCCTAGCTAATACAATAGATAATGAAAGTATGCTAATAAAAAAAGAAGAGATCCCAAAAATAATCTTTGAAATCGAAGAAACTTCCTCACTTTCAAAACTACCACAATCAAGGAGCAAAAGTCTCCTAACCTGTACCAGAGATTTGCAACAAGCTTGTAAAGGGGAATATAAATAATGAAATAGTTAATTAAGCATAAAATACAAGAGCAGAAAGAAGTAAAAAGATGAAGAAAAGGCTCAGGCTCAATTATAATCATCTTAAGGAGCAGCACCATATGTAAGCATCCAAACTTCAAGTGAAGGGTTACCATTACATATAGCACTACCAAAAAAGAAGGAATCATCAATGCCATCATTGCCAGCATACCTCTTGTAGCACCTTATCTAATGATGATCATCGTACAAACTTGCACAAAACTTCAAATAGTAAATATAACCACAAAACACCCAACAGTTAGATATATTAAACTCAGCAAAGCAGATAAGGAGGTAACCCACTAGGAAAGAATTAGACCAAAGGGAGCACCACCAAAGCCACCACCAAGAATTGCTAACATAGTTGCTAGGAGTAAATCTCACAATATAGGAAAAAGGACTAAATAGAGGCCAAATAAAGGAAAAAAGGAAGACCATAGTTGATAAGCTCATTCATTAAATGAACATGCAAAAAACCAGAAACAATAATATCCAGAGGAACAATAAGATTAACATCAAGAATGTTAGGAAGTAAGGAAACCATCAAAATAGAAAAGGGAAGAAGTTCAGCAACAGTCCAGAAATGGAATCCTAGTAGGTAGAAACTAGAAAAGAAGAATGGGAAAGTAAGTAGCCAATTCCAAACATAGACTCAAATAGATAAGGAAAATTACAATAAAGTAAATACTCTTTTGACCAAACCAGCTAGCTAGAGCACCCAATAAGCAAACAAAGAAGGCGCTTCACCCTGCAAGCCACCAAGACTGCCAAGGATTCAAATCAATAGACTTAGAACCATCAAGATGAAAGATAAAAAGAGTCATTTACTCTCAAACATTAAAAAAATCCCATGGGAAAGTCATAGATAGCAGCCACCAATCCAAATCCAAGGTCATGAGAATCCAGTTTAAACAGCTAGATATAGCAGCCAAAATAGAAAAAGTAAGATCCCTTTAGGATCACAAATAATCCAACAACTAGAGACAGTCACAAACAAGAACCCTAATAGATTAATCATCAGCCAAGTCCAGAAAACATCCAACCAATAGTTTGCAGCCTTCCAGTTCAGAACAGAAATAAAAAATAAAACCTCAGTATCATAGGAGGTACACCCAATATTCATAAGATATAGCAATCTAGAACCATCCAACATTACACTCATCTAGGACAACACTAAAGAAAGGATATATAGCCATAAGAAAATAGTTCTCCAACCTACAACCAAAAAATAAAGAGCCCTTAAGGTCACGCAACTCCTCTTAGCAGCAAGAGCAAAACCAAGAGAGAAAGGACAACCAAAAGTAACTAGAAAAATAATTTTGATCAGCAAACAATAAGGTGGAAGAATAGCCAACCATAATAGTATAGGGTTTTAAGGTTTAAGGTTTAGTCTTTAGGATTTAGGGTTAGGGTTAAGGTTAGGGTTTAGGGTTTAGGGTTTAGGATTTAGTGTTTAGGGTTAGTTTAGGGTTTACGATTTAGGGTTTAGGGTTTGTAGGCTTTAGGTTTCGGGTTTATAGTTTACAACTAGATTTGGTTTGGAGGGTTGGGTAGGATCAGTCAGGTGAGTGTGAGTTTAGCCTTGTGGTTTGTTTAGACTATGGTCAAGGTCAGGCAAGTCTTTGTGGTTAGAATTTAGGGCTCAGTGATTAGTGAGGTCAGTGTGGTTTAGTGGTCTAGAGGGCTCAGTGGAGTAGGAGGATAGGCATGTGGCCCAGGTTTGAGGGCAAAGTGATCAGGGATCAGGTCAGATCAGGGCTCAGGATTAGATGGGGGGGGTCACTGGGGGTTAGGAGGTTATTTGGTCAAGGCCATGCATTTAGGCACTAGATTTAGGGTTAGAGAGCCTGTGAGTCCGGCACCAGGTTTTTAGTGATTTTGGTTTAGATTTAGTTATAGGATCATGGTTTTTTAAATTTTAAGCAAACCGACAGTTTATGTTTATTTAGTTATTTAGTTTATTTTTATTTATTTCAGATATTTTATTTTTTTATTTTATTTAGGTTTATTTTTTTTTATTTTTATTTAGTTTAATTTATTTTAAGTTTATTTATTTTGAGGGTTTTATTTTAGTTTATTTTAAGTTTAGGTTTATGTGCACTTTTAGTTTAGTTTTATTTTTATTTTATTTTTTTAGGTTTAAGTTTTATTTTATTTTTAGGTTTAGGTTTAGGCTCTATTTTATTTTTTTTTAGGTTTTAGGTTTTAATTTTAGGCTTATTTTAGGTTTTATTTTCATTTAGGTTTAGGTTTTCTTTAGTTTATTTTTTAATTTAGGGTTTATTTTATTTTAGGTTTAGGTTTATGTTTTATTTATTTTAGTTTAGTTCATTTTAGTTTAGGTTTAGGTTTAGGTTTATTTTATTTATTTTAGGTTTAGTTTTTTTCCATAGTTTAGGGTCTAGGTTTTTAATTTATTTAGGTTTAAGTTTTGCTTATTTATTTTATTTTTAGGTTTTATTTACTTTAGGTTTAGGTTTTGGGTTGGGGTCTTGCATAGGTCATGCACATGGTTTAGTTCTTAGTTTGGGTTTAGGGTTTAAAGTTTAGAGTTTAGGTTTTTTTTATGAAAAAAAATTTAGTAAACCAGTATATTTAAGTTTTTTTAGTTTCTTTATTTTATTTTTATTTATTTTATATTATTTAATTTATTATTTATATTTAGGTTTTTTGTTTTTATTTGGTTTGGTTTATTTATTTTAGGTTTATTTATTTTAGTTTAAGTTTTTTATTTAAGTTTATTTTTTAGGTTTAGGTTTTCTTTTATGTTATTTTTTAGTTTAGTTTTATTTTTATTTTATTTAGAGGTTTACATTTTATTTTTTTATTTTTAGGTTTAGGTTTTGGTTTAGGTTTAGGGTTTAGGGTTTAGGTTTAGGGTTAGTTTTAGGGTTTAGGGCTTAGGGTTAAGGTTTTTTTTATTTGTTTTTATTTTTTATTTTTTATTTTTTATTTTTATTTTTTTTAAATTAACTATACTCATAGGTTTAGGTTTATTTAGTTTATTTTTAATTTATTTTAGTTTATTTCATTTTTTATTTTTATTAAGTTTAGTTTATTTATTTTAGGCTTATTAATTTTAGTTTAGGTTTTTTATTTTAGTTTATTTTTTAGGTTCAGGTTTAGGTTTAAGTTTAATTTTATGTTTAGTTTTATTTTTATTTTATTTTTTAGGTTTAGGTTTTCTTTTATATTTATAGGAGTAGGTTTAGGTTTTTATTTTATTTTTTTATGTTTAGGTTTTAGATTTTTATTTTATGTTTAATTTTAGATTATAATTTTAGTTTAGGTTAGGTTTATTTTTTATTTATTTTATTATATTTAGTTTAGATTTAGGTTTAGGTTTATGTTTAGGTTTTATTTATTTAATTTAGTTTATTTTAGTTTAGGTTTATGTTAATTTTATTTTGATTAATTTTTTTTTTAGGTTTAGGTTTTTTGTAGTTTATGGTTTAGGTTTTATTTTTTATTTATTAGGTTTTATTTTTAAGAATATTTTTAGCTTTAGGTTTTTTATTTAGTTTTGATTTAATTTTAGTTTTATTTTAATTATTTATGTTTTAGGGTTTAAAGTTTAGGGTTTAGCTTTAGGGTTTAAGTTTTAGGTCATGGTTTAAGGTTAGTTTAGGATTAGGGTTTAGTGGATTAGGGTCAGGGATTTAGGTTTGGGTCAGGGCTTGGTTGGGTTTATGGTTATCAGACTGGGGTAGGGTTAGGTTTTTTTATTTTTTTAAAGCAAGTAAACCCAAGAGTTTATTTACATTTATTTTATTTATTTTATTTTAGTTTATTTTATTTTTACTTTGGATTATTTTTTTATTAAGTTTAGTTTATTTATTTTAGTTTTAGTTTTTATTTTATTTATTTTAGGTTGTTAGGCTCATTTTTTTTTAGTTTAGTATTATTTTATTTTATTTTTTAAGTTTATTTATTTTATTTTACATTTAGGTATAGGTTTTTATTTTATTTTATTTGTTTATGTTTTAGGTTTTTATTTTAGTTTTATTTTTTAGGTTTTATATTTTGTTTAGTTAAGGTCTATTTTATTTTATTTTATTTTTTTTTTAAGGTAGGTTTAGATTTTGGTTTTATTTATTTTAGTTTAGTTTATTTTAGTTTAGGTTTAGTTTTATTTAATTTTTTTTTCGGTTAGGTTTTTTTTAGTTAAAGGTTTAGGTTTTATTTCATATTCATTTTTAGGTTCAGGTTTTTATTTAGTTTTTATTTTATTTTAATTTTATTTTAGGTTTAATTTTTAAGTTATTTAGGTATTTGATTTTTCAGTTTAGTTTAGGTTTTTATTTATTTTATTTTAGTTTAATTATTTTCTTTTTGTGTTTAGGTTTAGGTTTTAGTTTATGTTTTTATTTTATTTTATTTTATTATGTTAATTTCATTTAGGTTTTATTTATTTATTTTATTTTTGGGTTTTATTTATTTTAGGTTTAGGTTTTTAGCTTTTTAGGGTTTAGGGTTAGTTTAGGGTTTAGGGTTTAGGGTTTTGGGTGTGGGGTTTGGGGTTTAGGGTTTAGGGTTTAGGGTTTAGGTTTTAGGTTTTAAAATTTAAGGTTTTAGGGTTTATGGTTTAGGATTTTGAGGGTTTCGGGTTTAGAGTTTAGGGTTGAGGTTTTAGGTTTAATGTTCAAGTTCTAGTTTCAGGTTTAGGGTTTTTAGTTTTTTTTTAATAGAGAACAAATTCAGATTCAAACTTTCTTCTTTTCGATTTCATCAACCAAGAACACACTAAGTTTTCTATGACACAAGTGACGACATAGATAAAAAATTAGCACGAATAGAGGAAATCAAAAATGCTAGATGGCTAAAATTATCTCTATTGTAAAGACATAGTTCCATAAGCAGTAGATCGGATCGGCTGTTCTTCAGTTTCTCTAGTTCCCATCGGAACCACCCCGACCTCTCAAATAGCGGGATCCATCATCATATCCCATATTTCTCCCTCTGCTACCACCACAACTATAACCTATGTTGCTCCTCTCGCCTCCATAACAACCACTACTCTAACCACCACCTCCATATCCACCAGCACCTCCAGATCCCCCACCACCACTATGACAACCACCACCTCCGCCTTCGCCTCCACTGCCAGATCTAGACTGAGCCTGGTTGATGGTGATGTTCCTGCCATTAAGGTTCTTCCCATTCTTAGGGTTTAGGATTAGGTTTAGGTTTATTAGGTTTTAGGCTTTAGGTTTATTTTTAAAAATTATTTAGTTACTTTGTGTTTAGGTTTAGGGTTAGGGGTTTAAAGTTAGGGTTTATGGTTTACAGTTTATGGTTTTGGGTTTTAGGGTTTATCCTTTTAGGGTTTAGGGTTTAAGGTTTAGGGTTTAGGTTTTAAGGTTTTTATTTTAAAAATTAAATAAATCGATAAGTTTTTATTTTTTTTGTTTATTTGTTTTTTTATTTATTTTAGTTTACTTTATTTTTTATTTTTATTTAAGTTTATTTTTTATTTTTATTTATTTTAGTTTATTTATTTTAAGTTTATTTATTTTAGTTTTAGTTTTTTATTTTAGTTTATTTTTTATGTTTATGTTTTGGTTTAGGTTTATTTTTTAATTGAGTATTATTTTTTTATTTTTTAGGATTAGGTTTTACTTATTATTTTTAGGTTTAAGTTTAGGTTTTTTATTTTATTTTTTTAGGTTTAGGTTTTAAGTTTTTATTTTAGGTTTATTTTGAGGTATTATTTTTTAGTTTAGGATTAGGTTCATTTTTAGTTTATTTTATTTTATTTAGTTTAGGTTTTGGTTTAGGTTTAGTTTTTTTAGGTTTAGGTTTTATTTATTTTAGTTTAATTTATTTTAGTTTAGATTTATATTTATTTTATTTTTATTTTGGTTTAGGTTTTTTTAGTTTAGGGTTTTGGTTTTATGTTTAATTTATTTTTAGGTTTTTTTTTAGTTTAATTTTTTAGGTTTAGGTTTTTATTTAGGTTTTATTTTATTTTATTTTATTTTTATTTTAAGTTTACTTTTTATTTTATTGAGGTTTTTTATTCATAAGTTTATTTTATTTTATTTAGTTTAGTTTAGGTTTTTATTTATTTTATTTTAGTTTTATTTATTACTTTATTTTATTTTAGGTTGATGTTCAGTTTTAAGTTTTATTTTATTATTTTATCTTTGTTAGTTTTATCTTATATTTAGGTTTATTTAGCTCAGATCTAAGATAGGGTTTAGCCCAGTGGCCCAGGGGCCTATCCAGGATTAGGGCTCAGGTCTGGCCTAGCCAGGTCAGGCCTGGCCCAGGGCCTGGATCAGCCTTTTTTGGGTCAGTGTTTAGGATTTTGCCAGTTTATGGCCTAGGCAGGCCCAGGGTTTCAATAGGTCAAGGCTAGTATATGGTTTAATAGTTCAGGGTCAGGTGGTTGGATGGGTTTAAGAGCTCAGTGGTTTGGTTTTAGGAGGAGTGGGTGGTTTATGGTCAGAGCCCAGGATATAGGTAATCAGGATTTAGGTGGGTGGGGTTTGGGTCATTTTAGTTTAGTGTCAGGTTTATGGTTGAGGGTTTTGGGGTCTTTAGGGTTTTGGATTAGTTTAGGGTTTAGGGTTTGGTGAGACTTGAAGAATGGGATTTATAAAAGTAAAACATACTTCTAAACAAAAATCTACTTGGTAGAAATAGGGAGCCAGAAAGATTGGGATTAGAACAAGTTATTACATGGTTGAAATTAAATTATTGTTAAAAAAATACTTATCTTTATCCTACAAAGATCAATTGTTTAGAGTTTTACTTGCTAAAGCAAAAAACCAAAAATATAAATTAGTACATGAACAAATTTGAAGTATTCTTATTTTCTTCTAAAGTTAGGGAATTATTATGCTATTGATGTTTAGGTTTAGATCGACTTGAGCCCTAAACTTAGAAGAGACACTACATAAAATTTTTTTGCATGTGGCTTTTTAACAAACTTTAGATTTTAAATGACATCAAAAATTCTTGTACCTAAAAGAATGTCATCAAATGTAGGAATTATTCATTCCACCAATAAATCAAATTCAAATGAAAACATCTAAATGATGTAACACTACTGCTAATAAAAGAAAAATAGAAAAGATGATAGATACTATGTTGGGATCCAAAATCTCTCTTAAATCATATTTTAGATGTCAGCAAAAAATCTGTGAGTGTCCTAAATCTCTCACAACATTATGACACCTATTTCTAAGAATTTACTTTGGAGTTTTACTTGAGTTTTCTTGCTTTTGTGTTGAAGCGAATTATTTGTTACAGTATATTTCTGCATTGAGTCTCAAAGTAGATCTATAGTTTTGGAAATCCTTGTGCAAAGATATTGAGTTTGAATTATTCTAGTTGCACACTACTTATCAAGAGATTTCATCAGATACAATCACTATTGTAAAACCTCATTTTGCAATACTTTGCATCAAGTCTCCCTAATTCGCTAAAATCTTGAGCACAATCTCAAAGCATTGAAATCCTACTAAAGTGAGCTTTTTCAAGCACAGATTTAGCTCTTCAACATATCTGCTAAATTAAAAGAGCTGTAGTTGAGAAGACAATATCAATTAGAAAGGAGTTCTATTATTATATAGGTTATCTCAGCTATAGAAGAGGATTACACATAGATCGTCACTTAGGTGTCTGAACTTAAGAAGATTCTTTCTTCATTTGTCCACGAATAGGGAACTACCCTTTAGCCTCTCTATGAACCTTGAGAGAGGCGGTCTACTATGGCATATAATGGTCATACAATTTTAATCTATATTAGAGAAAATTAGGATAATCATTTGCAGCTGAAATCTCTATTATTTTGTTTAAATTTAGGTTTTTAGGTTTTTAGGGTTTAGGGTTTAGGGTTTAGGGTTTAAGGTTTAGGGTTTAGTGTTTGGGGTTTAGGGTTTAGGGATATTGGTTTAGGGTTGTAAGTTTTATGATTTAGGATTTAGGATTTAGGGTTGTGGTTTTTTTAGGTTTTAGATTTAGGGTTTATGGTTTAGGGTTTAGGTTTAGCTTAGGGTTTAAGGTGAGTTTATGGTTTAGGGTTTAGGATTTTTTAGGTTTATGCGAATTATTTATTACATTATGTTGTCGCATTGAGTCTCAAAATAAGAGAGCTATAGTTTTGGAAATCTTGTAGAGATATGAGTTTGAATTATTCTAGTTATGCACTACTTATCAAGAGATTTTGTTACATTATGTTTAGTTTATTTTAGGTTTAGGTTTAGGTTTTATTTATTTTAGTTTAGTTTATTTAAGTTTAGGTTTAGTTTTGTTTTATTTTTATTTTAGGTTCACGTTTTTAGTTTGGGGTTTAGGTATTATTTTTAATTATTTTATTTTATTTTTTTAGGTTTATTTAGTTTTTATTTAATTTTATTTTAGGTTTATTTTATCTTTATTTTAGGTTTATTTTATCTTTATTTTAGGTTTAGTTTTTATTCTATTTAGGATTTTTTTTAGTTTAGTTAAGGTTTTTATTTATTTTATTTTAGTTTAGTTTTTATTTTTTATTTTATTTTTTTAGGGTTTAGGTTTAGGTTTTAGTTTATGATTTTATTTTATTTTATTTTAATATTTTATTTTGGTTTAGGTTTTATTTATTTTATTTTAGGTTTTATTTAGTTTAGTTTAGCTTTAGCTTTTTTAGGGTTTGGGATTATGGCTTAGGTTTAATTTAGGGTTTAGGGTTTAAGGTCGGGGTTTTTTAGGCCTGGGATTGGGGTTTAAGGTTTATGGTTGAGGGTTTAGGATTTAGGTTTTAGGGTTTAGGGTTTGGGTTTTCGGCTTTTAGGGTTTAGGGTTTAGTGTTTAGGGCTTAGGGTTTAGGGTTTTTAGGGTTTAGGGGTGACAATTTAGGGTTTAGGTTTTAGGTTTAGGGTTTAGGTTTTAGTTTAGGGTTTAAGGTTTTTATATTTTTTAAAAGAGAACAAATTCAAATTCAATATTTCTTCTTTTCAGTTTCATCAACCAAGTAACACAACAAGTTTTCTATGACACAAGCGATGACATAAATAAAAATTGAGCATGCATAAGGCAAATCAAAAACCTTAGATAACTAGAACCATCTCTACTAAAAAGACATACAAGAGATGATCGAATTCTTTGGGTTAGTTTAGTTTATTTTAGGTTTTATTTATTTTAGTTTAGTTTATTTTAGTTTAGGTTTAAGTTTATATTATTTTCATTATATTATTTTTATTTGAAGTTTAGGTTTCTTTTTTTAGTTTAGGGTTTAGGTTTTATTTTTATATTTATCTTATAGGTTTAGGTTTTTATTTAGTTTTTATTTTGTTTTGTTTTTATTTTTAGGTTCATTTTGTTTTTTAGTTTAGTTTAGGTATTTATTTATTTTATTTTAATTTAGTTTTTATTTTTTATTTTATTATATTTTAGGTTTAGGTTTAGGCTTATGTTTAGAGTTAGGTTTAGGTTTAGGTTATAGTTTAGGTTTTTATTTTATTTTATTTTATTTAGGTTTATATTTTTTTTATTTATTTTATTTTTAGGTTTTGCTTAGTTTAGGTTTATGTTTTAAAGTTTTGAGGGTTTAAGGTTTAGGGTTTAGTGTTTAAGGTTTAGGATTTAGAGTTTTTTTTTTTTTTTTTTTTTTTTTTTTTTTTTAGGGGAAGCCCCATGTAGGGGTATTTTATTGCCACAAAAAGAGGGTTACAAGGTCCTTAAAAGGGGGTAAACTCCAGAACTACTGCTCAAAGAGCTACAATTAGCCTAAGGAGTAAATCCCCTATCTAAGTACATCCAAGAGTAAAAGAAAGCATAAAACAATCAAAAGATACAAGATGATTAACATAATAAGCTAAAGTAAGATTAAAGCCAATGCTCTGGAGGATGTGGGAATGCATGATAACTGGAGCGACTGCAAAAGATGGAGAGAGAATCACTGCAAAGTTATAATAAGAGGGAGATTAGAAGCTTAAGGTAATACGAAAAAGTTTGAGGAAAATAACATAATATGAGTAGAGGGAATTGTGATAGAGAAGGCTCAGCTCAATCACATCTGTTGCGATGCAAGTATGAGCATCCAAACTTGAAAAGGGTTACATCACATGAGCTACTACCAAAACCAATAGGGAGTGAGATCATCACGCCATCATAGCCAACAAACTGTGAGAAGGTAGCACCCTTGTTGATATATTCTTGTGAGCTTTATTACCCGCAAAACCTAAGACTAATCATATCTAAAATATATAGGTAATTAAAGAAGGGATAAGGAGTCTCATTCAAGAAAACATCATCAATATAGTCATCTTGACATGAGAATACATAAACATAAGTGAGTGAGCCATCTTAGCCGTAATCTCATGAATAGCCATATTCGTGAAAGAAATTAGTTCAAGATATAATCCCTCCATAAGAAAATTAGAGGAGACAACTTGGTGAAAACTCAAAAATAAGTCAATGAGCCTATAATTAACACCATCCCAATCACATGATATGTAAATGAATCTTTCAGTAAGAACAACCCAGTGAAACAATCCTTATTAATGTCCTGAGAAAGCAATAGTAAAGGAAGCATAGCTCAACAGGAATGAACCGCAACCAACCAAAATAAGCACCCAAAAAAATAGTTAGAGCAAAGAGCTCCAATAGCAAAGATTCGTGGCCTCCATTCGGATAATCCAGATCAACAATCAATCCGGAGAACAAGATAGCAAAAGGCAACAACATCCAAGATAGGAAGGGACTAAAGCCATAATACCATTCTTTTAGAATAAATCTTATACATCGCACCAACCAAAACGAGGTAAGTGATGCGATCGGAAAAACAGAGATAAATTCGGCAATCAAAAAAGCCAACCCCAACAACCAAACAGCTAATACAACATTGGAACCCGCCATAAAAAAATCAACAAGTGAATTGAAACGAGTCTCAACATTAAAATCCAGAAAATAGCAATAGTTAAGATGGCAACATCCAAGATAGGAAGATACAGCAAATTGGCCATAAAACTCCTCAATCAAAGTAGACATGGTAATAATAGATAAACAAATAAATAAAGCATAAAAACAGTTATCCTGAAGGCAAAGAATCGGCAAAATCATCAAAACCCTCACCATCGACAAAGAATGTCGGAACAGGCATGAGACCAAAATTCTACAACCAACAAAGAAAGAGCCAACTGAGGTGACAAGGTAAAACAAAAAAGGTAAATCTCCAAGACAAGAGACAAAAAATAGCAAAACCGCTTAGTTTGCCATGATGCCACTCATCCAAGATAATCAAAACAATAGATACAAGTTTGACAGAGGATGAAGTAAAAGAGTAAAAAAGGTAGATCAATGAATTCCAATGATAGGCATAAAATAAACCAAGAAGGTGGTTCAAAGCAAAATCTACCAAGCAATCAAGAACTTCAATAAAGACTTGTCGTACAAAAAATAATCCAAAGCCCTGGGGCGTAAGGTGGGTATTGATCCATATCACCAACCAACAAGGCGTTAAAACCAACAAGTCCCAAGATTCCACCCATAAACATATATAGGTAAAGGAAAGGATAGATAATGAATAGCTCCCCACCATAAGCCTATCCAAGAATGACATTCGTGAGAAATCGACGTGTCGATGCTTATTCACCATAACCCAATTCTGCCAAGGGTAATGATAATAATAACCAGTGGGTTTGTCAATAACCCAATTATGCATATAAGATAAATCATTGATTAATTCCAAGCATAACAAAGAAATGTGCTTCAAGTTGTACATGTTCCAATCATAGCATAGGATGGGAGAACAACAGCAAGGAAAAGCAACAACATCCCAGGTGTTAGCATCAAAAAAACAAAAGAAAAATAAAGAGAATTTGCTGGGCAAGGAAATTAGCAATCCGTAAAATAAGAAGATGGACAATTTCTAACACTCCATTAGAAAAGGAATTATTACTAAGAAGGATATAAAGTAAAATTGTATGAGTTCAAGGATTTTCCACAGTAAGCAAGTGCACAATCTCAGATGCACAATGATAATCCCTTGAAGAACTCCAAACCCGATCATGGGAAGCAAGACCGTAAAGAAGACTAGTATTGAAAAAAATAACATAATTCCATTCCTAAAGAGATATTAGTGTAGATGGGATATCCCAATTAGCAAAATAACAGAATAAAGAAAATTGCAACCAATAGGTGCTCAATAGCAGCCCTAATAAAATGACCAAGATGTGTTGCTTTGTCACATTAAGCCAAGATACAAGGATATTGACAAATATAATCAAGAGTATATAGGATAGACCATTGGTTACATATAAGAAGAGAATGGTCTTCGTGATTTTCATGATCTCCTCAAAGCATGAAGGGTGAAAACAATTGCAGTAAAGTCCAACATCAACCCAAATGTTAACAACAAGAGCAGAAAATGAAATAGAAAGAGGAGGGTAAACACAGTAAGAACCAAAAGGAGAAGCCAACAAGGAAATCCATTCCTGCAGGGGATAGAAGAAGACATCATTACCAAGCAGGAATTTTAAGACAATAAAGGTCCAAAACCAAAACTTGCTAAGACAGTAGTAGGCAAGATGGCAAAAGACAGCAGGAAGAAAATTGGGAGAAGCAGCAGCAGAAAAAATCTACAGCAGCCCGAACCCAAAGGGATTAAAAAACCAAATCAACAAACAAATCAACAAACAACCATGGCAGCAAACCTCCAAAACCCAAAAAGTAATTAAGCCCAATCCATTCCAGTACAAGGATTTCGCATCAAAATAACCATTAAAAGAGACCGTGGTATTTCTTCCCTTGCAGAAAGCATGCTAAGGTTAGTTTTATATAAGCAAGGACAACTATACGAAAGTCCAAGCCCAACACAACCAAAATCCTTTCAAAGATAAGTGTTGAAACCTTTATGAATTAGGCCTTTAAGGAGGAAAGAGTCCCAAGGAATGTAAGCATCACCAAAGAAATACTATAATCATCAAAATAAAATTACAACCAGATAATGCACACTAATGCTGTCTAAAAGCAACATTGGTAGTAGCAATGCTCCAAGCCATATTGTCAAAGAGAAAAAATTAAAGAAGTTAGTACTAAAATCTAAGCCCATCAAAAGATAACTTCCTCCAAAGAATGGTTTCTCTCGGGTTTAGAAATGAATGTATCAATGAAATTAAAGTCCCAAGTGGATTTGGTTATAAAACCGAAGTAACACAAGGCTCAACTGGGTTCCAATTCAAGATATTGATGTGCATATAGTTCAACATCCTAATAATATTAAATGCCAAAAGCATTCTTCCAACTAAAGGAGAAGGGGTAAAGCGGCAAGTCATGGCAAGAGCACAAGACGGAATGATATCTATGAGGAGTATCCATAAAGAACACAAGGAAATAGAAAAGCAAAAAAAGGCAAGAGGAGAATTAGATTCTAGGTAAGGAAGCCTAGAATTGTCCAAGTTAACGGACCACAAGTATTTGGGTAATGTAAATTGATCAAAGAAGATGATATCTTATCTAGCACCAATTTGCAAGGTAAGGCGTTACCTTCACGCTAAACATGAGTGATGGTAAAATTTAGTTGAGAGAGAAGAGCCCTAGTTTGCTTGAGGAGGTAGTACAAACAAGCATTGTGAATATTGGTAGAAGTCAAAGGTCAATCAATAGAAAGCGTCACCTCTATCCAAATATTGAGCCGACCATTTTGAAGACAAATTTCTAGAGCTTTGTGGGTTGCCATAAGCTCGGTATAAGGACGATCGGAAATAAGGGGATAAGCAAATGCACATAGGACTATACCCTTAGAATCCCTGAAAATACCTCCACAACGAGCCATTATGAGAGAGCAGATCTCGGATAATTTTAATAATATGATCAAGAGGTTTTCCAAAACCATTCTATCATTTCGATAGTAAGGGCAGTGCGGAAGGTTGAGGCCAGTTTATTGGCTACAATTTGACCTTTAAAATGTTTGTGATGAATTAAATTGGCTTTAAACAAGTCACAAATTTTGTTTTTAGTTCTAGCAATAATCCTCATGTGATTCATACGAATCCCACGATGTTTAACTTCATTTCGGTCCATCCATATGAACCAAATAAGAGTAATGGCAATTATGATTTTAATATGACCTTTAATTGCATTGTCAAAGTAAACTTCAAGAAGTTGATATAAAGTAAAAGAACAATTAAAATTGACAGTGTTGAATAGATCGTCATACCAAATCCAAATTTTAGAGGCAATAGCCCCATTAACAAAACATGGTTAACATTCTCAATATGAGAACAACATTGACATTTAGAGGGTAAATAAAACCCTTTACCCCAACAAAGAGTCCAGAATAAAGTTTTTTAGGATACCTAGTTAGAGCAGTAAGAAGAGGGGATATTATTATTCCAAATTTTGGAGAACACAATAGAAGAATCCTGAGTGACTTTAGTGTGAAGCCACACATTTTTAAGGTTGAAATCCCCATTATGAGATAGCTTAAAGATAATCTGATCATGATTGTTAGAAGTGATAGGAATATTAGTAATCATATTTAAGAAAGTGGAAGGAATAGAATCAGTAATCTTACTAGTGTTCCACTTGTGGTTTTGCCAGAATGAATTAACTCTAATAGCGGAAGTGGAGTGAGTGTAGAGTAAGTCATCAATGGATCCACAACCACTCCAGTTGTCTTGCCAAAAGAAGGAATTGCCAAAGTTTATGCCCCAAAAAATTAAGGATTTTGCATCCCATTTGACAGAACAAAGTCTTCTCCACACAAGAGAATCACCCGAATTAAAGGGACAAATGAGAGGATGTTTACCCTGGCAATATTTAGAAGTCATGAAATTCGCCCAAAGACTATTTTTGTTCCTAAAATTTCACCAAAGTTTGTAGGAGAAGGCATTGATAACTTCTTTGATGGATTTACATCCCAGACCTCCCTCTTCAAGAGTACCACAACTTTTAGACCAAGATGACCGTGCATTCTTTTAGAGGAGGTATTGGTTCCCAAAAAATTTGTTTAAGGCGCTCAATTCTATTGATGGTAGAGTTGGTAGGCACAATGGTTTGAAGAAGGTATATAGGCATGGAATTTAGAGTGCTCTTGATCAAGGTAAGCCTACCCAAGAGAGTAAATGAAATTCCCAAACCAAATTTTGTTAGAAATTTTTTGAATTAGATCATCAAAAGGTGTGATCTTGTTTGGCCTTTAAAAGCGAGCCCCAAGGTAATTAAGGGAGTTGATTTTGCTTAAAATTAGTAATTTTGGATATTTGGTTAAGTCTATTAGGAGGAATTATAGTTGAAGGAATAAAAGCATTTTCCTTCATTAAGAAAAGACCACTAACTTTACCAAAATCATTTAGGAGGTTCTTAATGGTTTTAACATGTTAAAGGGATTTGAGAAGATAATGAAATCATCTGCAAAGCTAAGATGAGAAATAGGGAAACCTCCATGAGTTTTAAAAGACATATTAGGATTATTAGCGAAAAGATCGTTAAGGCTCCTTGACAGGTATTCAATAGCGATGATAAAAAGAGAAGGTGATAGTGGGTCACCTTGCCTCAAACCATGGCTAGAAGGAAAGAAACCTATGGACTCACCATTCATGATAACCAGCGGACATTCATGATGCACCTTTTATAATCGGATAAAACTATCGAAAACCAAACAAATTCAAGATTTGAAAGAAAATCCCATGAGATTGTCAAAGGCTTTAGTGATGTCCGTTTGAATAAGATGTTGCCTCCTCTAGAAGGGACATCAATGTCATGAACGACTCTTGAGCAAGAAGAATATTATATCGATATTGCTCTGTTTAACAAAACCAGTTTGATTTGGGGAGATGATTTTAGGAAGCAAAGGGCTAAGCCTATTATTTATTAATTTAGCAATGAGTTTTGAAAAAGGTGCAAAGACAATAAAATTGATTGATTATTAGTTTTGGAAATAAGGACAATAGAAGTGCTTGAAAAGTATTTGGGAA
Organism: Cymbidium sinense; assembly: GCA_021442155.1. Classification (NCBI taxonomy): domain Eukaryota; kingdom Viridiplantae; phylum Streptophyta; class Magnoliopsida; order Asparagales; family Orchidaceae; genus Cymbidium; species Cymbidium sinense. The sequence continues at coordinate 54,217,269 of CM038220.1, read as the reverse complement.
TAGGATTGCCATCAAAGAAATCAATAACAACATCAACTAAGTCAGTTTTAATAAATGGCCAACAATGTTGAAAGAAGTGGGTCGTATAGCCGTCAGGGCCAGCAACAGAGTAAGTGTTCATGTTCTTAAGAGTATTACTAATCTCCTCTTTGAAAGGACACATAGTGAGTAAATGATTATCCTCACTGTTAATCAAAGAAGGGATAAGATGGGTGTTTGATAAAGTTCCCAACAACGGATTAGAATTTAATAAAGTTTGGAAATGATGTATGACAGAATCCTTAATATCATTGTTATCGATTATCCATTCACCATTAGAGTTCTTAATTTTCTTAATCGAGTTTAAGGCTTTCTGTTTATTACAAATGGCATGAAAATACCGGTGTTTACTCACCATCGCAATATGTTTGCTTGCGGCTTTTTGGCCAATAGGTTTCTTCCATGTTTTGATAATTAACCAAGTAATTCTTGGCAATGTTCAACTCCTCAAGTTTCTGGGATCGGTTGAGACGACCTCTTCAAGAGAACAAACCTCTTGTTCCATAGCTTTAAGATTTGTGAAAAGGTTTTAAAATGTGTTTGTTCCACCAATTGAGATTTTGTTTAAGTCTTTTGAGCTTAAGCCAAAGGCAGTCATACCTTAACAATTATTCGGGAAAATAGGGGCCATCCAATTAGTAAGAGTGACATTGGTGAAGTCACTATGTTGGGTCCACATATTTTGAAATCTGAAAGGAGAGGAGTAGACGAGTTAGGGGATTTTTGAAGGAAATCAAAAGAAGCATGGTGGACAAAGTTCTGCTCAAATGCTCAATAATGGTAGTAGGCCACTGATTGATCCAAAGAGAATTAAAGAGGGTCCTATCAAGACGATGCCAAAGTCTAGAGTTGTGCCACGTGAAGTTAGACCCAGTGAAACCAATGTCGATCGACAATCAAGGATCATATTTGAGAAGTCCTCCATGGAATGAAGGTTAGGAGAACATCCTCCCCTTCTTTTGAACTAGCTATGATAGTATTGAAATCACCTCCAACCAAGGAAGGTTAGCCAAGGAAGTGAAGGTGTAAGTGATTCCAAAGGATGTTCCTACCACTCTATTACAAGAAGCATAGATAAAGAGCCAAAAGCGACAAGTCACCTAAGGAGATTTTGACATTAACCAATTGGTCAAGATCATCAATGATGGAAATGGTGATGGAGTTGTGCCAAAAGCACCAAATTTTATTATTAAGATTGAAGAAGAAATTATGAAAACCAAGGGATCTAGCGACAAAAGCAATCTTAGAAGAATTATTGAAAGGTTTAATAAGGACAAGTAACTTGATATTGTGAACACGACAAAGACTCCTAACACGATTACGGACAGGAAGAGACCCACAACCCCGGATATTCCAAATAAGAAAATTAATCATAAGGGGACAACCAAAAGGGAAAAGGAAAAAAAGAAAGGAAAGAGAGGAGAGAAATGATGACACATTACTTGTGTGGGGTGAAAGAAGAGCGAGTGGTTCTAGTGAAGTTATTATTAGAAAATTTTGCTTTGTAGGGTTTTTTATTTTTAACAATTTGAAATCTGAATCCAAATTATCTCCATCAGAAAGTGATTGATTTTTGGGTTCCGAAATAGTAGAAGAATCTATCAATGTTTTAGAAGAGGGGATTTCACCTTCTTCCTTATCGGATAGAGTGTTAGAAATTGGGTTCAATTGATTATCACTCACGAAGGAAATAGATGGGGAAGTTCGTAATACAAATATCTTTCTCAATATGTTGAAGCCATAGGGTCATCATTGTTTTGGTCCATTATATGCTTCCCATTCAAATTGTTTAATTGGGTGTCCAATATAAGGCTACCAGATTTTAGGATTTAAATGAAGCAAGAGCTATCATGGGAAACTAGATTATTACTAGCAGGGGTGAGGTTAGGTAAATTACCATTGGTATCATCACACCCCTCAATGGCTATTTTAGTACCAAGATCGAGTGTTTTTTCAGGCAGTTAGTAGGAGGTGTAGGGAGGAGAGGTTCTTTTGAGTATCTTTAGGCACATATGATTGGTTTTCCAGTTCCATTAATGGTATTCATATTACGTGGTAAATTTTTTTGAGATTAGGATGAAGCACAAAGCATTAGTGATCGTGCAGTGAATCTTGCGGTGCAAGACAGAAAATTTTGAATTTGACTTTTGACTATATCTAAATTTTTGAGCCAATCCAAACCTCTTTGGGATATTTTTTTTGTGATGTCTATCTCAAGAATCAGAAAGATGGCCTAGATCTAGTGGCCGTTGCTTGGTCTATTTGGAGAGGCCTACCAAAAGGCCGTAAACAAACAAAACTTGATGAGTGACATAATGTATTATTAGCATGTTGGGAAAAGCAAGCCAAAGAGGGACAATGGGAGATTCCTCTTTGACATCAAAGAGGCGACCATTTCAATAACATTTGACAATTATGCACAAAGTAAGAGAACGGCGAAAACCGTGAGTAATCTAAATCATTTGAGAGTTGAATAAGAATGTGACGGGGATCAATCAGCCCGATAGAGAAAGTACCCGATAATTTTAAACTATGAAAGAAAGAGCGAATATTATCAAGAGTCAGGCGTCTAAGTGAGAATTTACCCACCAAAGAGAACTCGAAGGGCTTAGCAAGTTTCTCAACATTTTGATCTGAACACATTACTGCCGACAATCCATGATAAGATGTCGAAATGAGATTAACCGAAGTATTCGAGCTAGAGATCTTACCAGATAAAGCATCTTTGAATGATTTAATGCATTAACAGTGCAATCGAATCGAGAAAACCTATAGAGTGAGAGCAAAGCGGTCGAGCGAGAGGACGGTAGGGATTAGAGACCGGCCTCTACCATTGCACTAATCCAAGGTTACATCTGGAGCCCGCTCGAGAGAGAAGCGACAATTACAGAAATGACCAATCCGAGAAACATAAAATCGAGAGAGGCGTGGAGAGATGTTATGGTTTTTTTAGGATTTAGGATTTGGGGTTTAAAGCTTAGGGTTTATGGTTGTAAGTTTTAGGGTTTAGGGTTTAGGGTTTGGGGTTTAGGGTTTTAGGTTTAGGGATTAGGGTTTAGGGTTTAGACTTTTGGGTTTAGGGTTGTACATTTAAGGTTGTAGGTTTAGGATTTCTTTTAGGATTTAGGATTTTGTGTTTAGGGTTATGATTTTTTAATATTATTTTATTTAGGGTTTATGGTTTAGGGTTTAAGGTTTGCGGTCAGTTTAGTGTTTACGGTTGTAGGTTTAGGGTTTAGGTTTAGGGTTAGTTTTACGGTTTTGGGTTTAGGGTTTATCCTTTAGGTATTTTTTTTAATTATGAAAACTGATAGGTTTTGGTTTATTTAGATTTTTTTATTTATTTTAGTTTATTTTATTTTTTATTTTTATTTAATTTTTTTTTAATTTTTATTTAGTTTAGGTTATTAATTTTAGTTTAATTTATTTTAGTTAAGGTTCTTTATTTCAGTTTATTTTTTAGGTTTAGGTTTAGGTTTATGTTTATTTTTTTAGTTTAGTTTTATTTTTATTTTATTTTTTAGGTTTAGGTTTTTTATTTTTTTATTTTTAGGTTTAGGTTTAGGTTTTTATTTTATTTTTTTAGGTTTAGGTTTTAGGTTTTTATTTTTGGCTTATTTTTAGGTTTTATTTTTTAGTTTAGGTTTTATTTTTATATTTAGTTATTTTATTTTATATAGTTTAGGGTTGTGGTCTAGTTTATTTTAGGTTTAGGTTTTATTTATTTTAGTTTAATTTATTTTAGTTTAGGGTTAGGTTTATTTTATTTTATTTATTTAGGTTTAGGTATTTTTTTTTAGTTTATGCTTTAGGTTATATTTTTTATTTTTTTAGGTTTAGTTTTTATGTTTATTTTTAATTTTTATTTTATTTAGGTTTTTTATTTTTAGGTTTCTTTTATTTTTTTAGTTTGGTTTAGGATTTTATTTATTTTAATTTAGTTTAGTTTTTATTTTTTTAGTTATTTTATTTTTAGGTTTAGGTTTAGGTTTAGGTTTAGGTTTTAGTTTAGATTTTTATTTTATTATATTATTTTATTTTATTTAGGTTTAGGTTTTGTTATTTATTTGGTTTTTAGGTTTTATTTAGTTTAAGATTTGGTTTTTAGGTTTATAGGGTTTAGGGTTTAGGATTTATGCTTTAGGGTTTGGGGATTAGGGTTTAGGGTTCAGGTTTGTAGGTTTTACAATTTGGGGTTTAGGGTTTTGGGTTTAGGGTTTAGTGTTTTAGGGTTTAGGGTGTAGGGCTTAGGGTTTATGCTTTGGGTTTAAGGTTTTAGGGTTTAGGGTATAGTATTTAGGGTTGTAGGTTTCTAGTTTAGGGTGTAGGGTTTAGGGTTAGTTTTAGGCTCTAGGGTTTAGGGTTAGGTTTCTTTATTATTTTTATTTTTTTTATTTTTTAAAATTAAGTAAACAGGTAGATTTTGATTTATTTAGTTTATTTATTATTTATTTTACTTTATTTTTTTCTTTTTATTTAGGTTTATTTTTAATTTTATTTTTATTTAGGTTTTTATTTAGTTTTTATTTTATATTACTTTAGGTTTATTTTGTTTTTATTTTAGGTTTAAATTTTATTTTACGTAGGTTTGTTATTTTTTAGTTTTGTTTAGGTTATTATTTATTTTATATTATTTTAGTTTTTGCTTTTTATTTTATTTCATTTTAGGTTTAGGTTTAGGTTTAGGTTTAAGTTTAGGGTTAGGTTTAGGTTTTAGTTTGTGTTTTTATTTTATTTTATTTTATTTATATTATTTTGGTTTAGATATTTTTATTTATTTTATTTTTAGGTTTTATTTATTTTATGTTTAGGTTTTTATCTTTATTGGGTTTAGGGTTTAGGGTTTAGGGCTGTAGGTTTAAAGTTTAGGATTTAGGATTTAAGGGTTAGGGTTTATGGTTTTTTAAAAAAAAAATTAAGGAAACTAGTATGTTTAGGTTTATTTTTTATTTATTTATTATTTTTTCTTTATTTTTATTTAGTTTATTTTATTTATTTTAGGTTTTTTATTTTATTTTATTTTTTAGGTTTAGGTTTAGGTTTTTTATTAATTTTCAATTTAGTTTTATTTTTATTTTATTTTTTAGGTCTAGGTTTTATTTTTTATTTTAAGGTTTAGGTTTAGGTTTAGGTTTTCATTGTATTTGTTTAAGTTTAGATTTTAGGATTTAATTTTCTAATTATTTTTTGGATTTATTTTTTAGTTTAGGTTTAGGTTTATTTTTAGTTTATTTTATTTTATTTAGGTTGAGGTTTAGTTTATTTTAGGTTTAGGTTTAGGTCTTATTTATTTTAGTTTAGCTTATCTTCGTGTAGGTTTAGGCATATTTTATTTTGTTTATTTTAGGTTTTGGTTTTTTTTAGTTTATTGTTTAGGTTTTTATTTTTGGAATATTGTTTGGATTTAATATTTAGTTTAGGTTTAGGTTTATTTTATGTTTATTTTATTTTATTTAGTTCAGGGTTGAGGTTTAGTTTATTTTAGGTTTAGGTTTAGGTTTTATTTATATTAGTTTAGCTTATTTTCATTAGGTTTAGGCATATTTTATTTTGTTTATTTTAGGTTTTAAATTTTTTTTAATTTATTGTTTAGGTTTTTATTTTTTATTTATTTTTAGGTTTATTTTTTACATTTTGGTTTTTATTTAGTGTTTATTTTATTTTATTTTAGGTTTATTATATTTTTATTTTAGGTTTAGTTTTTATTTTATTTAGATTTTTATTTTTAGGTTTATTTTAGTTCTTAGTTTAGTTTAGGTTTTGTTTATTTTAGTTTAGTTTTATTTTTATTTTATCTATTTTTTTAGAGTTTTTTATGTTTAGGTTTAGGTTTTAGTTTAGGTTTCTATTTTAGTTTTTTATATATTTTATTTAGGTTTAAGGTTTTTTTATTTATTTTATTTTTAGGTTTTATTTAGTTTAGGTTTAGGCTTTTAAGTTTTTAGGGTTTAGGGTTTATGGTTTAGGATTTAGGGTTTACGGTTTGGGGTTTAGGGTTTAGGGTTATAGGGTTTAGGGTTTAAGGTTTAGGGTTTAGGATATAGTGTCTAGGGTTTTGGAAATTTAGGGTTTACAATTTACGATTTAGGGTTAGGGTTTTTTTAATTTTTATTTATTTATTTTATTTAGGGTTTAGGGTTTAGAGCTAGTTTTAGGGTTTAGGGTTTAGTGTTTAGGGTTAAGGATTTAGGGTTTAGGGTTTAGTGTTTAGGGCTTAGGGTTTAGGGTTAAGGGTTATTTTAGCGTTTAGGGCTTAAGGTTTAGGGTTTTTTAGAGTTTAGTGTTTAGGGTATAGGGTATTTTAAAAATTAACTAAACTTATAGGTTTAGGTTTAATTAGTTTATTTTATATTTTTATTTAGGTTTATTTTTTTTATTTAGCTTAGTTTACTTATTTTAAGTTTATTTATTTTAGTTTATGTTTTTTGTTTAGTTTATGTTTTAGGTTTACGTATAGGTTTATGTTTATTTTTTAGTTTAGTTATATTTTTATTTTATTTTTTAGGTTTAAGTTTTATGTTTTATTTTTAAGTTTAGGTTTAGGTTTTTATTTTATTTTTTTAGGACTAGGTTTTAGGTTTTTACCTTAGGTTTTATTTTTCAGTTTAGGTTTAGGTTTATTTTTAGTTTGTTTTGTTTTATTTAGTTTAGGTTTAGGTTTAGTTTATTTTAGGTTTAAGTTTAGGTTTTATTTATTTTAGTTTAGTTTTTTTTTAGTTTAGGTTAAGGTTTATTTTATTTTTATTTTAGGTTTAGGTTTTTTTTTAGTTTAGGATTTAGGTTTTATTTTCTATTTATTTTTAGGTTTTATTGTTAGGTTTATTGTTTAGGTTTATGTTTTTATTTAGTTTATATTTTATTTTTTTCTAAGTTTATTTTATTTTTATTTTACATTTAGGTTTTATTTTATTTAGATTTTTATTTTTAAGGTCATTTTATTTTTGAGTTTACTTTTGGTTTTTATTTATTTTATTTTAGTTTAGTTTTTAATTTTTATTTATTTTATTTTGGTTATGTTTTTATTGTTTAGTTTATTTTATTTTTAGGCTTAGGTTTAGGTTTATGTTTTGGTTTAGGTTTAGATTTTAATTTAGGTTTTTATTTTATTTTATTTATGTTTAGGTTTCTTTATTTATTTTATTTTTAGGTTTTACTTAGTTTAGGATTAAGTTTTAGGTTTTTAGGGCTTATGGTTTGGGGTTTAGGGTTTATGGTTTAGGATTAAATTTAGGGTTTGGGGTTTAGTGTTTTGGTTTTAGGGATGTAGGTTTTAGGGCTTAGGATTTAGGGTTTAGGGTTTTAGGTTTTAGGGTTTAGGGTTTATGGTTTAGGTTTTTAGGGTTTATGGTTTAGGGTTTAATGTTTTAGGATTTTAGGGTTTAGGGCTTAGGGTTTAGGATTTAGGGTTTATGCTTTAGGGTTTACGGTTTGGGGTTTAGGTTTTAGTGTTTAGGGTTTAGGATTTAGGGTTAGTTTAGGGTTTTGGGTTTAGGGTTTGGGGTTTAGGGTTTATGGTTTAGGATTTATGTTTTTGGATTTAGGGTTTACAGTTTAGGGTTTTGGGTTTTAGCATTTAGGATTTATGGTTTTGGGTTTAGGATTTAGGGTTTTAGGTTTATGGTTTAGGATTTTTAAGGGTTTAGAGTTTAGGGTTTATGATCTTTTATTTAAATTAAGTAAACCAATATGTTTAGGTTTATTTAGTTTATTTTATATTTTTTATTAGGATTATTTTTTTATTTACCTTTATTTTTTTTATTTTTTTGTTTATTTATTTTAGTTTATTTTTTAGGTTTAAGTTTAGGTTTATATTTATTTCTTAATTTAGTATTATTTTTGTTTTTATTTTCTACATTTAAGTTTAAGTATTGGTTTTTATTTTATTTTTTTAGATTTAGGTTTTAGGTTTAGCATTATTTGTAGTTTGTATTGTTTTGTTTAGTTTATGTTTAGGTTTAGGTTTAGTTTCTTTTAGGTTTAGGTTTAGGATTTATTTATTTAAGTTTAGTTTATTTTAGTTCAGGTTTAGGTTTATTTTATTTTTATTTTATTAGGTTTTATTTTTCATTTATGGTTTAGGTTTTTTTTTTAATTTTTAAGTTTATTATTTAGGTTTAGGTTTTTATTTAGTTTATATATTTTTTTAGGTTTATTTTATTTTTATTTTATGTTTAGATTTTATTTTATTTAGGTTTTTTTCTTTTTAAGTTCATTTGATTTTTTTTAGTTTAGTTTAGCTTTTTATTAATTTTATTTTAGTTTAGATTTTATTTTTTATTTTATTTTATTTTTAGGCTTAGATTTAGGTTTTTGTTTAGGTTTAAGTTTAGGTTTTAGATTAGGTTTTTTTATACTTTTTAATTTATATTTAGGTTTAGGTTTCTTTATTTATTTTGTTTTTAGGTTTTATTTAGTTTAGGTTTAGGTTTTTAGGTTTTTAGGGTTTAGGGTTTAACCTTTAGGGTTTGAGGTTTTTAGGTTTAGGTTTAGATTTTAGGGTTTAGGTTTAGTTTAGGGTTTAGAGTTTAGGGTTTAGGGTTTAGTTTAGGGTTTAAGTTTAGGGTTTAGGGTTGTAGTGTTTATGGTTTATAGCTTAGGGTTTAGGTTTAGGTTTAAACTTTAGGTTTTAAACTTTAAGGTTTAGGTTTTAGGTTTATAGTTTAGGGTTTAGGGTTACTAGGGTTTAGGTTTAATTTAGGTTTAGTTTAAGGTTTAGGGTTTAGAGTTTAGGGTTTTAGGGTTTAGGGTTTAGGGTTTAGGGTTTGGGGTTTTAGTTTTATTTTTAACAGAGAACAAATTCAAAGTCAACCTTTCTTTTTTTCGATTTCATAAACCAAGTAACACACTATGTTTTCTAAGCGACAAGCGATGACATAGAAAAAATGAGCATGCATAGAGCAAATCAAATGCCAAGGATAACTAGAAAATGTCTCAACTGTAAAGACATAATTTCATAAGTTGTAGATCGGATCGGTTGTTCTTCAGTTTCTCTAGTTCCAATCAGAACCTCTGGCCTCTCGAGTAGCGGCAGCCACCATCATATCCCCGATCTCTCCCTCTGCTACCACCATGGCTATAACCTCCGTCGTTCTTCCTTCCTCCATAACCACCACTGCTTTGACGACCACCTCCATACCCACCAGCACCTCGAGATCCCCCACCATAACTACGATAACCTCCGCATCTGCCTTCGCCTCCACCACCAGATCCAGACTGAGCTTGGTTGACGGAGATGTTCTTGCCATCAAAGTTCTGCCCAATCTTAGGGTTTAGGTTTAGGTTTAGGTTTATTTTTTAAAATTTATTTAGTTACTTTAGGTTTAGGTTTAGGGATTTGGGTTTAGAGTTTACGGTTTAGGGTCTAGGGTTTATGCTTTTAGGGTTTAGGGTTTCTGGTTAGGGTTTAGGGTTTAGGGTTCAGGGATTTTTAGGGTTTAGGGTTTAGTATTTAGGGATTAGGGTTACAGGTTTAGAGTTTACAGTTTAGGGTTCACGGTTAAGGATTTAGGGTTTATGGTTTTTCTTTTAAAATTAAGTAAACCTATAGGTTTATGTTTATTTATTTTATTTTATTTTTTATTTTTATTTAAGTTTATTTTTTATTTTTATTTTGTTTAGTTTGTTTTTTTATATTTATTTATATTAGTTAGGTTTTTTATTTTAGTTTATTTTCTAGGTTTTGGTTTAAGTTTAGGTTTATTTTTTAGTTTAGTTTTATTTTTATTTAATTTTTTAGGTTTAGGTTTTATTTTTTTACTTTTAAGTTTAGGATTAGGTTCTTATTTGATTTTTTTAGTTTTAGGTTTTCGATTTTTATTTTTGATTTATTTTTAGGTTTTATTTTTTAGTTTAGGTTTTCATTTATTTTATTTTATTTAGTTTAGGTTTAGGTTTTATTTATTTTAGTTTAGTTTATTTTAGTTTAGGTTTAGGTTTATTTTATTTTTATTTTAGGTTTAGGTTTTTTTTTAGTTGAGGTTTAGGTTATTTTTTTAGTTTTATTTTTAGGTTTATTTTTTAGGTTTATTTAGTGATGATTGTCACCTCCGCCTTCACCTCCACCACCAGATCTAGACTAACTCTGGTTGATAGTGATGTTCCTTCCCTCAAGGTTCTGCCCATTCTTTGTGTTTAGGTTTAGGTTTAGGTTTAGGTTTATTAGGTTTAAGGGTTTATGTTTATTTTCTTGTTTATTTAGTTACTTTAGGTTTAGGTTTAGGGCTTAGGGTTAGGGTTTAAGGTTTAGGGTTTAGGGTTTTATGTTTATGCTTTTAAGGTTTAGGGTTTAAGATTAGGATTTAGGCTTTAGTGTTTAGGCTTTAGGGTTTAGGGTTTTTAGGGTTTAGGGTTAGTTTATTTAGTTGAGGTTTAGTTTAGATTTAGGGTTAGGTTTTGAGTTTAGGGTTTAGGGTTTTAGGTTTTAGTTTAGGTTTAGGGTTTAGGTTTAGGGTTTGGGTTGTGATTTAGAGTTTAGGATTTTTTTTTAGGGTAGGTTTAGTTAGGTTTTATTTTTTATTTTTTTATTTATTTTTTAAATTAACAATGATAGGTTTAGGTTAATTTGTTTAGTTTTTATTTTCTATTTATTAATTTAATTTTTTTATATATTTATGTTTAATTTGTTTTGATTTAGTTTAGTTTATTTATTTTAGTTTAGGTTTTTTTTATATTTTTTAGGTTTAGGTTTAGGTTTATGTATATTTTTTAGTTTAGTTTTTTTTTTAGGTTTAGGTTTTATTTTTATTTTTAGGTTTAAGTTTAGGCTTTTATTTTGTTTTTTAGGTTTAAGTTTTAGGATTTTATTTTAAGTATATTTTTAGATTTTATTTTTTAGTTTAGGCTTTCATTTATTTTTAGTTTATTTTATTTGATTTAGTTTAGGTTTAGGTTCTTTTTAGATTTTTTTTTTTTAGTTTAGGTTCTTTTTTTTTTTAGTTTAGGGTTTAGGTTTTTTTTTGGCTTTATTTTTAGGTTTCTTTTTTAGGTTGGTTTTTATTTAGTTTATTTTTTATTTTATTTTAGTTTTATTTTATTTTTATTTTAGGTTTTGTTTTTATTTTATTTAGGTTTTTTATTTTTTAGTTTAGTTTAGGTTTTTATTTATTTTATTATAGTTTAGTTTTTATTTTTTATTTAAATTTTTTTTTAGGTTTATGTTTAGGTTTTAGTTTTAATTTATTATATTTTTTAGTTTATTTAGGTTTTGGTTTTTTATTTATTTTATTTTTATGTTTTATTTAGTTTAGGTTTAGGTTTTTAGCTTTTTAGGGTTTAGGTTTAGGTTTTTAGTTTTTTTAAGGAAATTTGGAGAATTTTATTGCCACAAAGAAAAATTACTAAGTCCTTACAAGGGGTAAATCTACGAACTAATGCTCAAAGAGCAACAATAAGTCTTAAAGAGATAAATCCCCTAACTATTACAATAATATAAGAAAAAAGAACAAAAGCAAAAGCAAAACAAAATCACCAACAACAAGATCAATATCTTAACAACAACATCCCAGGTCCTTTTGATAAGATCCACCCAAGATTCTCCCAACCAATAAAAGAAATCTGCAACATACTAATGAAAGGATGTGTACAATTAAGCAAGCATAAAGAGTATGAGCAAAGAAAAGGAGCAAAGTAAAGAAAAGGCTCAGGCTCCATTACAATCATCTCAAGGACCAACATTATATGTAAGCATCCAAACTTCCGAAGAAGGGTTACAATTACATGTAATGCTACCAGCCAAAAAAAGATAGAGAGGAAAACATCAAGGAAATCATTGCCAGCATACCTCTTATAGCCCATCATCTCAAGTCTGTCATCCTGCAAGGCTACAAACTCGTCCAAGCAGTAGACATAATAGCCAACCATAAAACCACCAAAACAAATAAGCCCAATAAGGCAGAAAATCAACCAACCATCAAGGACAATAGCAGTATAGTAGGAACACCACCAAAGCCACCAGAGGAATAGTAACATCAAAGGGCAAGCATCATGACCTTAACAACACAAACCAGAAAAACCAAGACCAAAAGAAAAAAAAGAGCTCATGTCCTCCACAAGCAACGAAAGCTGACAAGGTTGTCATCAAACCAAAAAAAAGCGATGCTGAGAGAGAACCATAGTAGGAGCAGGATAGCATTTCATATAGAGCGGGAAAGAAAGGCCAAAATAGCCACCCATCCAAACACCATAACATAGCCTCCCAGCCAACCACCACAATAGAAGAAAATCCAAATCAGTGAAAAGACCAATAGCATCCATCATGCCAAAACCACCCAAGATAACCAAGAAAAGGGTAGAAGCAAACAAAAACATCCACCAAACCCAACCAAAGCAAAAAATTTTGATCCAGGTAAGGTGAATAGCTAGCCATATACAAAATGGAGCAAAGACCAATAAGACCGACTAAAAGCCATTCATCGAGTAACAGCATACAATAGGAACACCACCAAACAAAAGGGTAGAAATATCAATGAGTGCAAGCATCATAACCATAGCCAAGTTAGGCACAATACACCAAACCAAGTCACAAGATCCTAAAGCAAAATAATAGCCACTAAATAGCCATCAACCAACCAACCGAAAATAACAACAAAAGCAAAAGAAGTTGCAGCCAAGAGAGGAAGACCATTACATGAAGAGGCCAAAACCATAACCAAAAGAAACAAACCCAAACTAGCAAAATTGACTACAAAAACCAAATCCACAAAAAGGAAGAAAGAACAATCAACAAATAACCTCCACCTTGCCGAATCCAATCCAAAATTAGACCACCAACATCCTCTCCAATCTACCACCAATAGAAGCGGATAAACCAGCCAACACAACCACCCACCCAACCAACCAAAATGACCCACCCAGCCAACCACCAAAATAGTAGAAAATCCAAGTTAGTTAAGGAATCAACCAGCTTAAGGATATGAAAAATCCCATACAGAACATAGTAGGCAAAGCCACCACCCAAATGAAGGTCACCAAAAACAATCAAGCAACAATAATCATCCAACCAAACAACATCCGGGCGAAAAAAACCAAAACAACCTAGATAGAAAAATAAGAACCACCAGTATTAACCACTAGGTAAGAAAGAGCTCAAAACAAAACCCGATAGGCCCAAGAGTGAAAATAGAAATGGCCACAACCAAAGAAGGTTTAACAAAGGGAAGCAAAACAAATCAAAACTAACAGAAAAAACAAAGCCAAGAAAATTATAATCTGAGATAAGGTAATCCAGTGTTATCCAAGTTGATCAAACCCCTTAAAAGTTTAGGCAAATTTTGATTGTCAAATAAAGTTAAATTAGTTAAGTTCGTACCTAAAGTAGTCAAGAAATCAACACAAGCATTACCTGCACATAGGATATGGAAAATTTTATAACAAACTTGAGAAAGAATATTTTCAATATGATCAAGAAGATAAAATAAATCAGCATTTCCTGTTATATTAGAGTTTAGCATGTCAAAAATCAAGAACACATCAACTTAAATCCAGATGTTGAGGAAACCTTTATTGAAATAAATCTCAATAGCTTTATTGACCATAAGCTCACATAGATATGAAGCGGCTTTGAGAGGATAGGCAAAAGCACAAATGGCAGTACCTTTAGAATTCCTATGAATACCACCACAACCATATTTATTGGAAGCAATAGAACCATTAGTATTCAATTTAATCAAATTTTCTTTGGTTTTGATCCAATGGATAATCCTAGCTCTTTTATAAGAGTCAACATCAGGCAGAATGATACCCAATTTTTTAGTCACAAATTTATAACCTATAAAATGAATGTTACTAATAAGATTCACATTAAATAGAGTTTGAATTTTTTATTTGGTTCTAACTAGGATCCTTTTATGGCTCATCAGAATACCATGATATTTAGCATCATTTGTATCCATCCAAATGAACGGATAAGAGCAATACTAGAACTTTGATATGACCTTTCACACAATTTTTGGAAATAGACTTCAAGAAGTTGATATATGGAAAGAGAGCCATGAAAGTAGTTGGTATTAAATAAATTTTCTTACCATAACCATAATTTAGATGCAATAGCACCATTGATAATAACATGATTAACATTTTCAATATGAATGCAACAATAGTACTTTGAAGGCAAATAAAACCTGTTATTCTAGAGCAAAAAGTCCACAAGAATAAAGTTATTCAAAATCTTTCAAGCTAAAATTGAATAAGAAATGGGAATGATATTGTTCCAAAGTTTAATGAAAACATTTGAGGAGTTTTGTTTATCTCTAATAAAATTTCTTTAAGAACAAAATCACCATTGTAAGAAAGCTTAAAAAGAATTTGGTTAGGTTTGTTAGAGAAAATAAAGATATTTCTAAAGTTATCTAAAAGAGAAATAAGGATATAATTCTCAAGTTTATTTTTGTTCCAAGTGTTCTTATGCTAGAAAGAGTTAACTTTGATAGCTGTAGTAGAGTGGGTAGATAAAAGAGAGCCAATAGAGACATTGCCAATCCAATTGTCTTGCCAAAAGAAAGAAGAACCAGAATGAATACCCCAACATATTAAGGGTTCAACAACCCATTTAATGAAGCAAAACCTTTTCCAAACTGGAGAGTCATAAAATTTATAAGCACAGATAAGAGGGTGTTTACCTTGGAAATAGTATTTCATCATAAAATTAGCCCAAAGGCTATCATTCTTTCTAAAATTCCACTGGAGCTTACGAGAGAAGGCATTAATAGCTTCATGAATGGGTTTGCAACTGAGACCACCTTCACCCAAAGGACCACAACATTTATGCCAGGAAGTCCAATGCATTCTTTTAGTAGAATTATTGGATCCCCAAAAAAATTTATTAAGCAAGCGATCAATTCTGATAAGAGTAACATTAGTGGGGATAATAGTTTAAATCAAATAAAGCGGCATTGAATTGAGAGTGCTTTTAAGAATAGTGAGCATAACACCTAAGGAAAGTAAATGAAATTCCTAAATATAAATTTTATTTAAAATTTTTTGAATTAACACATCAAAAAGATGGGATCATTTTGGAAATTTAAAAAGAGGAGCACCCAAGTACTTAAGAGGAAGGTGTTGATGTTCAAAGTTAGTGATATGCAGGATTTGATTAATTTTATTATTGGAGATGCTTGAAGAAGTATTAAATAGCTTTTGTTTTCATTGATAGATATACCACTTTCTAAACCAAATTTATTTTTAAAAAATCTTGAGATTCTTGATATGATGAATAGAAGCATTGTAGAAAATAATGAAATCATTTGCAAAGCTTAAATGAGAAATAAGAAGAACACCAAGAGTTTTGTAATGCATACTAGGATTATTTAAGAATAGATCATTGATGCTCCTAGATAAGTACTCAACAATAATAATAAATAAGGTAGGAGATAGAGGATCCCCTTATTTTAGGCCATGGGAAGAAGGAAAGAATCCCAAGGCTTCCCCATTAAGGAAAATATAAAACTAGGCATTTTTAATACAATTTTTAATAAGAAAGTTAAATTTATCAAAAAACCTGAATAAATTTAGAATATGAATAAGGAAATCCCAAGAGATATTGTCAAAAGCTTTGGTAATATCTAATTTGAACATAATGTTGCCACCTCTAGTCTTAGCATCAAAATCATGAATTAATTTTTAAGAAAGCAGAATATTATCAAAAATAGATCTACCTCTAACAAAACTAGTTTGGTTTAGAGTGATAATCCTATGAAGTAAAGGACTAAGTCTGCTGGTTAGAATTTTGGAAATCAGCTTATTGAAGAAGGTGCAAAGACTACAATAATAACAACAACAACAAGCCTTAATCCCACTAGGTGGGGTCGGCTACATGAATCCTTCGTCTCCATTGTGTCCTATTATGTGTCAAATTCTCATTTAAATCAAATATACTAAGATCATTTTTTTTATCTTAACCAAGTCTTTTAAGTCCACCTCTACCTTTCTTAACATAAGGCAAATCTAATGCATCTACTCTCTAATTCATCGACGCTTTTATGTGGCCAACCTATCTGGCGACTCTCCCTAATCTTATCTACCAGGAGCTACTCAAACTTTTTGAATATACTCATTTTTTTCATTCTATCTCTAAGAGTAAAAACTCATCCATAGGCATCTAATCTCACTTAACTTAGTCTTATGCTTCTCTTTATTGGCCAACATTAACCATAAGTCATTGGTCTTACCACCATCTTATAAAATTTTCCAGTTTAAGTGAAACTTTTCTATCACATAATAGGCCATATTCCTCCACTTAAAACTTGAATTCTACTATTAACATACCATCTATTTCACCATCATTTTGAGCAAGAGCCTAAATATAGCTCAATTAATGACTTGTTCACCTAATGTCACTATCAGAACTTCTACAATTAAAATTACACTCCATATATTCGTTTTAGATCTACTTAAACGAAAACCTTTGAACTCTAGAGTTGACCTTAATAATTAAGTTTATTGGATCTCTAGTCTTATCAACAAGAAGAATGTCATCAGCAAAAACCATACACCAAGGTACATCTTATTGTAAATGCCTAGTAAGAACATCCAGAACTAAAGTAAAAAAGATAAGGGCTTAAAGCTAATCCTTGATGTAATCCAACTGAAATAGGAAAATATTTTGTCAATCCTCCTTGTGTTTGGACACAAGTAACAGCCCTAGTATACATATCCTTAATGACTTGAATATAACCAATATTAACTCCTTTCTTTTATAGAACTCTCCAAAGAACATCTCTTGAAACTTTATCATAAGCTCTCTCTAAATCAATAAATATCATATGTAGATCCTCCTTACTTTCTCTATGCTTCTCCATCAAACCGCTTAACAAATGTATAGCATCCATAGTAGATCTACCTGGCAATAAGGTGCAAAGACTAATAGGTCTATAATAACTCCAATAGTTTGGATTATCTTTCTTAGGTATGAGAACAATAGAAGTGCGAGAAAAATATCTAGGAAAAGGATTTTCATTAAAAAAATCAACCACAGCCTCAATCAAATCATTTTTAATAATAAACTAGCATTTTTGATAAACTTGGGTAGTGAAGCCCTTCGGACCAATAACAGAATCTATGTTCATGATATTAAGAATTTTAAAAATTTCCTCTTCATTAGGAACAATAGTAAGCAAATCATTATCATTATTGTTTATAATAGAAGGAATGAAGTGCAATTTAGAAATAGCTTCATAAGAGCAACTCTTATTAAGCATATTTCTAAAGTAATTAATGGTTGAATCCTTAATATCATTATTCTCCATAATCTATTATCCATTATCATCTTTAATTTTTTGAATATTATTTAAAGCTCTCTTTTTATTAACTAAAGTATGGAAATATCTAGTATTTCTGTCACCATCTGTGATAAGTTTACTAGTTGCTTTTTGGCACCAATAAGTCTCTTCCATATTTTATAAATTAAGAAGTTTATATTTGACCTCAATCAAGTCCTTAATCTTAGTAGGATCAGACATAACAGAGAATTCAAGATCACAAAATAAATTTTCTATTTCTTTGATATTAGTAAAAAGGTTTTTAAAACAATGCTTGTTCCACAAACCTAGATTTTGTTTAAGTTTTTTAAGGTTAAACCAAAATCTACTCATCCCCATAATCAAATTTTTAGGATGTAAGGAACCTTTCCAATTGTTAGCCATAACATTAAAGAAATCAAAATGCTGAATCCACATGTTCTGAAATCTAAAATGAGAGAAATTTTTTAATCTATTAGAGTTATCTTTAATAGAAACCAAAAGAGGTGCATGGTCTAATAAGGTTCTGCTTAAATGATCGATAGAAGTAATAGGCCATTGAGTAATCCAATGAGTATTAAAAAGAATTTGGTCGAGACTTTGCCCCAAAGTCTATTATTTTGCCAAGTAAAATTCAAACCCTTAAAGCCAATATCAATCAAATTGCAATAAAGGATCATATTGGAAAATTCTTCCATGGAATGAATATTAGGAGAGCAACCACCGCTTCATTCAGAAGAGAACAAAATAGTGTTGAAATGCCTGCCAACAAACTAAGGTTTATTGACAAAGGTAGCAAAGTTCCTTAAATTTTCCCATAGAAGATTTCTACCAGATCTATTACAAGATGCATAGACAAAAGAGCTCAAAACACAATAGTCACCATAAGATATTTGAGCATTGACAACTTATTTAAAATCATCAAGAATAGAAGCCTCCACAAAATTATTCTAAAAACACCAAGTTTTATTACTAAAATTTGAGAAAAATTTATTGAAACTGATCATTATAGCAAAATGGTTAATTTTGTTTGCATGAATAAGAGGCTCCAAAATAATAAGTAAAGAAATATTATAAATAAGACAAAGGTTTCTAATATAGTTATGAATAGAGAGGGTATCAATCCCTCTAACATTTCAAATAAAAAATTAAACATAAGAAAAAAAGGGGTTAAGAAAAGGTTAATTAAGAGAGGAGAGAGAGGCCACAGTAGATCTAGTGCTTTTGGACAATTTGGGAGGGAAGTTTTTAACATTTTTTTCTTTTTTGCATGAGATAACTTTTCGAAGCCATTTCTATTTCCTATAGAATCATCATCCGAGAAGGATTTACCAACAGTTTTCATAGATTTAGTGGAAGTCTCCTGAATAGAAGTAAGTTTTCCTTCTTCCAAGCCATTAGAATTTATTAAAGGCAAATGAGCATCGGGTGTAACAAGCGAGGGAGCCGAAAAAGATTTATTAAGAAGGAAAGTGTGAACATTAATCCCTTCTTCTTTAATACCCAAATTATTAGAAAAAACTAAATCTTTCTGAGAATTTAAATCATCTTGAACTAAAGTAAAGTCAGGTTTTTCAAACTGACTATCATGAGAAAATAAAGCCATATTCTCCATTGAATTCAAATGATGCATAACATTGATATCCTTATTAATATTTTCAAGTAAAGCTTTATTTTCATCAATCAAGATTGGTAATGATGCTGGGATTGACTTAGAGGAAAGAAGAATCATCATCCAAAAGCTATCGAAATTATTTTTTCCACATTAGAAACCTTCAATTTCATAGAAGAAATAAGTTGTAAAATAGCCTTATTAGGAACATTCAATGAATCCCTTTTTATTGAATTAACTTTTTGATATTTAACATTGATCGGCCTAAGGTTTGGAATAATAGTTTCCTTAATAAGAATTTTCCTTTTTAGGTGAGGATGCAAAATGAAACATTCAGAATTACTGTGCCCGTGGAATTTACATTGAGATCAACTTTTAAAATCAACTTTATACATATAACCGTAATTTTAAGATCTGAACCAGATTTCTTTGAGGTGTTTCTTAGTAATGTCTAATTCAACAAGGATTCTAGCCGCAAAAAGTTGAGATTTGGTAACCATTGCCTGATCAATTTGCAATAGCCGGCTAAATAAAGCACCCATAATAAAAAGAAATAGATGATTAACGAAATGAATTCACATATTGGGAAGTGAAATCCAAACCAAAATGATTGGGTCCCTAATATCAAAGAGTGGAATCCATTTCAGCAACCTCATTTGGCAACTGAAAATAAAATAAGAATGATTAGTAAAAACATGTGAGTAATCCAAATCATTCCTTACCTGAATCAAAATATGGCGGGGATCAATTAAACAAATCATAAAAGCACCTAAAAGTTTTAGATTATTAAAGAAAGAGTGAATGTTTTCCAGCCTACGAAGAGTAAACTTTGCAACCAAAGTAAATTCAAACATCTTAACAAGCTTTTCCACAATCAGATCAGAGCACATATCCATAGGCATACCTCTAAAAGAAGTCAAAAATAAGTTCCAAGGACTCACCTGAATAGCTATCCTTACTAGTGAGGATGTCTTTGAATGATTTTGAAGTAGCCAAAGCCAAGGTAGTTGATGCCCTAGTAGGATCCATTGGATCCATATTTCTGAGAATCATGGGGAGAGCAAAACTCATTCCAAGTAAAACAAAGCGACCACAACCATCAATTAAGGAATCTAGTGAGAATCACTAAACAACCATCAAGCTATGACTAGAAAATGAGAGGGAAAAGGAGAATCACAGCATGAGAGCTCAAGAGGATTTAGTTTAAGTTAAATTTTGTTTTTAGTTTAGTTCATTTTTTATTTTTTAGTTTATTTTAGGTATATTTTAATTTAAGCTTAGGGTTTAGGGTTTAGGGTTTAGGGTTTAAGTTGTAGGGTTTAGTTTTTAGGTTTTAGGGTTTAGGGTTTAGGGTTTAGGGTTTTAGGGATTAGGGTTTTGGGTTTTATGGATTAGGGTTTAGGGTTTAGAGCTTCGGGTTTTTAGGGTTTAGGGTTTAGCATTTAGGGTTTACTTTTTAGGTTTAGGGTTCAGGTTTTAGTTTAGGGTTTAGGGTTTTTGGTTTTTTTTTAACTGAGAACAAATTCAGATTCAACATTTCTTCTTTTCAATTTCATCAACCAAGTAACACACTATTCACCTCACTTTTGGAGTAAGTTCTCAACCTCCTTTTCTAGACTTAGGAGCCTTCTAGATACTAAGGTTTCTTTAGTCATAATACACTTCTAGAGATTATGTGAACACTTGACCTAATCCTGGAGACTTAGAAGGGTTAATCATAGGAATAGACCATGCCTTAGGGACTTAGGAAAATCACCTACCCTATAGCCTAAACCCAATCCATGTACACCTTAAATTCAATTCAAATACAAATTTCAAACCAAACCTCAAACTCAATTTCAAATCCAATTCCAAGTCCAAACTCAATTCCAAATGATTGAAACCCAAGATCAAATCCAAAATTGAAATCCTTCATAAGCCCTTTAATCAACCTTCATGAACATAGCCAATATTCCATTCAATTCAATCCAAACTCAATTGATTTTTTTATAAATTAATTGTACCTTCAATTATCTTCTCAAATATAAATTAAATATAAATTTAAATAGCCAAAACAAAATCCAAAATCAAATCAAAACCCAATTTAAACCTTTTAAGCCATTTCCTTGAACTTGGCCAAAACCCATCTAAATCAAGCCAAAATCAATGGATTTTCTCTTGAATCAATCATTCCTTCAATCATCTATTCAAATATAAATGAAACCTACAATCATCCAATCAAACCAAAATTAACCCAAGTCAAACCCAACCTAGCCCATTTGACTTGAAATATTCAAATGAACCAAAACACATTTAAATCCAAACCCATTGCAATTGAATTTATATATTAATCTCAAATCTATATATAAACTCAACTAAATCAAGCTAACTAAATCCAATTGGTTCACTTGACCCAAAGAGGCCAATTTGACCTACATGAACCAAAATCCAATTCAATCCAAATCAAAGTGAATTAAGCCAATCCAATGTTCATGTCATGATTGTTGATCACCCTAGGATGCTCAATTAATATAATTGGGTCAAACAAAGTCAACCTAGTTGGTTGACCAAGTCAACCCTTTAGCCTATATGAACCCAAACTAGCAAAATTATAACCTAAGCCAAATCCATTGAAAACCAATGATTCAAATTAACCTAAAATCAATATTTAAACTTGACTTAACCTTCAATTGAGCCAAAGCTATCACAATTGGCCCTCTTGACACTAGTTGACCCAAATTGACAAAAAGGGGTTAAATTAGACTAAACCCAAATTAAATCTAAATTAAATGAAACCAAACCATGCAATCCTCTCCAAATAGTCATATGAACTTGACATAACCCTTGGTTTGACCTAATTTGACCAATTGGTTAACATAACCCATTTTGACCCAATTTGACCCAAATGGGTCAAATTATCCCAGACCTAACCAAATGAACTCCAAATGACATGAAATTTGGTCCAACTCACTTTTGACTCATTTCAAATATTCCAAAATCAAATTCAATGCTAAATGACCACTCTACCCTTGGGCTAAGGGCATCACATAAGACAAAACACCAATGTAAATGGTCATTTCTTTTCCTTGGCCACTTGACACTCATCAATTAATCCACCTAGGCTCCAAGGACAGCCCAACCAAGAGGTTGTTGGGTCAACTATGACTTATGGGGAGGTGAAATCACCTCCCCTCCCCCATTGGAACACTTGGCATGAACGATCTACACTTCTCTTTGCTAGGACCCCAACATGTCCTTCATAGCAGCCATCTTCCATGCCTTGGCAACCAAATTAAGCCACCTAAAGAGAATCCTAATCACCCCAAGCTAAGGACACCCACTTGGAGCAAAAAAATCTTTATAAATGTGGTGATTTTATGCCAATGCAAGGAGACAAAAGGTAGAGAGGCAAAAACTCTTCCTCACACACTCATTTCACTCTCTTAGAGCTTCCAAACTAACTGTCAACCACTCCCACTTGATTTTTGGGCAAAAGCCATTAAAATCAAGTGGATTCCGGTGAGGAAGTAGCAATCATTGGTGGATACATTATTTTGAAGTGAAGCAACAGCCCAAACCCATTCCAAAGCTTCTTCTTGTACTTAAGAGCGCGTTCGGATCATCACTGCCGCTAAAATTCATTCTCGGTGAGGTAATTTTCAAGAATTATAGTCGACCATAGGTTCTTTTATTTGTGATAGTTTTTGTTTAGTTTTAGGAATTTTCTTTAGATTACCCATGCATTTATTTTATATTTTCCATCACCCTTGCATATTTTGAGTGATTTCCAGTGAAGATTGCCAGAAAATTGAGCCTAAAATGAAGTTTTTCATTCAATTTTTTTATAAGAATCATAAAAATCTTGCCCAGAATAGTGTTCCATCCGCCTCTTCCATTGGATTGCCCGTCAGCCATCTAATCTTCTATTCAAGGAAATAGACAACTTAGATCATATGGATTGCATGGCTCTGATCAGTGGAGTGCACAGTTCAGATCACGTGGATCATGAGTATCGATCTGGACCATCTGATTCATGATTAGAAGGTCAGATTTGATTTACGCGTCCTTGTCCACATTCTCGCCTATCTGCTAATGTGGCACCACACCAGCCATTCACGCAGTGCCATGTGGCTCCACGTGGTCCAGTAAATGCTGCGCAGGTGTTGACTGGGTTAAGTAAGATATTAAGGATTTTCTGCTTTTCCAAAATTAATTAAAAACACTTAAAAATTCAAAAATTCATAAGAATTAAAATACTTACATAAAAGTTGCAAATAAGGCCTCATTGGATTTGTCTTTCCGAAAGGAATCTAATGAAGGCAAAAGCCCCAAATCTTACTAAATATTTTGAGCTTAATTTAAGTTTTAGAGAAAATCAAATTTCATTAATTAAACCAAAATGACAAAACAAATTGATTTCTATTTTTTAGAGATTAAAAGTGAGCTTAAAATCTACCTACCATACAAATTTCAAGTTAAAAGCATTTCTGGATTGGGGGATATTGCATTTTGAAGTTCAAATAGTTAAAATAAATTAATGAAATTTATAAAAATCATGGAAAATCATTTAAATCAGCCAAAACTTTGGAAAATTATAAAAAAATCATAGAAAATTCCTAAAAATGTAAGTATATATTTATTTTGAAGGTATTTCAGAGGAGATTCAATTAAAATTGATCCCAATTAATTTTTAATAGTAATTAAGGCTTAATTTAGGTTTAATTAAAATTTAATTAGCTTAATTACTATCTAATTACTTATGTAATTAATCTAAAACTTTTTGAGGTTGATTAATGGGATGACCTCAACCTCCCATAATTTTCTTGGGATTTATTGCGTAGTTAATTATGGAAATTGGTCATCTTAACCTTAATAACTTTCCTAATTAATTAAAAAATTAATTAATAATCTAAATAGTAAAGAAATCATTAATTAAGCTTGTTAATCATTATGAAATAGTGAATGGGCATGGGGAATGAGATTGGGACCTCTTTCACAATCTTTTCCTTAAGTCCTTGTACTTGAATGAAAAATTATTAATTTAGGATTAATTGATGGTTTAATTCATTAATTAAATTGCTTAATTAATCCATTTGAAACTATAATCACATGGAATATTAATTAATCAATTCATGGGTAAATCTTTAGGTGTTCAATAACCTAAAGACATTTAAGGAAATTATGGTTAACCCACATGTGTGGGTAAACCATGAAAGTACTTAATTATGTTTCTTAACTTAATTAGTCACTAATTATGAGCCAATTACATTAAGCCTCTTTCATTTCTTAGGTTCATTGATGATTTAATTTCCAATGTATGTACATAACATGTAGGCTCATAATTACTTGGTTAATTAAATTATGGAAACAATGGTAAGGTTTAATTAATGGGTTAAATGCATAATACAACCTAATTAACCCATAAAATCAACTTAATTACTTTTCATTAAATGAAATTAAATCACAAACATGGGAATGGGTTAGGATCAAAAAACTTTCCCTCATTTATTCAAACCAAATGAAATATGAAACTGAAAGTGATAATTAAAAAGCCTTGGTTTTCTTTAAATGCTTTTATTTTATTTTATTATACTTAGGAACTAATTTAATCAAATAAAATTAGATGTTTTTTCTTATTCATTCCTTTCCAATCATGTTAAATGTTGTATGTCATTTAAAATTCATACATTTATCTTTTCAAATATAATTAAATCAAATGGTTTTCCTTTATGTCAGGCTTGCATGTGTTGATTTAATTTACAATATGTGTGGCTATTATCACTATTAAATCAAAACGTATTTTCCTAAGCTTATAAATGAATGGTTACATATGATATGATTGCTAGTTATAAATACATAAGAGATGTATGTGATTATAGCTTAAATGTAGGAAGTGAAGCTCCTTTCCTTTTATTCATGTATTGATTTATGTAAGTGAGAATGTTAATGGGTATATAGTCTGGACATCCAGGAATACAAGGCTTTAGTTAGCGCCAAGTAGGTCATTTGATCACCTCACTTCCTTGGTTTAATAATGGCACATACTCCATTTGATTTCATTCTTATGTATTTAAATACTAGAATTTGGATGAGGCTTTAATTCATATAGATAAATGATTCAATCAAATTAAATATCATTTTTTTGCATGATTTTCATTCTCCAAATTATGAATACATGTGTATGTATTTAAGAAAAGTGGTATATAGTATGGACATTCTGGGAATATGAGTTTTTAGCTAGCCTTAAGGAAGTCATTTGATTACCTCACTTCCCTGGTTTAACAAAGACACGTACTTGGTTAGGTCTTTTATGCATACATGGGTGTATTTAATCAAATGGTAATCCTTCATTAAAATACTTGCATTTTAAAAAATAATTGTTCAAGTGATTGAATTAATTGATCATGTGATTTTGAGCTCTCTTTATTAGCATGCATAAATTTTATATGGTTTGAATTTAATGGTATATCTCTTCACATCCTTAGAATATGGCTTTAGCTACAAAGACCCATCATGCATATAATGATTAGTCAATTATATGATAAATTTCCATCTTTTGAGATAGTGCATCTTTCCTTGTTTAATCATCAAACATAAGTAAGATCTATGTGAAACATCTCAAAAATAAACACCAATTTCTTTGGCATATTTGAGGTTTCTCCATCTCTAATAGCAATTATTTTCTCCAAACATCATTATGGACTTTAAATGGATATCTATCTTTCTAACATAGCCTATTTCATAGGGTAAAATAACATCCTTTAGGTTTAAGACCTCACTCATGTAGTCTTAAAATATTATATCCCCAATAGTTAAAAAAAAAATTTGAATTAACTAAAGAAGATGACTAAATGTTTAGAACCTCTTTGTTTTGAGGCATTATCTCATACTTAAGAAAATAAACTCTTTGCAAAAAAAGATATACACTTTCAAAAGCACTTCTCAAATTAAAATTCTCATGATAAAGATAGATATAGATAACCAAACCTCATGCAACAATATCCATGATTGTTGCATGGATTCTTCAAAATTTAAAATCAAATAATTTAAAATTTTTCCAAAATTACATATTCGAATAGTAATCTCCATTCAAACACCTAAGCTTGTTGAATGAAGATTTTTTTAAATAAGATCATGACATAAAATTGAAATTTCATTTAGAACATCCTAGCTAAGTTGAATTTCTCTTTTCAAAAAGCAACATTACACACAAATATCCCATCTTTAAAAATAAAAAAATATATATAATTGATTTCCATTTAACATGCCTAAATTTGTTAAATGAAGTTCAAAATCATTAAAATTAAAACATTTGAAATTTGACATACCTAAAATTTGTCAAAATGAGAATTCTTTTCAAAATCAAGATTGGACTCCTTAACATAATTTCTAAAGTTCCTTTTTAAAATCACAAATAAACAAAACACTTGAACTCCTTTTGACATACCCAAATTTGTAAAATTAGATTCCTTTTCAAAAAAATTGAACTTTATTTAACATAACATTTGTTAAATGAAGTTCTCCTCAAATAAAACAAAACAAACTCATCAAAATGATCACTACTTAATAAAATTTATTAGAAAGGACTCAAAATCAAAAAATACATGAAAAGTGAAATAGCATACCTAAATTTTCTAAGTAAGATCATTTTCAAATTGATTCAAGATCAGAATGAAAATCATCACAAACAACAAAAAAATAATTGTTTTCAAAACATGCGAATCTCATTTAGCATACATAAATTTGCTAAAGAGATTACAAATAATTTCAAAGTCAATTGACCCTCCATTTAACATACCCAAATTTATTAAATGAGTAAAATCAAATTCAAATGTGAGCCAATTATTTCAAAGAGCCTCTCCAAAATTTGAACCCCATTCAAACAAATTTGTTGAATGTGGGTTCTAAATTTAAACAAATTAGTCTCTCCTCCAAATTTCAAAATCTCCAATATTTGAACCCCATTTAGCATACCTAAATTTGTTAAATGGGTTCCAATTCAATAATCAAATCAACTAAATAATTCAAGTCAGAAACATTCAAGTGAGGAACATGGTTCTCTTTATAATGAAGAGATTCTAGCCCTCATCTTGAAAGGAGGTGAAAGACACTTCATATTTGACCTCTAGATTACATTTCTCTAACCAAGGAGAAGGCCATAAATTTTCTTCAAAAGAATAAGATCAATAAGGATTTTTGAGTATGTATTATCCATTAGAACAAGTATCTCAAATGATTTGAATCTAATTCCCAAAAGACAACTCTCAAAATGATATAATCATAATATGATGTAATCCATAAAGAAAATAGTCATGGACTTGATTTTAAGGATTCCAACTCAGTAGAAGTGCAATTTTAAACATTCATGGGTAACTATATGACAAAGATTTAGAATCATCAAAACTAATAGAAGAAATTTTAGGCACCATAAAAGAGTAGGTAGACATCAATTCTACCTCTCTTTAGAAAGATATCATAAAAGCCAATTGTTATAGTGGCAGGTACCACTTTGATCAACACCATAGGAAGAAACCAATCATTTGAAATAATCAAATTCTAAATCTTTCTTAAGATACACCTCATAATCCAAAATATAGGGCATCAAACTATTCTAAAGGTTAATCTTAAGGTCTAAACTATCATGGAAGGTTGCCCACTAAGCTAAAATAGAATTACCCTCACCTTCTCAAAGATAGAGTAGTGATTAATTGGAACTTAACCTAATTTTCCTTGATTTAGTGGCAACCTCCTCAAGTCTTACTCAACATAGAATATCCTCATGGAAAAGAAAGACCTATCCCCTCAAAACACATATATAAACAGACTCAAAAGGAGAGAACAAAAAAAAATGAAATACAAGAGAAAGAAGAAAAGTGATTAAAATGAATGAAAAAATAGAAGAGAAGAAAGAAAAGAAGAAAAAGAGAAAAAGTAAAGCACCAACAATACACATTGATTTGGAATCAAAGGATAAATCTATTATGTTAAATTCAAAAGAAAAAAGAAAATATATATATGAATAAATTTTGAGTCTACTTTTGACAAGTCTTTGGAGTAGATAATAGTAAAAAAAATTTCTAAAGATAATTCATGAAAGATGTGACTAGCTTATTGGGTATCTAGCACATTGACTCCAATTCTACAATCTCTCATGATATTATTATAGATTGTAAGTTAAGAGATAATATTATAAAACAATATATATATATATATATATATATATATATATATTTGAGATATCAAATTTCCACTTCATCTATTTCTTAAAGCTGAGAGATTCAACTTTAGATAAACCTTCAAAGTGGCAAATCATATTTTGAGTCTACCTACTTTGCTTAAGAATTTAGACTTTCAAGTAGAGGATACACTCTAGTTGAAGAAAATTAGATCATCAACAATGAGTTTTAAGAATAACCAGAACATAAAGTCCACCCACACTAACATCCATATATGATAAGTTAGAAAGAAAATACAAACACTTAGTTGGGTTACTTTTATAATTTAAAGGCTCTTTACTAGATAATAATAGTGCCAAATACATCTTTAAAGTAGCGTCTACAAATTCAAAATTGAACTATTGCTTTATTCCTACTTTGCAAACTTTTGATGCTTTTGCACCAGAACAGATCATGTTTGAGGTCAACTTATTGAAGAAGAAAGATGCTATCATGATTACCAAAGATTATGCTCAAAGGAAGGACATTCAAATCCACATGCTTATTTTAGTTAGGCATGTCTTGAAGATGAAGACATTACCTTTTTTTAAATTTGATAGCAGACATAGCCTCTTTACATGTAGTCTCCTCATTCAAGGATGGGTTGAATGTTGATAGAGGATGAGAGGTCATTTGCACTTAATTTCCATTTAAATTTTAAGGTCATGCCTTTCTAGTCACTAGGGTTGGGGAAGACCATCTTTATATCTAGTTGTCTTGATTGGTTTGATAGCAAGTTGAATCCCCTAAGTATACAATTAGAATGACTTTGGGATTCTAAACTAGTCATCATGGATAACAAAGTGATCTAGATTAAAGTGACATTAGAGTGCCTCAAGATTCTACTTAGCAGAGAAAGATTTCAATTAATGTTGAATATAGATGGTTTAAACTCTTTCAAAGTTAGTATCTCAAAACTTTTAAATCAATTCTACTTCTAATCATTTGGACTACCTTGGTGCTTGAAGGAGGAAAGTAGTTTCACTATGATAGGGGTATGCTTCCAATCAGCACTATTTAAAGAAATACATCCCAAATAATGTTTAAAAATAATTATCATCTAAAATCCTATCTTTCCATTCATCAAATCCTTTCTTCATTAGAAGCATTATTTCTTATCTATGAATCTACAATGATGTGTTTAGATAGGTGTAAGATAACCCAAGTGGCATCATCCTTCATCAAAACAAAATACAAACACATGATTCATATATTAGGATAGTGTAAAGACAGGCATCCTATTTTTGACTAGTCACACTAGTTAGGTATAAAGACAACCATTACAAATCAATATGAACAAATACACATCATCTTGGGCTACTTTGATATGGGATAACGCCCCCACGACCCTCACTTATTAGCTGCTCTAGGTTGAACTGACAAGTTACCCTACTAGTGAATCACCCCAGTGGTCCCTTATTCAAGAAGATGTAAGTCTTCTATGCTTTCCTTCTTACGGTTATTTACACTGGAGCACCTTGATAGCATGGTAGGCCTTATATCGATTGTTAAGCTACCCTCATGTTCCTCCATTTAGAAGATGTAAGTTTGCTGCCTTCTTCTTAAACTAGTATCATGAACTACAGTTGTATATCGACAAACACACATACACATCTTTCTATCTTATTTTGATGGGATACATGCCTACACTCACTCATTAGCTACTCTAGGTCGATCTACCCTAGTCTCACCCGTGATCCTTGTTTAGGAGGATGTAAGTATCTACACTTTCTTTCACGACTTCTTGCATCAGAAAGTGCCTTGTTAGCATGGTAGGCCTTATGGTGTGGTAGCTACCTTCATGTTGGCTTCATTCAGAGAGGATATAAGTCTCTGTTCCACTTTCTTCTTGGACTACATGAACACTTTGGTCAGTTGGATTGGGTAAGCCCCGGTGACACCTTTCTTCTTGACTACTTCAAGTTTGGGTCTAGTCCTTTTTATGACTTACAGTAGTCCTAGGTATTGACTTGATAATGGTCACCATTGTTGTTCCTCCTTAAAATATGTAAGTTTGCTACACTTTCTTTAAGTACAACCTAGCTAGGTTGGATCTGTCATGAAAAATATCCAATGAGTTTCACTTTAAGGATATATAAAATTCATCTTTCTTCATAGATTGATTAATTCCGTTGTCACCTTAGGTTGGTTGGATTTTGCTATGTTGATAGCGACCCACCCAATGGATACACCACTCATGGTAGATATAGTCCTACACTTTCAAGAGTTGGCCACCATCTTTATACTTTCTTATTTGTCAATTGACCCTTGTGGCACCTAGGGCACTTTATTTAGATCACGTCCTTTGCAACCTCTTTAGACTACAATTACTATTGGAAATCCCCTTTCTAGTAACCACCTCACTTGTTGAGATTTTTTCAGAACATGATTCTCCTTGTCAATAAATAGATAGGTCTAAGCATAGTCCCTTTCTAAGGTCCTCTACACCATTCCATAATAAACAAATAAACTATATATATATATATATATAAGCATAAGCTTATGGATTAGGAATTAATGCCCTTAGCGGTACCTTTCTAGAAGGCATCTATCTTTAGATGTCAGAAAACTCATAGGAATCTTGACACTCATGAGTTGAGATAATTCTCCATGACACTCTCAATAGTCACTTAGGTGGTTCAATCTATTATTCCACCAAGTTACCTTTGGTCATCCACTTTGGAAAATGTAATACTTCGCATTCTTCTAGTTTTTATCAACCCCCAGGTTTGATTTATTGTGCATCTAATTCGTTACCCTAGTGTTTGTTCCTTGCTTTGGAGATGTAAGTCTATTACACTATGTCCAGCAAAGCTGTTTCACACTAAAAGGCACCCCTTAGGTCGGATAGTCCTACCCTTTTTAACTATCCTTTGGATGATAAATCAAATAGGAGACATAGCCCTTCATTGGTCCATCAATCATGATCTATCAAATCAAATTAAACAAATGAAAAAACCAAATAAAAAAATAAATAAATCATTGGTAATCTTGACTACTTTTGAGTTGACAATCCCAAGTAGCATTCATTAGTAGTCACCTAGGTGTTTGATTTATTGATCCAAAAATCACCGATTGATCCTTCTTTGGAAGATGTAAGTCTACATGATTTCTTCCAAGTACAACCTTTTCACCAATAGACCCTTAGATAGTCCTACCTTGTGGAAGACTATCCCTTTGGTTGTAAATTTGAGATTGGTCAATTGACATAGCCCCTTCTAAATTGTCCATCACTTAGATCCATAATAAACTAAATTTACAACCTTCCCAAATAGTCAAATTAAAACATATCAATAAACCAAATCTTAGCGACCAAATCAATTAATCTCTAGCCATAGAAATACCATCAAACTCTTATCCATAAGCAAAACTTCTTGTGGCTCACATTCCCATCCAATTTATAGATTCTTATCCAATGAATACCACCCAAAATCATATTCTAATGAGACTCAAATTCCCTTATCCCAAGTGGATAGCTTCACTTACTTCCCAGTGGAAGGTTCACATACTCATACATTCCATGATCTCTTATGCCCTTCACATAAAGATTCTCTTTGCACTAATTATGATTCTATCTACCTTTCAAGTTTGTATAGTCATTTTTGTTAGTGTTTGATCTTTTGGGATGTGATTTATATATCAATGCTTATGATGCACCTTGCATTCACCTTAGGGTCCTTTGACCTCACTTTTGGAGAGTTCAACCTGCTTCATAGGAACCTTCTAGACATAAAGGTTTCAATCAAGACACTTCTAGAGTAGGTGAACACTTTAACCTATGACTTAGAAGGGTTAATCATAAGATTAGGCCCCTTGAGACTTAGGAAAATCTTACCTAAGCTAAACCCAATCCATGTACATTCAATTTCAAATCATCCATAACTCATTTCAATCCAATCCAAATTCCAAACTCAATTCCAAATGATTGAAACCAGATCAAAGCCAAACTTGAAATCCTTAGCCCTTTAATCAACCTTCATGAACTTAGCCAAATTTCTATTCAATGAACTCAATTAATTTTCTTAAATCAATTGTACCTTCAATTATCTTCTCAAATATAAATGAAATATAAATTCAAATAGCCAAAACCAAATCCAAAATCAAATCAAAACCCATTTAAACCCTTTTGCCATTTCTTTGAACTTGGAACCCATCTAAATAAATCCAAAATTCAATTTTCTCTTGAATCAATCATTTTCAACCATCTATCCAAATATAAATGAAACCTACAATCATCTAGTCAAACCAAAATCCCAAGTCAAACCCAATCTATTTGACTTGAAATATTCAAATGAACCAAAACTCATTTGAATCCAAACCAATTACAATTGAATTTATATATCAATCACAAATCTATATATAAACTCAATTAAATCAAACTCAACCCAAGTAAAGTCAACTAAATCTAATTGGTTCACTTGACTAAAGTGGCCAATTTGACCTACATGAACCAAAATCAATTCAATCCAAATCAAGTTATTAATCCAAAGTTATGTCATGATTGTTGATCACAGATGATCAATTGATATAAATTGGGTCAAACCAAATCAGCTAATTTGACAGTCAACCTTTAATATAGAACCCAACTATTTAATTCTAATAAATCCATTGAAATTAATGATTCAAATCAACCCAAAATCAATATTTAAATGACCTTTAGCCAAACCTAGCCCAATTGGCTCTTGAAACTCAAATTGACATAAAGGGTCAAATTAGACTAAACTAAAATTAAATCCATTAATCAATAAAGCATACAATCCTCTCCAAATAGTCATATGAACTTGACTAATCGATTTGACCCAATTTGATAAATTGGTCCTAACCATTTTGACCCATTTTGACCCTAGATTTCAAATTAACCAAATGAACTCCAAATGACATGAAATTTGGTCCAACTCATTTATTTGACACATTTTATAAATCAAATTCAATATCAAATGATTCTCTATTGGCTAAGGGTATCACATAAGACAAAACACCCATGTAAATGGTCATTTCTCTTCTTGGTAATCATCCATTGGTCCACAAGGCTGACATAATCCTAGAGGTTTGGGTCAGCCATGACTTATGGGAGGAAATCACCTCACCTCCCCATTGGAACACTTGAAGGACCTCCACTTTTGCTTACACCCACTTGTCCTTCATAGAGCCACCTCATGCCTTGGGCAACCAAATTAAATCTAAGGAGAATCCCAACCACCCCAAGCAAGGACACCCACTTGGCAAAATCACCATGAATGAGGTGATTTTCATTAAAGACAAAATAGAGGCAAAAATCTTCCTCACACACTCATTTCACTCTCTTAGAACTCTCAAACCAAAACAACCATTCTACTTGGTTTTGAGCAAAAACCATCAAAATCAAGTGGATTCTAGTGAAGAAGTGGTGTCCATTGGTGGATACATTATTCTAAAGTGAAAAGAGCAACCCATTCTAAAGCTTCTTTTTACACTGAGCACACTGGATCATCACCACCATCGAAAATCATCCTTGATGAGATAATTTCAAAACCATAGTCCGGTTCTTTTGTTGTGATGGTTTTTTGATTAATTTAGAATTTCCTTAGATAACCCTTGCATTTTATTTTATTTATTTTACATCATACCCATGCATTTGGAGTGATTTTTGATGAGATCAGAAATTGAGCATAAAATGAAGTTTTCATTCAATTTTTTAATAAGAATCAAAATCCCATCAAGAATAGTTTTATACCTCTTCCAATTACATCGACCATTTGATCTCCCATTAGATGATATACTTAGATCATGCAGATCGTAGCTCTGATCATGTGGCTTAGATAACAATCGCTATCTATCTCATCAATCCATGTTGATTTGTCAACCCAATTCATCATCCTTGAATTATCGATGCCATTTGCAGGTAATGGTCTATTCATACGTGCAGTAGGTTAAGTAAGAAATTATGGATTTTCTACTTTTAAAATTAATTAAAAAACTCTTGAAACTTCAAAGTTCATATAAAATAAAATACTTAACTAAAAATTAAAAAAAGGGCTCATTATTGGTCTTTTAGAGGAATCCAATGAATCAAAAACCCCAAATTTTATTGAATATTATGAGCTTAATTTAAGCTTTAGGGAAAAAAAATCAAATTTTATTAATTAAACTAAAATGACACATTAGATTGATTTGAAATTCTCAGAGATAGAAATTGAGCTTAAAATCTGCCTACCATAAAATTTCAACTCAAAAGATTTAGATTGGGAAATATTACATTTTGAAGTTTGAATAATTAAAATAAATTAATGGACTTTATAAAATCATGGAAAATCATTTAATCATTGAAACTTTGGAAAATTATAACAAATCATAAAATGCAAGTATATATTTTGAAGGTATTTTAGGAGATTCAATTAAAATTGATCCCAATTAATTTTGAGTAGTAAGGCTTAATTTGAGTTTAATTAAAACTTAATTAGCTTAATTACTCTTAATTACATAATTAGTTAATCCCAAACTTTTATGGTTGATTAATGGGATGACCTCTGCATCCATAATTTTCTTAGGATTTATTGCTTGGTTAATTAGATTGGTTTCTTAACCTTAATTACTTTTAATTTATTAGCAATTAATTATATTCTAAATAGTAAGAAAATCATTAGTTAAGCTTGCTACTCATTGTGAAATAGTGAATGGGCATGGGGAATGAGATTGGGAACTCTTTCCCAATCTTTTCCCTAAGTCCATTTCACTTGAATGGAAATTTAATTTGGGATTAATTGATGGTTTAATTCATTAATTAAATTGCTTAATTAATCAATTTGAAACTATTATCACATGGAATCCTAATTAATCAATTCATGGGTAGATCTTTAGGTGTTCAATATCCTTAATGACATTTAAGGAAATTATGGTTAACAAACATGTGTGGGAAAACCATGAAAGTACTTAATTAAGTTTCTTAACTTAATTAATCACTAATAATAAGCCAATTGCATTAGGCCTCTTTCATTTCTTAGGTTCATTATTGATTTAATTTCCAATGTATGTACATATCATGTTGGATCATAATTACTTGGTTAATTAAATTAAGGCAACATATAGGTGTTAATCAATTAATGGATTTAATGCATAGTACAACCTAATTAACCCATAAAATCAACTTAATTACTTTTCATTAAATGAAATTAAATCACAAACATGGGAATGGGTTAGGATCAGCAAATTTTCCCTCATTTCTTCAAACCAAATTAAAAGTGATAATTAAAAAGCCTTGGTTTTCTTTAAATGCTTTTATTTGATTTGATTTTGCTTAGGAGATAATTTAATTGAATGAAATAACATGTTTATGCTCATTCATTCCTTTCTAATCATGTTAAATGTTCTATGTCATTTGAAATCATACATTCATCTTTTCAAAATTCATTAAGTCAAATGGTTTTCCTTTATGTCAAGCTTGTGTTGATTTAATTTATAATATGTGGCTATTATCACTATTAAATCAAACATATTTTCCAAAGCTTATAAATGAATGGTTACATATGTTATGAATGTTAGTTATAAATACATAGGAGATGCATTTGATTATAGCTTAAATGTATAAAGTGAAGCTCCTTTTATTCATGTATTAATTTATGTAAGTGAGATTGTTAATGGGTATATAGTTTGGACATCCAGAAAATATGATGCTTTAGTTAGCCCCAAAGGAGGTCATATGATTACCTCACTTCTGGTTTAATAATGGCAGCATTACTCCATTTGATTTCATTCTTATGTATCTCAATACTAGAATTGGATGATGCTTTAATTCATATACATAAATGATTCAATCAAATTAAATATCACTTTTTTTTGATTTTCATTCTCCAAATTATGAATACATGTGTATGTATCTAAGAAAAGTGATATATAGTCTGGACATCCAGAATATGAGGCTTTAGCTAGCCTAAGGAGGTCATTTGATTACCTCACTTCCCAAGTTTAACAAAGGCTTGTACTTGCTTATGTCTTTTATACATACATGTGTGTATTTAATTAGAGAATGGTAATCCTTCCTTTTTTATTAAAATACATGCATTTGCAATTGTTCAAGTGAATGAATTAATTGATCATTTGATTTGGAGCTCTCTTTCTTATGTTCATGCATGTAAATTTACATATGGTTTGAATGTAATGGTATATAGTCGGACATCCCAAAATATGAGGCTTTAGCTAGACCCAAAAGGTCATTTGATTACCTCACTTCCTTGGTTGATAATGACATGTACCTATTTAATTTCATCCCTATGTATTTTGCATAAGAATTTAGATAGAGCCTTAAATTAATATGATAAAATAATTGATCAGGAAATATAAAGCTTCAAATGTACATACTCACATCCATCATTCAAGTGTGCTAAAACATATTGTATGTGTAGGTATACTTAAGACTTAATCATATGCATGTTACATGTGATGGAAAGGAATGATTTAGCATGTGTCATGTGATAGTATTTCAATTAGATTAATCTTAAAAGCCTTTCACATTGAATAGAATTATTTAAAGAGAACTAAACTTAGGATTAATCTAAAATGTGTAATAAGCCATTCACTAAAGAGAACTAAATCAAATTAACATGCTTTAGAAAGTAGTTTAAGGTAGGGATGAAAAAGGCCAACATCTTTTCTTCTCTTTACAACACTTAGTTGCTAAGTGTATGTCATATGTAACAAAAGAAAACATAAATTAAAACTTGCAAATCAATTAAAGCACTTGAAGTGAAACCACCCTTTAAGTTGAATCTTTTCACTTGAGAAAATCTTAACTCTAAAGCCTAGTTAGGACATACCACACATTAATACACACATTAGATTAAGTCACAACTTCTGCCTTATGTTTAGATGATGCATGGTGTGATGTATGTTTTATGATATTATTTTAGATTGGATGTTAGAGTGTATGTTTCATAGGCTATGGATGGTAGGTGATTAGCTAATCATATTTTCTATAAGAGATTATTTAGGGGCTTAAAATAAATATAAATGCTCTCTTTGGTTGCTTAAGCCCTTAAGCATAATCCAAGTTAGGACTGATGGGCTTGGTTACTCATGTGTAAGGTGCTAAGTCCAAATTATAAATATAACTGCTTGGGTTGTATGTGTGTTTAGCTAACACTTGTCTTACAAGTGTAATTAGATTTACTTTTTTTATTTTTAATGTACTTTTGCATTAGAAATTAGGATTAGTGCTATGGGGGGATAAGGATGAGCATTGGCTAGAAGGCTTTGTCTTGGGAGGCCATGTGATGCCTTTGAAGTGGAGCAAACCAAATCAAAGAAGGAAGATACATGAATACATGAAGACTTGAAGACCCCCCATAGCATTTATCATTTGTAAATTGAAAATTATTCTTCTATGTATCGGTTGTATAAGGGTAGAGCTTGACTACCCATTTTTCTTTGGGTTGTATGACACATCACCCCTATTATTCTTTTGCATTAGTAATAAAAAGTGTTTGATGTTGTGTTTAAAGTACACAATTAGGATGGCATGCTTTTCTTAGTTTCTTTATATGTTTGATGTTTGAATGTGTGGCCTTGAATGTGATTAGGCTCTTAGAAATAAATTAACCTTTATACCCAACTACAACTCATAACTAAAGTTTTAAATAATTCATAACCTTACATAAAGCCTATAACATAAATTAAGATAATTAAAAGATTTAGCAACACCTTAGTTGAATGTTGAATGGCCAACAACATGCACATCATATTATTTTGTCTTGAAAATAAGGGATTTCCATCCTTGCATGATAGAAGAATGGTTGACCCGTGAGGGCATCCTTTGTGTTGGAAAAAACCCCTTTCTTGCTGATTTAGCCAACAACCGTATTTCATCATGCATGTAGGCATCAAAAACCTAAAGCCTTTATCAAAATGTAGTGTCAAAATAAATAAAATTTGAAAACATGTTGCACTAGACTAAGTCATATGCTCATACCACTCATGGTATAGTCTCTTAGGGAGTGGGTTTAAGGACTTTAGTTTCTTTCTAATTAAACAATAACCTATCTAATCTTGCAAATCATATGATCAAACATCATGGATTTAAAGCGTAGGAAGTGTTAGTTGGCTGCCACTCCAGATGGTCATAAGTCCAACAGTCAGACGATTTATCCTCTCTTACAAAGTTAAACCATATGCCCATTTTCACTTAGATTTAGGGCTTAGATTTAGGTCGCACTTTGGCTTATGCTAAAGCTCACTAGATTTAGGTTTTGAGGTGGCTATTTATTTTAGCTACAAGCATAAATCCTCACCTCTTAGGCATCTCCATAATCTTGTATTATTGGATTACAAGTCCCAGCTTTCTAATGAAATGTCAACCTTAACAAAATTGATCTTCTCTTCAATTTCAAAATTATAAAGCCCAATTATAGAATAGGAAATGCTCACTAGGTTTTCTAGTATCAAGAGCATTCCTACTTATTTTCTTTGGCTTCGGTCTTCTCCTTGAGTCACTTGATTTTCCAACCCCAACTTAGATTAACTATGGAGTCTTGCCTCCATAGGGAACTTAATGAACCCTACTTAATATAAATGCTACTTTACTTTTTAATGTAAAGTATGGGAAAGGTCTCTGGTACATTCAAAGACCCATCATGCCTTAGGAGTCCTTATTAGGTGATTAGGTCCATTATAGGGTGATAATTTCTATCTCTCGAGATAATGCTTCTTTCCTTAATGTCATACCCCCTAAGATCTATGTGGTGTCCCACATCTCAAAAATAAACACCATACACACCAAGTTTTCTAATAAGTATGACATTGATAAAAATGAAATACAGAGCAAATCAAAAATTCTAGATAACTAGAATCATCTCTACTGTAAAGACACAATTCAATAAGCAGTAGATCAGATTGGCTGTTCTTCTGTTTCTCCAGTTCTCATCATAACCACCTTGGCCTCTCGAGTAGCATCCACCATTATATCCCTAATCTCTTTCTCTGCCACCACCACGGTTGTAACCTCTGTAGCTCCTCCCACTTCTATTACCACCATTGCTCTAACCACCACCCCCATATCAAGCAGTACCTCTAGATCCTCCACCACCACTGTGATAACCATCACCTCTGCCTTCTCCTCCACCAGTAGATCTAGACTGAGCCTAGTTGACAGTAATGTTCTTGCCATGAAGGTTCTGCCCATTCTTAGGGTATAGGTTTGGATTTATGTTTATTTTTTAGGTTTAAGATTATTTTGTAATTTATTTTAGTTACTTTAGGTTTAGGTTTAGTTTTAGGGTTTAGGGTTTTAGGGTTAGGGTTTAGGGTTTAGTTTTAGGTTTTAATGTTTAGGCTTTAGGGTTTAGGGTTTAGGGTTGGGGTTTAAGGTTTAAGGTTTAGTGTTTAGGCTTTAGGGTTTAGGATTAGTTTAGGGTTTAGGGTTTAAGGTTTAGATTTTAGGGTTTATTATTTAAGGTTTAGAGTTTAGGGTTTAGGGTTTGGGATTAGGGTTTAAGGTTTAAGGTTTAAGGTTTAGGCTTTAGGGTTTAGGGTCATATAGGGTTTAGGGTTTAGGGTTTAGTGTTTTTTGGGGGAATGTTGGAGTTTTATTACCATAAAAGGAAAAGATACAATGTCCTTAAAAGAGATAAAGCTCTAAAATTCTACTACTCTCAGAGATATAAGAAACCTAAAGAGCTAAACCCCCATCTGAGTACATTAGAAATAGAAAAGAAATTTAAAAAACAAATACAATAGCTGAAAAGCATAAGAGAAAAAGACATAGAGTAAGACTAAAACAAAACCTAAAAATAGTAAAAGGATGAGTCAGCAGTAGTTCATGATTCCTTCGAGAAAGTAAGATAAGCAAGATCCATAGCAACAACACTTAGGTTAACTAAGTAATGACCATTCCCTCTATAAAGTTCCAATCGGTAAAAGAAATTTGCAAAACACTACAGAGGAAAAAGTCATAGCTAAAAATGATAAGGACTAAGAGAGGAAAAGGAGAGAGATTAGAATGAGAAGGCTCAGGCTCAATTAGGATCATCCCAAGGGGCAACAATACATTTGAGCATCCAAACTTCATAAAGAAGGGTTACGATCATATGTGCTGCATCCAACCAGAGAGAAGAGATGAGTAACATCAAAGCCATCATAGCCAGCATACCTAATATAAGAAAACCACCAAGGCTAGCAGTCCGTAGAGTTCTAGATCTTGCACCATTAAACAAAGAGCAACTGGCCAGCGACCAACTAGCAGCCAAACCACAAAATGAAAACCACAATATACTAATAATAATAACCGAGAGAGAGGCTAAAATAAGTCAGAACACCAACAATAACCATTATACAAATACTCATCTAATCTCCAAACTAGGGAAAACTAGAACCAGCCATCATCAAGCACCAGACCCATGCTAATTAGCAAAGAAACAACCAACAAAACTAAGATAGGAGCCCTCAAGCAAAAGTCCCAACAAGTAGGACTCACCAAGATAAACTAGGGTGAGCAACCACAAATGACTAAATAGGTCAGAAAT
Organism: Cymbidium sinense; assembly: GCA_021442155.1. NCBI lineage: Eukaryota > Viridiplantae > Streptophyta > Magnoliopsida > Asparagales > Orchidaceae > Cymbidium > Cymbidium sinense. The sequence continues at coordinate 54,176,705 of CM038220.1, read as the reverse complement.
GAAACCATCAACTGAAGGAAACATAAGATGTAGCCAGTGCAAATCACTAGATGACAAAATAACCACACAAAAGGGGGCCAAAGGTTGCCACCAACCACCACAAATGAAAAAGTCCAATCCAAAAGGATCAAAAAAATGTTCATCTAGCACAACAAAATGCACTACAAATTGTCCAAGAAGAAGGAAAAGACCAAAGAGGAAAAAAAATCAACCAACCAAGATTCCAAGGGTAACTAAAAGTCCTCTAACCAAACTAGCTAAGTAAAACAGCCATAAGGCAACCACCAGAGAACAACCCATCATAAATACCAACAAAGGAAGCATCCCCAGAAGCCAAGGAAAAGTAGAAAACCAACAAAGCATCACACAATAGAGGTCCAAAAGAAGCACATCCACCATAGAATGGCAATAACAGTAGCTAGGAAGGACCAGCCGAAAAACCAAACTTCCCCAGCAATAAAGACTAACACAATAAGAAACATAATGATAACATAAAACCTGCTGCAAATAATGCACCCAATAGAGGCTTATCTTAGGAGAATAACAAAACACAAAATCAAGGAAAAAAGAAGGATCCAGCAATAAAGAACAAGGAACTGGGAGCCAACCCCTAAAAAAGCAGCCATGAAACTCTCCAAAAGATGGCCCACAAAGGCAACAATCAATAATAGTTCCCACTAGGAAGGCCACCCATTCAGCCATAAAAAATAAGTAAAAAGTAATTTGAGTTCAAGAGGAGAGCCAACAATCCAACCAGTGCAAAAAATAGAATAAAGCTTGAGTAGAAACCATCTCATCCACCAAAGAACTGAGTAATAAGATGAGAAGACAAATAAATACCGGTTGAGAAACCAAGCCAACCTAAGCTGGAAAGACAAGAACCACCAGGCCAACCTAGATGTAATAGGTCAAAAACATAACCCATCACAGGCCAAAAAGAGAAAATAAGTTTAGGGTTTTTGGTTTAAGGTTTAGGGTTTAGGGTTTAGGGTATAAGGTTTAGGGTTTAGCATTTAAGTTTTAGGCTTTAATGCTTAGGCTTTAAGGTTTAGGATTTTGAGGGTTTAGTGTTGTAAGGTTTAGGGTTTAGGGTTTAGGATTTAGGGTTGTATTAGGTTTAGGGTTGGGGTTTAGGGTTTAGGTTTATGGTTTTATTTAGGATTTAGTTTAGGATTTAGCATTGGCTGCCCATGGTTAGCTCAGTTTGGGGCAGGATTTAGGGTTTAGTGGAGGGTTGGGAAGGTTTAGGGTCAGCAGGTTGTTTTGGTAGGATTTAGGTTTAGAATCAGGGAGGTAGGGTTTAGGGTAGGTCAGGATCAGTGGAGTGTTTTGGGGAGGGTAGGTTATAGGTTTAGGGTTATATTTGCAGGATTAGTTGGGTTTAGGGTTTAGGTTAGGCATTTTATTTTTATTTATTTAGTTTATTTAGGTTTTTATTTATTTTAGTTTAGTCCATTTTATTTTAGTTTTATTTTAGTTTAGGTTTTATTTTAGTTTATTTTTAAGTTTAAGTTTAGGTTTAGGTTCATTTATAGTTTAGTTTTTTGTTTTATAATAGGTTTAAGTTTAATTTTTTTAAGTTTAGGTTTAAATTTTATTTTATTTTTTTAGGCTTTTATATTTTTTATTTTTTAGTTTTAATTTTAGTTTAGTTTAGGTTTATTTTAGTTTATTTTATTTTATTTAGTTTAGGTTTAGGTTTATTTATTTTAGTTTAGTTTATTTTAGTTTAGGTTTTGGATTATTTAATTTTATTTTAGGTTTAGGTTTTGTTTTTTAGTTTAGTGTTTGGGTTTTTTTTTAAATTTATTTTTAGGTCTAAGTTTTTATTTAGTTTTTATTTTATTTTATTTGAAGTTTATTTTATTTTTATTTTAGATTTAGTTTTATTTTATTTAAGTTTTATTTTTAGTTAGTTTAGGTTTCATTTATTTTATTGTATTTTAGTCTTATTTTTTTTTATTTTATTATTTTAGGTTTAGGTTTAGGTTTAAGTTTAAGTTTTAGTTTAATTTATATTTATATTTTATTTTCATTTAGGCTTTTTATTTATTGCATTTTTAGGTTTTATTTTTCTTAAGTTTAAGTTTTTAGGTTTTTAGGGTTTAGGGTTAGTTTATGGTTTAGGGTTTTTTTTAGGGAAACCCCGTATTGAGGGAATTTTATTGCCACAAAAAGAGCGTTACAAGGTCCTTAACAGGGGATAAACTCCACAACTACTGATCAAAGGGCTACAATCAGCCTAGAGAGTAAATCCCCTATCTAAGCACAACCAAAAGCAAAATAAAAGAGTAAAGGAAAGTAAATGATACAAATTGATTAACATAGATAAGCCAATGAATAGATCCAAAGCTCTGATGAGAGAATGCATGACACTAGGGAGCAAACCCAAGAGAAAAGAGAAGTGCATCTACAAAATGAAGAAAGATATAAATTAGAACAAGAGTAGTACAGAATAAAAACTGAGAGCAAAAGATAAACTGAGGAAAATTATAGAGAAGTGTGTGAAAGAAGGCTCAGGCTCAGTCACACCAAATTGGGCTAGATGCAAATATGAGCATCCAAGCTTCAGCAGAAGGGTTACATCACAAGAGCTACTACCAAACCAAGGAGTGAAATCATCACAACCATCATAGCCTACAAACCTGTGAGAAGAAAGCATACATTTGTTGAAAGTCTTATGGGCCTTAGTTCCTGCAAACCTAAACAAAGCCATTTATAAAATAGAAAGGAGATAGCAAAGAGTAAAAAGATAAGGGGTCCCATGCAGGAAAACTATCATCAATATAGTCACCATAGCATGAGAATCCCTATACATATGAGAATGAGCCATCTTTGCCAAAATCCCTTTTAAAACCATAACCAAGAGTATAATTAGGCCAAAATAAAAACCCACCACAAGAGAACAGCAGAAAAAGCAACCTGCTAAAATCTTGCTAAGCAAATCAATGAGCCAAACATATGAGACATATATGAAACTTTCGCCAGACAATGAGTATAGTCCAGAAAAGAAACCTAATCATGATAAGTAAATGCAGTTAATAACCCCTTATTAATAACCATTGCGTTAACAAAAAGCAAATGTAAAGTAAGGCAGAACCCAAACCTAAATACAACAAGTGATGGAAGTCTAAGACCAAGGTTAGAATGACAGATTAGTTAACGAAAATAGGAAATAGGCATCCCACCAAAGACCAAATAAAGACAAAAAGAAAATTTGAATGAGATGCATATAAAACTCAATAATCTAGATCGGCAAACAACCAAGACAGCAAGACAATAAAAGACAATAGCTGTCCATAGAACCAATTCAGAATATATAGTGCATAAGATAATAAACAAGTAGATAGAAGCATAATCATAGGGATCTGCACAAGTCTAACTGAACCAAGATGGAAAAAATAGCAGCAGATTAAGTAGTCCATAAATATCAGGTGATAAGCAGCAGCCCATACACAAACATCAAAGACAATCGAAGTTAACCCCATAAGTTTCGGACATAGGACCCTAAAGTCCCATAGTCAACAGATAAAATAACAAAAGAATTTTTGCACCCAACATAAAATAATCCAATAAAAAATAGAGAAATAGCATAGACACTTAGGGGGTTCAAAGGAGAGCCAACATTGGAATCCTGAAAAACCAAGACAATAGATAAGTAAGGAAACAAACAACCAACAAAGAATAACTTACGGCCATAAAGCCACCATTCGAATAAAGTGCATTAGTTAGTAACCAGTAGTAGTATAATCACAACAAATAAAACAACAAAGCCATATTGGACCCACCATAAGATAAACCAAAATAAAATAGTGATACAACATAGGCACATAAGGGTTTCAAAGGAGAGCCAACATTAGAATCCTTCAAGATAAAGAAAAGCAGACCAACAGTTAAGCCAACAACATTAGTAAAAGCAGACTGGAAAGAAGACAAAAAGAAAGTTCAGTCCTGGAAGGAGGAAATAATAATAATAATAAGGGTATAACAATGTCTCTCCATACAGGTTGGGGAGATGAGATTAGTAAGAACAATTAAAAAAACCAAGACAATAAATAACCAAGACAACAAGCAGCCAAGACAGCAAATAATAGCTAGTTGACCATAGAACCACCCATTTAGAATAGACAGTGCATAAGATAACATAAGGATCTGCACAAGTCTAATAGAACCAGGATGGAATAAACAGCAGTAGATTAAGTAGTCCAAATATCGATGATAAGTATCCCACAAATAGCAAAAAGACTATCGAGAAATAACCCGACCCAATACTAAAGACTCGATAATCAAACAGCCAAACAATTGTTGCACCCACCATAAGATAAATCAGTAAGGAACAGAGAAACAACATAGACTTGAAAGGGGTTCAAGAAAAAACCATCATTGAAATCCTTCAAGACAAAGAAAAGCAGACCAACTGGTAAGCCAACATCACCAGTAAAAATAGGCTGAAATAAAATCAAGAATTAAATACCATCTTGCAAGGAAATAGTAATAATATCAAGGTTATTACAGTTGCTCTCCATACAGGTAATGGAAGTGAGGTTAAGTAGCATAGGAGGGGGCACAAACCTATTAAAGAGAGAAAAGATAGATAAATTCAGAAGCTATAAAATTATAGCAATTACATAATGAGACAAAGAAAAGTCATGAGGCCATGAAAAATTTCCATATTAAGGAAAAGAGAAAAACACTTTTAATCATATAATGGAAAATTACAATAGGACCCATAAATAGAATAATGATAGCAAGAAGTCTGTCTCAAAGGAAAAGAAAAGCATAAAATAATCCATCTCCCTCCAAAGATACAGGAGAAACCTTACAAAAGCAAGTGGTTTTGTAAACAACAAGATAAAACCCAAATAAGGTTAGGTAATCCAACGAGATGCCATAGAGATCAGCAACTAACCAGAAAGGGGTAACAGGAATTAGCATCAACAAAATCCAGAGAAACATTAAAACTAAATAGAAGTTGATCATGCAATTAAACAGGTAATGTAATAGTCCAACCCAATAGGATGGATTAATTTTTGAGGTAAGGGAGTCCAGTATTGTCCAAATTAACCAAACCACACAAATGTTTAGGAAGTGTAAGTTGATCAAGGAATTTTATGCCATCCAATCTAGCACCCATATTAGTAAGGTAATCAGCACATGCATTACCTTCACACCATACATGAGTGATTTTAAAATAGAGTTGAGAGAGGAGAGCTCTAGTCTGCTTTAGAAGGTAGTACAATTCTGTATTGCCCATTTTGGTGGAAGTTAAAAGATCAATCAACAACAGGGCATCCACTTCAATCCAAATATTGAGCCAACCTTTTTGAAGGCAAATCTCAATAGCTTTGTAAATTGCCATTAGCTCAGCAAAAGGAACAGAGCAAGTATTAAGGGGGTAAGCAAAAGCACATAAGACTTTACCATTAAGGTTTCTAAAAATACCACCACAGCCAGAAGCATTTTGAGAAACAGAGCCATCAGTGTTAATTTTAATAGTATTAGCATGAGGTTTTACCCAATAATCAATCTTGTCATCCTTACCGTTGGGTTGATCCAGCAAGTTAAAACCCAATTTATTGGTCACAAATTTACAACCTTTAAATTGATTGTAGTTAATTAAATTAGCATTAAATAAGTCACGGATTTTATTTTTAATTCTAGCAATTATCCTCATGTGGTTCATAGGAGTCCCACGATGTTTTGCATCATTTACCCATCCATATGAACCAAATAAGAGTGATAATAGTTATGACTTTAATGTGGCCTTTAATAGTGTTTTCAAAATAAACTTCAAGAAGTTGGTATAAAGTTAAGGAGCCATTGAATTTGTCAATGTTAAAGAGATCATATACCAAATCAAAGTTTGGAAGTAATGGCTCTAATTAAAAACTTGATTCACATTCTCAATGTAAAGCAACAAGAGTATTTTGAAGGTAAGTAAAACCTTAACCCCACATCAAGGAGTCAACAGGGATGAAGTTTTCAGATACGCCAAGTTAGAAGAATAAGAAATAGTGTTCTTCCAAATTTAAAACACAGAAAAGTCATGAGCTTCTTTAATATGAATCTAAACATTTTTAAGGTTGAAGTCACCATTTTGAGAAAGCTTAAAAAGGATCTGATCATGATTGCTAGGAATGATAGGAATAGTAGTAAGCTTATTTAAAAGAGAGAAATGAATATAATCAGTAAGCTTACTATTGTTCCAGATATTATTCTACTAGAAAGAGTTCACTTTAATAGCAACAGTGGAATGGGAAGAAAGTAAGTCATCAATGGACCCACCTCCAGTCCAATTATCTTGCCAAAAGAAAGAGGTACCAGAGTTAATCCCCCAAGATATTAATGATTCAGCTTCCCATTTGATGGAACAAAGTCTTTTCCAAACAGGAGAGTCTCCCACTCTATAGGGGCAAATGAGAGGGTGCTTACCCTGGCAATATTTGACAGTCATCAAATTAGCCCAAAGACTATTGTTGCTCCTAAAATTCCATCAAAGTTTATAGGAAAAAGCAGTGATAGCTTCCTTGATTGGCTTACATCTAAGACCAACTTTAGCAAGTGTGCCACAACTTTTATACCAAGAGGTCCAATGCAATCTTTTAGAAGAATTGTTAGAACCACAGAAGAATTTATTAAGGAGGCGCTCAATTCTGTTAATGTTAGAATTGGTCGGCACAATGGTTTGAGTGAGATATAGAGGCATGGAGTTAAGGGTGCTCTTAATCAAAGTGAGCCTACCGCCAAAAGAGAGTAAATGAAATTCCCAAACAGAAATTTTATTAGAGATTTTTTGGATTAGCTCATCAAAGAGATGTGATCTTTTTTGACCTTTAAAAAGTGAAGCACCAAGATATTTAATAGGAAGTTATTGTTGGTGAAAGTTAGTAATTCTCAAGATTTGGTTGATCCTATTACTAGGGATTTTAGAGGAAGGAATGAAACAACTTTTACCTTCGTTAAGAAAAAGACCACTTTTGTTACCAAATTTATTTAAAAGATTCTTAATAGTTTTAATGTGATGAATAGAGGCATTGCAAAAGATTATGAAGTCATAAGAAAAACTAAGATGAGAGATAGGAAGACCACCTTGAGTTCTAAAAAATATGTTGGGATTATTGTTGAAAATATCATTAAGTCTCCTCAAAGGATATTCAACAACAATAATAAAAAGATAGGGTGATAAGGGATCTCCTTATCTCAAACCATGCATCGAAGGGAGAAAACCAAGGGACTCACCATTCATGATAATGGAGAACCAAAAATTGGTAATACAATTTTTAATGAGGCGGATAAAATAGTAAGAAAAACCAAACAAATGAAGAATTTGGAAGAGGAAATTCCATGAGAGGTTGTCAAAAGCCTTAAAGATGTCCAGTTTGAAAAGGATGTTATCATCTATCGTAGAAGCATCAATGTCATGAATCAGCTCTTGGGCAAGAAGAATGTTGTCAAATAAAGCTCCACCTTTAATGAAGATAGTTTGGTTGGGTGAAATAATTTTAGGCAGGAACGGAAAAATTCTATTGGCAATTAATTTAGCAGTGAGTTTATGAAAGAAGGTGCAAAGGCGATAGGTAACGCCCAAGATTCAAGATTATTAATTTTGGGAATGAGAACAATGGAAGTGCTAGAAAAATATCTAGGTAAAGAATTCCAATCAAAAAAATCAACGACAACATCAACAAGGTCAGACTTAATCATAGGCCAACAATGCTGAAAAAATTGAGTCGTGTAGCCTTCAGGGCCAACAACATAATTAGTGTTCATGCTATTGAGAATATTACCAATCTCAGCTTACATTGGACGCAAACTTAGCAAGTTGTTTCCATCATTAGTAATCATTGAGGGAATTAGGTGTGAGTTGGAAAGAGCTTCTAAGGAAGGGTTGTTGTTTAATAAATTTTTAAAATGATGTATGACATAATCTTTAATATCATTATTATCAGTGATCCAGCTACCATTACCATTTTTAATTTTTTTAATAGAGTTTAAGGCTTTGTTTTTTTGAAAAGAGCATGGAAGTACGCGTCACCATCAATATGATGCTAGCCTTTTGCCGAAGGTTTCTTCCATATTCTGATATTTAACCAAGTTATCTTTAGCGACATTCAACTATTCAAGTTTAGTAGAGTCAGTCAAAATAGCATCTTCAAAAGAACAAACTAATTGTTCCATATTTTTGAGATTGGCAAAAAGATTTTTAAAATGATGCTTGTTCCACCAATTTAGGTTTTGTTTAAGGCTTTTAAGCTTAAGCCAGAGGCAAATCATTCCCTTAACAGAATTGTCCAAATGAAGAGGGATCATCCAGTTAATGGATACAACATTTATGAAATTAATGTATTGGATCCACATATTTTGGAATCTAAAAGAAGTGGGGGAGGATAATCTACTGGAGGGTGTTTGGACAGAAATCAAAAGCGGATCATGATCTGACAAAGTTCTGCTCAAATGTTTAACAGAAGTAATGGGCCATTGATTAATCCAAAGAGAATTAAAAAGAGTCCTATCAAGTCACTGCCAGAGTCTAGAGTTATGCCACATATAGTTGGAGCCCGTAAAGACAATATCAATTAGATTGCAATCAAGAATTATATTAGAAAATTCTTCCATGGAATGAATGTCAGGAGAGAAACCTCCCCTTCTTTTCGAGGAAGAGAGAATAGTGTTAAAATCACCCCCAATCAACCAGGGTATGTTGACCAAGGAGGCAAAGGTTCTTAAGTTATCCTAAAGGATGTTTCTACCAGCTCTATTACAAGAAGCATAAATAAAGGAACCAAGAATAGAAAATTCACCCAATGAGATGTGGACATTAACCAATGGTTGAAGATCATCAAGGATAGAGATGTTGACTAAATTATTCCGAAAACACCAAATTTTATTGCTAATATTATAAAAGAAAATTTGAAAGCCAAGTGTTCTGGCAACATGGTTGATCTTAGAAGAGTGTATGAATGGTTCAATAACAACAAGTAAGGCTATGTTATGAGTACAACAAAGACTTCTAATATAGTTGCGGACAATGAGAGTCCCAATACTTCTAACATTCCAAATAAGTAAATTGATCATAATAAAAAAAGGAAGGAAAGGAAAAGAGATAACTAAAGAAATAAAAAGCAAGAAGAAAAGAAAAGTAGAGGTAGTTATTTAAGGGATGTTAGAGAAGATCTAGTAGTTCTAGTGGAGCTATTAGTGAACATTCTAGCTTTAAGGGATTTTTTTTTAAAAATAGTTTGAAAAGGTCTTTCTTTGTCCAAAGTATACCCATCCGAGATAGAGTGATTTGTGATATTCAGAATAGGACCTGTATCAGTCAAAGCATTCCTAATGGTAATTTTCCTTTTCTGTCGGTAAGTCGAGAAAGAGGGTTAGCATGTGTATCCTGAAGGGTAGAAGGAGAGGTTGTGGTGCCATTAATAGCATAGATTTCATGCTCATTTTTAGAATTACTTTTCATATTTTGTTCCATCATCAAAGGATCAATAGTTTTTAGATTTTGCTCTTTCATCAAAGGATCAATTTCAATTTGTCTCCTGGTTCACTAGCCAAAAGGGGTAGGTTAGTGAGTGAAGGTATTGTCTTGAGGAGCCAAATTATTATAATTAGAAGTAATGTTAAGTAAGTTATCATTAGCCTCTTCACAAACCTCAAAAGCATTATTTGTAACATGCTCAGATTGCTCTCCAATAGGTAAATCAATGGATAAAAAAGGAGTAGGGGTAGGGGGATGATTCCCATTTTGAGTGACTTTAGGCACATAAGAAAATTTATTGATTTTTTTATTTGATAGAGTAGGATTAGAATCCGACAATTTATTCTTTTAAGATGAGGATGCAACACAAAACATTCAGATTGATCATGGCCATGTATCTTACAATGTGTACAAAAAATAGGGAAATTCTCAAATTCCACTTTTTGATTATAACCAAATTTCTCAGAGCCGATCCAAACTTCTTTAGGATGCTTTTTGGTAATATCAATCTTAACCAAAATATGAGCAATAGAAGACCCTGATCTCGCAGCGATGGCCTGATCAATTTGAAGAGGCCGACCAAAGAGAGCCCCAACTACAAAGGGAACTTGATGTCTAACATAATGTATTATCATATTAGGAAGAGCTAGCCATATAGGAACAATTTGTTATTCCTATTTTATATCAAAAATAAGAGACCATTTTTGAAGTTGCATTTGATAATTAAACACAAAGTAAGAGCGATGGGCAAAGACTCTTGAGTAATCTAAGTCATTAGAGAGATGAATTAAAATATGCCTAAGATCAATCAATCCGATAGTGAAAATGCCTAAAAGTTTAAGGTTATGAAAAAATGATCGGATGTTATCGAGAGTTGGTAGGCATAAGGAAAATTTACCCACTAAAGAGAATTCAAAAGGATTAGCCAACCTTTCCACATCTAGATCTGAATACATAACAGCAGGCGTCCCATAAAATGAGGTCATGATCAATTTCACCGAAGCATTAGGGGAAAGATTCTTACCAGATAATGCATCCTTGAAGGACTTAACCGAGTAGGATGATTTCATCCATAATTCCATGTAAATCTGATGCCCTAGCCGACGCCTCTAAGTTCGAAAAGCTCGGCTGCATGAAAAGTAGCTCCTCTGCCATTGAAAGAGCAAAGGGAAACTCACATTAGCGGCCAATCAGAGACAAATAGCAAAAATTATGATCGAGAATGATCAAAAATCGGCCGAAAGGGAAATCACAATCGCTAGAGAGCACCGCGGCCTAGAGGATAACGGGGAGTTTATTTATTTATTTTATTTATTTATTTTTTTATTTTATTTTATTTTATTTTTATTTTTATTTATTTATTTATTTTATTTAATTATTTATTTTATTTATTATTTATTTATTTTTATTTTATTTTATTTTTTATTTATTTTATTTTTATTTTATTTTATTTATTTATTTTATTTTTATTTATATTTATTATTTATTTTATTTTATTTTTATTTATTATCTATTTATTTATTTATTTTATTTTATTTTATTTTTATTTTTATTATTTATTTATTTATTTTATTTTTATTTTATTTTGTTTTATTTATTTTTATTTTATTTATTTTTATTTATTTATTTTATTTTATTTATTTTATTTTATTTCTTTTATTTAGGGTTTAGGGTTTAGGGTTTAAGGTTTAGGGTTTAGGGTTTAGGGTTTAAGGTGTAGGTTTTAGGGTTCATGGTTTTAGGGTTTAGGGTTTAAGGTTTAGGGTTTAGGTTTTAGGTTAGGGTTTTTAGTTTTTTTTAAACAGAGAACAAATTCAGATTTAACATTTCTTTTTTAATTATTTCATCAACCAAGTAACAAACTAAGTTTTCTAAGACACAATCGATGACATAGATAAAAAATGAGCATGCATAGGGAAAATCAATAACCCTAAATAACTAGAATGATCTCTACTATAAAGACGCTCCATAGCATGGATCGATAGTTCTTCGCTTTCTCCAGTTATCAACCACCTCAGTATAGATCCACCATCATATCCCCGATCTCTCCCTCCGCCACCACAACGGCTGTAACCTCCGTCGCTCCTCCCACTTCCATAACCATCATTGCTATGACCACCACCTCCATATCCACCAGCTCCTCCAGATCCCCCACCACCACTGCGATAACCGTTACCATCAGCTTCACCTCCATCGCCAAATCTAGACTGAGCCTAGTTGATGGTGATGTTCCTCCCGTCAAGGTTTTTCTTATTCTTAGGGTTTAGGTTTAGGTTTAGGTTTAGGTTTAGGTTTATTAGGTTTTAGGGTTTAGGTTTCTTTTTTAATTTATTTAATTACTTTAGGTTTAAGTTTAGGTTTAGGGTTTGGGTTTAGGGTTTAGGGTTTAGGGCTAGGGTTTAGGTTTTAGGGTTTAGAGTTTAGGGTTTAGGATTTAGGGTTCTAAGTTTTATGCTTTTAGGGTTTAGATTTTAGTGTTTAGGGTTTAGGGTTTTTTGTTTTTTAGGATTTTGGGTTTTGGGTTTAGGTTTAGGGTTGTAGGTTTAGGGTTTAGGGTTTAGGGCTTAGGGTTTAAGGTTTCTTTTTTAAATTAAGTAGACCTATAGGTTTAGATTTATTTAGTATATTTAATTTAATTTATTTTTTATTTTTATTTACGTTTATTTCAAATTTTTATTTAGTTTAGTTTATTTATTTTTGTTTAGGGTATCTATTTTAGTTTATTTTTAATTTTAAGTTTAAATTTAGGTTTATTTTTTAGTTGAGTTTTATTTTCATTTTATTTTTTAGGTTTAGATTTTTTTTGATTTAGGTTTAGGATTTTAATTTATTTTTTTAGGATTAGGTTTTAGGATTTTATTTTAGGTTTTATTTTTTAGTTTATGTTCAGGTTTATTTTTAGTTTATTTTATTTTATTTAGTTTTGGTTTAAGTTTAAGTTTAGTTTCTTTTAGGTTTAGGTTTTATTTATTTTAGTTTAGTTTATTTGTGTTTAGCTTTAGGTTTATTTTATTTTACTTTTTATTGTAAGTTTAGGAGTCTTTTTAGTTTAGTGTTGAGGTTTTATTTTGTATTTATTTTTAGATTTTCTTTTTAGGTTAATTTTTTAGGTTTAGGTCTTTATTTAGTTTTTATTTTATTTTATTTTAAGTATAATTTTTTATTTTACATTTAGTTTTTATTTTATTAATGTTTTTTATTCTTAGGTTTATATTATTTTTTAATTTAGTTTAGGATTTTATTTATTTTATTTTAGATTATTTTTATTTATTTATTTTATTTTATTTTTAGGTTTAGGTTCATGTTTAAGTTTTGTTTTTTATTATTTTTTATTTTTTTATTTTATTTAGGTTTAGGTTTTTATTTATTTTATTTTTTATGTTTTATTTAGTTTATGTTTATTTTTAGATTTTTTTTATTTTTGTATGAGTTTATGGTCAGGGTTTAGGTTTAGGGTTTAGGGTAGTGTTTAGGGTTTAGGGTTTAGGATTTAGTGTTTAGGGTTTAGGGTTAGGGTTTAGAGTTTAGAGATTAAGGTTTAGTTTTTAGTCTTTAGGGTTTAGGGTTATCTTAGGGTTTAGGGTTTATGGTTTAAGCTTTAGGGTTTAGGGTTTGTAGGGTTTTGGGTTTGTTTAGGGTTTAAGGTTTAGGGTTTAGGGTTAGGGTTAGGGTTTCAGGTTTATGATTTAGGGTTTAGTGTTAGGTTAGGGATTAGGTTTTCAGTCTTTTAGGGTTTAGGGTTGTTAGTTTTAGGTTTATCGTTTAGGGTTTAGGGTTAGCTTTAAGGTTTAGGGTTTATGATTTTCTGTTTAAGGTTTAGAATTTTTTTTTAAATTAAGTAAATCATTAGGTTTTGGTTTATATAGTTTATTTTATATTTTTTTAGGTTTATTTTTTTATTTAGTTTAGTTTATTAATTTTCTATTTATTTATTTGAGTTTAGGTTTTTTTATTTTAGTTTATTTTTTAGGCTTAAGTTTAGGTTTATGTTTATTTTTAGTTTAGTTTATTTTTTTATTTTCTTTTAGGTTTATGTTTTATTTTTTTTTTAGGTTTAGGTTTGGGTTTTTATTTTATATTTTTAGGTTTACGAATTAGGTTTTTAATTTAGGTTTATTTTTAGGTTTTATTTTTTAGTTTAGGTTTTGGTTTATTTTATTTTATTTTATTTTATTTAGTTTATGGTTTAGGCTTAGTTTATTTTAGTTTATATTTAGGTTTATTTATTATTTTTTATTTTAGGTTTAGGTTTTTTTTAGTGTAGGGTTTAGGTTTTATTTTTTATTTATTTTTAAGTTTTATGTTTAGGTTTATATTTTAGGTTTAGGTTTTTATTTAGTTTTAATTTTATTTTATTTTGGGTTTATTTTATTCTTTTTTAAATAGGTTTATTATATTTTAGGTTTTTTATTTTTAGTTTATTTTTGGTTTTATTTATTTTATTTTAGTTTAGGTTTTATTTTTTTAGTTTATTTTCTTTATGGTTTAGTTAAGGTTTAGGTTTTAGTTTATGTTTTAATTTATTTTATTTTTTTATTTTATTTTGGTTTAGGTTTTTTATTAATTTTATTTTAAGGTTTTATTAGTTTAAGTTTTTAGCATTTTAGGGTTTAGGGTTAGTTTAAGGTTTATGGTTTAGGGTTTATGGTTTGGGGTTTTTTGTTTAGTGTTTAGGGTTTATTTTTTTTTTTTGGGTTTAGGGTTTAGGGTTTAGGGCTTATAGTTTAAGGTCTAGGTTTTAGGGTTTAGGATTTAAGGTTTTAGGGTTTAGGGTTTAGGGTTTAGGGTTTATGGTTTTTAGGGTTTAGGGTTTAGGGTTATGGGTTTAGGTTTTAGGTTTAGCATTCAAGTTTTAGTTTAGGGTTCAGGGTTTTTGGAATTTTTTTTAACAAAGAATAAATTTAGATTCAAAATTTCTTCAATTTGATTTCATCAACCAGGTAACACACATAGTTTTCTAAGACACAAGAGATGACATAGATTAGAATGAGCATGCATAGAGCAAATCAAAAACTTTAGATAATTAGAACTGCTCAGAAAGCAGTTCCATAAGCAACAGATCGGATGGGCCATTCTTCGCTCCTATTCCCATTAGATCTACCCTAGCCTCTCAAGTAGCAGGATCCACCATCATATCCCCAATCTCTCCCTCTGCCCCCACCATAGCTGTATCTTTCGCCACTCCTCCTACCTCCATAACCACCACTGTTCTGATAGCCTCCTCCATATCCACCAACACCTCCAGATCCCCCACCAACACTACGATAACCACTGCCTCCACATTCGCCTCCACCGTCACATCTAGACTAAGCCTAGTTGACAGTGATGTTCCTACCCGCAAGGTTCAACTCATTCTAAGGGTTCAGGTTTAGGTTTAGGTTTAGGTTTATTAGGTTTTAGGGTTTAGGTTTATTTTTTATATTAGTTAATTAGTTTAGGTTTTGGTTTAGGGCTTGGGGTTTAGAGTTTAGGGTTTAGGGTTATGGTTCAAGGTTTAGGATTTATGGTTTTAAGGTTTATAATTTTATGGTTTAGGGTTTAGGGTTTAGGGTTTAGGGTTTAGGATTTATGGTTTATGGTTTATCATTTTATTTAAAAAATAATAATTAAGTAAACTGGTCAATTTAGGTATATTTAGTTAATTTTTAATTTATTTTAGTTTATTTTTATTTAAGTTTATTTTTTATTTTTATTTAGTTAGGTTATTTATTTTTTATTTATTTATTTCATTTTAGGTTTTTTATTTTAGTTTATTTTTTAGGTTAATTTTTAGGTTTAGGTTTAGGTTTATTTTTTAGTTGAGTTTTATTTTTATTTTATTTTTTATGTTTAGGTTTTATTTTTTATTTTTAGGTGTAGGTTTAGGTTTTTATATTATTTTTTTAGGTTTAGGTTTTTGGTTTATTTTTAGGTTTTATTTTTTAGATTATGTTTAGGTTTATTTTTAGTTTATTTTATTTAATTTGCTTTGGGTTTATGTTTAGGTTTAGTTTATTTTAGGTTTATGTTTAGGTTTTATTTATTTTAGTTTAGTTTAATTTAGTTTTGGTTTAGGTTGATTTTAATTTCTTTATTTTATCTTAAATTTAGTTTTAGATTTTTTTTAGTTTATGGTTTAGGTTTTATTTTTCATTTATTTTTAAGTTCTATTTTTAGGTTTATTTTTTAGGTGTAGGTTTTTATTTAGTTTTTATTTTATTTTATTTTAAGTTTATTTTATTTTTATTTTACGTTTAGGTTTTATTTTATTTAAGTTTTTTATTTTTAGGTTTATTTTTTTAATTTAGTTTAAGTTTTTATTTATTTATTTTTATTTAGTTTTTATTTTTTATTTTATTTTTTTTAGGTTTAGGTTTTGGTTTAGGTTTAGGTTTTAGTTTAGGTTTTTATTTTATTTTATTTTACTTATTTTATTTAAATTTAGGTTTTTTTATTTATTTTAATTTTAGGTTTTATTTAGTTTAGGTTTAGGTTTTTAGGTTTTTATGGTTTAGGGTTAAGGGTTTAGGGTTTGGAGTTTAGGGTTTTTTTTTCAAAAAAAGGAAAAATTTTATTGCCGTAAGAAAAGGATTAGAAAGTTCTTAAAAAGGAATAAATCTCCAAAAGTAATGCTCAAAGAGCTATAATAAAGCCTAAAGAGATAAATCCCCTAATACAAGGGAAAAAAGAAAAGCAAAAGGAAAAGAGAGAAAACTCAGTAATAACACTACAACCTTCTGAGTAGATCACAAACCACCTGTAAAAACCTAAGATCTGAAGAAAAACACCTGCAAGAAACTTAAGCAGAGATAATCTAAGAGAAAAGATGAAAAAAATGTAAGAACATAGAGAGAGAAAAGAAATAAAATCCAGGACAAGGCTTTCAACTAAAGAGCAACAAAATTTGTGAGCATCAAAACTCCATAAGGGTTACACAAATAATGCTACCAGCCAAAAGAAAATGAAGAAAACATCCCAGCCATCACAACCAAACTTGCCTCGACTAAGGAGCTAACCTATAACCAATAACCAATAAAGTTCTAATACCTGCCATCAAACCCCAACATAAAGAAATAGTAGGAGCAACAACAACCCAAAAGAAAAAATAGCCACTAGCTACTTGCCAAAGCAAGGGTAAAACAACAACCACAATATGCAGCCCAATAATGCAGCCACCAGCCAAAAGGACCACAACAACCACCATCCAAACCAAGCAGTAGAAAAGCCACCAAAATTGGAATGGAAAGAAAAGCCATAAAGGACCAACCAAACCAAACTATAGCAGAGCCACCAAAACCATAAAGGGAAGGAAAAGTCAGAACCAAAACCAAAACAACCTAACCAGCTCAAAGAAACTAGAGGGAAGCAACATAGTAGAAAAACAAATGATAAAAGCCATAAGAACCTAAAGCCAACAAAGCCAAAGAAAGCCAACCACTTGAAAGAAAATCCAAACAAGTTAAAGCTATACCCAAAAGTATGAGACCAGGAACTAGTCACCCAAGTTCCAGGACAAAGGCCAACAAAACAACCAGGCCAAACCAGCAAAAGGAAAATTAAATAGCTAAAAAAATAACAAAAATCTAAAAGAATCTAACATATGGTAGACAAAATTTATGTAAATTAGATAAACATCTTAAATGCTTAGGAATATTTTCATTGGTAAACAAAGTAAAGTCTGAGAGATTGTACCCTAAACTAGCTAAAAAAATCAGCACATACCTTCTCTTAAAATATGTGTAATTTTAAAAGAAAGTTTAGGGATAATAGATTTAATCTTTTTAATTAAATAGAAAAGCCCAGCATTACCCTTATGGTTAGAATTGATCCTAGCAACAACCATCTTAGCATCAGATTCCAACTAAATAGCTTTAAAATTCCTCTAAACAAAGCTTAAGAGCATAAAAAATAGCCATCAATTGAGCAAAAATAACTGATTTAGTAGAAAGAGGAGTGGAAAATGAAAAGATAATATTCTCATGATTATTTCTAAGAATACCACCACAACCCGACTTATTATGTGCAACAGATCCATCAGTATTAATTTTAATGCAAAAATTAAGAGTCTTAATCTAATGAATAATTTTAAATTTAGGAGATAAGTCACAATATGGAAAATGGATGCCCAATTTAGAGGCAACAAACTTACACCCTCTAAAATTACTACTACTGAGAAGAGCAGCCTTATGTAAAGAAAAAATATTTTCTTTAGTCCTAGCAATAATCTTCTTATGGTTCATAGGCACAACATGATGTTTAGAATCATTTCTATCAAGCAAAATAAACCAAATCAAAGTAATAGACACCACAATTTTGATATGCCCTTTAACAATATTAAGAAAATAAGAATCTAGTTATTGCATTAACGTTAAATTGCCATTAAAACAACTTAAATTAAATAAATCCTCATACCAACCCCAAACTTTATAGGCAATGGCACAATTAACAAAAACAAGATCAACATTCTCAATATGAAAACAACACATGCATTTGAAAGGTAGATAATAAGCTTTGCCCCAAAGTAAAGAGTCAATAACAATATAACCCCTTAAAATCCTCCACACAAGAATAGAGTAAGAAGTAGGAAAAATATTATTCCAAATTTAAAGAAAAATAGGAGAAGTGGATTTTTTAACTTTAAGATAATGCCAAGTATCTTTAAAAGAAAATTATCCATTACTAGAAAGTTTAAAAAGAATTTGATCCAAAAAATTATCGTTAATAAAAATATTAATGATGTTATTACTAATGAAATTGGAAATTAACTCATTTAAAAGACAAAAATTCTATTCCTCATTATAAATAAAATGATTAACTTTCAAAGAAGAAGTAGAATGGGTATTAAGCAAAGAATCAATGGAAAAGTCCCCTGTCCAGTTATCTTGCCAAAAGAAGGAAGACCCATTATTAATACCCCAAAAAATGAGAGGATCCACTTTCCATTTAATATCACAGATCCATTTTCAAACAATAGAACCATCATGTTTATAATTGCAAATCAAAGGTTGCTTACCTTTGTAATATTTAAATTTCATAAATTTGGCCCAAAGACTTTCATTTTTCCCAAAATTCCACCAAAGTTTATAAGGAAAAACATTGGTGGAGTCCATCAAAGATTTGCACCCAAGGCCACCTTCATAAATAGTACCAAACATATTGGACTAAGAAGTCCAATGAAGACTTTTGATCGAATTCCTAGAACCCCAAAAAAAACTTTTTAAAAAGCCTTTTAATCTAGATAAGAACAAGAGAAGTAGGAACACATAATATATAAAGGAAGTGAATAAGTGAATAAAGAGTACATTTAATAATAATTAATCTACCACCAAAAGATAAAAAATGAAATTCAAGGGTAGAAATTTTATTTGAATATATGAATACCATCAAAGAGATGGATCTCTGACTTACAATATAAAGGGGAAAGCCTAAATATTTAATAGAAAGATTTTGATGAGAAAAACCAATGATATCCTTTATTTTATTAATTCTATGAACAAAAATAGAAGTAGAAGTGATACAACAACTTTTATGAGCACTAATTAAAAGGTCACTTTCCCTTTCAAATTTATTTAAAAAAGCCTTAAGCTTTTTAACATAATATAACAAGCCAATACAAAATATTATGAAATCATCAACAAAGCTTAAATGAGAGATAGCCAAACCACCAAGATTCTTGAAATACGTACTATAATTCTTCTAAAAAAAGATTAAGCCAACAAGATAAATATTCAATCGCAATAATAAAAAGTGACAGAGAAAGAGGGTCATCTTGTCTTATACCTTGAGAGGAATTAAGAAAACCAAAGTTTTTACCATTGATAACTAATTAAAACCAAACATTTTTAATTATATTGTTAACCAAAGAAACAAAATGATTAGAAAAATAAAATAAAGTTAGAATGCTATTAAGAAAATCCTAAGAAATGTTATCATAAGCTTTTATGATGTCAAGCTTAAAAAGTAAATTGCCACCTGTAGTTTTAACATTCAAATCATGAATTAATTCATGAGCAAACAAGATGTTATCTGAAAGAGTTCTATCTTTCACAAAGCCAGTTTGATTAGGAGAGATAATCTTAGGATAAAACTTACTAAGCATATTAGTCAAAATTTTAGAAATCAATTTATTGAAAAAAGTACAAAGACTAGTATGTCTAAAGTCATTCCAAAAGTCAAGAGTATCTTAGAAATAAGAATAATAGAAATGCTAGAAAAATATTTAGAAATAGAATTCCTTTCAAAAAATTCCTCAACAGCATTAACAAGATCAACTTTAATAATGAACCAAGCTTTTTGAAAGAATAAAGTAGTGTAACCATCTGGCCCTACAATAAAATCAGCATTCATACCAATTAAGAATATTAAAAATTTTCTCATCATAAGGAGGAGTAACTAATCACTCATTATCCTCTATAAACATAATAGAAGGGATGATAGAGAGATTGGATTAATGCTTAAGCTGACAATTTTTATTTAAAAGATCTTTAAAATAATTAGAGTAAAAGAAAATATATCCTCTTTTTCGGTAAGCTAAGAACTATCAAAGTTCTTGATTTTATGAATGCGACCAAGAACTCTCCTTTTCATTACCAAAACATGAAAATATTTAGTGTTTCTTTGCCCTTCAAAAAGATGCTTAGAAGAAAATTTTTGTATCTAATAAGTCTCCTTCATATCCTAAAACTTAATGAGATTATCTTTAGCTTCAGTAAGATTATAATAAAAAGAAGAATCAATAATAACAAGTTCTTCCAAATCTTTCACCTTTTGTTCCATATTCTTGATATTATCAAAAAGAATTTTAAAATAGTTTCTATACCACTAAGTGATATTATACTTAAGCCTTTTAAGCTTAAGCAAAAACCTCAACATACCAAATGCAAAATCATCAGGAGAAAGAGGAGCACACCAATTATAAGCATTAACATCAAGAAAATTTTTTAATGATATTATTGTTCTGAATAACATCCTTAACAGAAATAAAAAGAGGAGCATGATCCAAGAGAGTTATACTAAGATGCTCCACCAAAGTTAATGCCCAATGGTTTAACCAATAATTATTAAATAAGGCATGATCCAACCATTGCCACAATCTATGATTATTCCAAGTAAAATGAGAACCAATGAAACCAACAACATGAAGATTTCAATCCAAAATCATATTTGCAAAATCTTCCATTGAATGTAAATTCAGTCAAGAACCCCCTTTCCTTTCATTCAAAGAAAGGACCGTATTACAATCCCCACCACAATCCAAGAATCATTAACAATAAAAGCAAAACTAGATAATTGATCCCAAAGAATTCTCCTCTCAAACTTGTCATAAGAAGCATAAACAAAAGAGCCAAAAGCATGGTAATCACCAATTGAAATATCCACATTAATAACTTGATGAAAATAATTAATAACATAAATAGTAAGAGAATTATTCCAAAATTACCAAATCTTATTATTGTTATTGAAATAAAAGTTGCTAAAACCAATCATCCTAACTGCATGCATTATTTTAGAAGAAAAAAATAAGAGGTTCAAGAATAACCAAGAAACCAACATTATAAATTCTACAAAGATTCTTAATTCTATTCCTAACAACAAGAGTACCAATGCCCCTTACATTCCAAATAAGAAAGTTAAACATTAATTTTTATTAGGCAAAGAAGATGAAGAAGATCGAGTAGATCTAGAAATTTTAGGAGGATAATTTTAAAACTATTTTTTTCATTTTCATAAAAATAGTTTGAAAACTAGTCTCATTCTCCATTGATTCATCATCAGAATAGTTTTATCATCATTATTAACAATAGATTTAGGAGAAGATCTAATTTGACAAGACAAATCCTTTTTGTCCATTATATGAGAATTATCACTAAGAAAAGTACCATTCAGAATAACAGTTAAAGAAGGGGTAGATACATATTTATTAAGCAAACAAACACTTGGCTGCACATTATCAAGAAGCTCCATACCATCATTCTTGCTCAAATTCGAAGAAGGTAAAACAAGATTTTCTTTTAGAGATTTTCTTAGGTGAAATAATAGAACCATTTTCTAGATTTTTAGCAACACAAATCTCCTTAGAATCTGAAACTAAAATAAAAAAAATCATCCACTTGTAAATTTTCAGGAATAATAAAAATAATAGTAGCCGAAACTTGACTACTCTCCTAAACAGTTTTAGAAGCACTTTTAACAAGCTTATCACTACCACTTACATTGGGAACACCATTAGAAATATTAGGAACAACATTAGAAACATTAATAATATCATTCATATCACAATTATCCTTTTCATTTAAAGCATTTTCTCTTTAATCACTTTTTAAATCTATAATTTTTCCAGCAACCTTAGGATCTTTAACCACTTTCTTCCCAAGATGTGGATGAGCAACAAAACATTCTGAGACATCATGGCCATAAGTTTTGCAATGATTGTAGAAAGCTCATCTAGTTTTTTAATTTCCAAATCAGAGCACATAATAGCCAGAACATGTTTGAAGGTCGTATGAACCAGGTTTAAAGAAATATCAAAGAAGTTGAAGAATCCTTACCAGATAAGGCATCTTTGAAGGATTTAAAGGTAAAAGGTTTAGCTATTCCCAAAGAATTGGAAGCCCGAGCCGGAGCAGGTTGAGCATTTAGTTTTCCCCAAGTATTCGCAGAAGCTGATGCCATGGCAAATGGTGCCACTTAAGAAGCAAACAAAGATCAGCCAAAGGTCGAAGCCAAACTAGAAGAAATTTCTAGAAAACTAGCTAATAAATGATGAGAAAGAGAACATAAATGAAAAGGATTCAAGAATCTCTAAAGCTCGGGATTGGAAGGGGTTGTCGAATAAGGTTTAGGGTTTTAGTTTGGGGTATTTTATTTTGGTTTTAGATTTTAAATTTTATTGTTTTGTTTTTTTTTTAAGGTTTAAAGTTTAGGGTTTAACGTTTAGGGTTGTAGGTTTTTAGGGTTTAGGGTTTAGGGTGTAGAGTTTTAGGGTTTAAGGTTTAGAGTTTAGGGTTTGGGGTTTTAGGTTTTAGGTTTTAGGGTTTAGAGTTGTAGGTTTAGGGTTTACGATTTAGGGTTTAGGGTTTAGGGTTTGTTTTAGGGTTAGGGTTTGTTTTAGGGTTTAGGTTAGGATTTTTTATTTTTTATTTTTTTAAATTAAGTAAACTCATAGGTTTAAGTTTATTTAGTTTATTTTTTATTTATTTTAGTTTATGTTATTCTTATTTTTATTTAGGTTTACTTTTATTTTTATTTATTTTAGTTTATTTATTTTAGGATTATTATTTTAGTTTATGTTTTTTATTTTAGTTTATTTTTTAGGTTTAGGTTTTGATTTAGGTTTATTTTTTACTTTAGTTTTATTTTCATTTTATTTTTTTGGTTTAGGTTTTATTTTTTATTTTTAGGTTTAGGTTTAGGTTTTTATATAATTTTTTTAAGTTTAGGTTTTAGGTTTTTATTTTAGGTTTATTTTCAGGTTTTATTTTTCAATTTTAGTTTAGGTTTATTTTTAGTTTATTTTATTTTATTTAGTTTGGGTTTAGGTTAATGTTTAGTTTATTTTAAGTTTAAGATTAGGTTCTATTTATTTTAGTTTAGTTTATTTTAGTTTATGTTATATTTATTTATTTTATTTTAGGTTTAGGGTTTTTTTATTAATTTTGGGTTTAGGTTTTATTTTTTATTATTTTTAGGTTTTATTTTTAAGTATATTTTTTAGGTTTAGGTTTTTATTTAGTTATTATTTTATTTTATTTTAGGTTTATTTTATTTTTAATGTTGTTTTAGTGTTTATTTTATTTATGTTTTATATTTTTTAGTTTAGTTCAAGTTTTTATTTATTTTATTTTACTTCTATTTTAAATTTTTATTATATTTTTTTTGGTTTAGGTTCAGGTTTAGGCTTTAGTTTATGTTTCTATTTTATGTTATTTTTTATTTTGTTTCAGTTTAGGTTTATTTATTTATTTTATTTTAAGGTTTTATTTTATTTAGGTTTAGCTTTCTAGCTTTTTAGGGTTTAAGGTTTAAGTTTAGTTTAGGGTATAGGGTATAGGGTTTAGGGTTTAGGGTTTGAGGTTTAGGGTTTAGGGTTTAAGGTTTAAGGTTTAGGGTTTAAGGTTTAAGGTTTAGGTTATATGGTTTAGGGTTTAGGGTTTTAGGGTTTAGGATTTTTGATTTAGGGTTTAGGGTTTAAGGATTTTAAAGTTTAGGGACTAGGGTTTAAGGTTTAGGGTTTAGGTTTAGGGTTCAAGGTTTAGTTTAGGGTATAAGTTTTTTAGTTTTTTTTAACAGAGAATAAATTTATATTTATCATTTCTTCTTTTTGATTTCATCAACCAAGTAACACACCAAGTTTTCTAAGACACAAGCGAAGACATTGATAAAAAATGAGCACGTGAATAATAAATCAAAAATCTTAGATTAGTAGAACCATCTCTATTATAAAGGCACAGTTCCATATGTAGCAAATTAGATTGACTGATCTTATTTCTCCAGTTCCCATCAGAACCACTGAGATTTCTCAAGTAGCGAGATCCAATATCATATCCCCGATCTCTCCCTCCATGACAGTAACCTCTATCATTCCTCCTCACCTCCATGACCACCGCTGGTCTGACCACCACCTCCATATCCACTAGCACCTCTAGATCCCCCACCACCACTACGATAACCACTGCCTCTGCCTTCATCTCTACCGCTAGATCTAAACTAAGCTTGGTTGACAATGATATTCCTATCATCAAGGTTCTTCCCATTCTTAAGGTTTATGTTCAAGTTTAGGTTTATTAGGTTTTAGGGTTTAGGTTTAGGTTTAGGTTTAGTTATGATAGGTTTAGGTTTAGGGTTTGCAGTTTAGGGTTTAAGGTTTAAGGTTAGGGTTTATGGTTTAGGGTTTAGGGTTTAAGGTTTTAGGGTTTATGCTTTTAGGGTTTATGGTTTAGGGTTATGGTTTACAGTTTAGGGTTGTAGGTTGTAGTTTTAGGGTTGTTGGTTTATGGTTTATGATTTAGAGTTTATGGTTTTTTAATGTTAAGTAAACTGGTAAGTCTAGGTTTAGTTAGTTTATTTAATTTATGTTTTATTTATTTTAGTTTTATTTTTTGGTTTAAGTTTAGGTTTTAGTTTAGGTTTTTATTTTATTTTATTTTTAATTTTATTTAGGTTTAGGTTTTTTTATTTATTTTATTTTTAGGTTTTATGTAGTTTAGGTTTTATTTAGTTTAAGTTTTTTAGTTTAGATTTAGGTTTTAGTTTATGTTTTTATTTTATTTTTATCTTATTTTGTTTTTATCTTATTTTATTTTAGTTTAGATTTTATTTATTTATTTTAATTTTAGGTTTTATTTAGTTTAGGTTTAGGTTTTTAGGTTTTTAGGGTTTAGTGTTTAGGGTTTAAGGATTAGGGTTTAGAGTTTTAGCATTTAGGGTTTTAGGGTTTAGGGTTTAGGGTAATGGTTTAGGGTTTAATATTTAGTGTTTAGTGTTTTAGCTTTATGTTTTAGAGTTTTTAGGGATTAGGATTTAAGGTTTAGGGTTTAAGTCTAGCTTAGGGTTTAGGATTAGTTTAGGGTTTAAGATTTAAGGTTTAGGCTTTAAGGTTTAGGGTTTTTAGGGTTTAGGGTTTAGGGTCAGTTTAGGGTTTAGGGTTTTGGGATAGGGTTTAGGGTTTTGAGTTTATGATTTAGGCTTTAGGGTTTTGAGTTTTGGGTTATCTTAAGGTTTAGGGTTTAGGGTTTTAGGTTAGTGTAGCATTTATGGTTTAGGGTTTATAGTTTAGGGTTCATTTTAGGGTTTAGGGTTTATGGTTTAGGGTTTAGGATTTAGGGCTTAGGGTTTATTATTTTAAAATAAGTAAACCGATATGTTTAAGTTTATTTAGTTTATTTATTTAATTTTTTATTTTCTATTTTTATTTAGGTTTTTTTTATTTTGTTTTGTTAATTTATTTTAAGTTTATTTATTTTAGTTTAGGTTTTTTACTTTAGCTTAGTTTTTTAAGTTTAGGTTTAGGTTTATATTTATTTTTTAGTTTAGTTTTTTTATTTTTATTTCTATTTTTTAGGTTTAGGTTTAATTGTTTATTTTAAGTTTAGGTTTAGGTTTTTATTTTATTTTTTAGGTTTAGGGTTTAGGTTTTTTTTGGTTTATTTATAGGTTTTATTTTTTAGTTTAGGTTTAAGTTTATTTTTAGTTTATTTCATTTTAGTTTTAGGTTTAGGTTTATTTTTAGTTTTAGTTTATTTTTGGTTTAGGTTTAGGTTTTATTTATTTTTTAGGTTTAGATTTATTTTATTTTATTTATTTTAGCTTTAGGTTTTTTTTAGTTTAGGGTTTAGGTTTAATTTTTATTTATTTTTAGGTTTTATTTTTAGGTTTAGGTTTTTATTTAGTTTGATTTTATTTTATTTTAGGTTCATTTTATTTTTATTTTTCATTTAGTTTTAATTTTATTTAGGTTTGTTATTTTTAGGTTTATTTTCTTTTTTTTCAGTTTAGTTTGTGTTTTTATTTATTCTATTTTAATTTAGTTTTTATTTTTTATTTTATTTTATTTTCAAGTTTAGGTTAAGGTTTTAGTTTAAGTTTTTATTTTTTTATCTTTTTATTTTATTTAGGTTTAGGTTTCTTATTTATTTATTTTTTAGGTTTTATTTAATTTAGGTTTAGGTTTATATGTTTTTAGGTTTTTAGGGTTTAGCATTTAGGGTTTATGGTACAGGGTATAGGGTTTGTGGTTTAGGTTTTAGGGTTTAGGGTTGTTGGTTTAGAGTTTAGGGTTTTAGGGTTTAGAGTTGTTGGTTTAGGGTTGTTGGTTTAGGGTTTAAGGTTTTAGGGGTTAGGGTTTAGGGTTTAGGGTTTAGGGTTGTAGGTTTAGGATTTAAAGTTTAGGATTTAGGGTTAGTTTGGGGTTTATGGTTTAGGGTTAGGGTTTATCTTTTTATTTTTTATATTTTTTAAATTAAGTAAACTAGTATGTTTAAGTTTATTTAGTTTATTTATTATTTATTTTAGTTTAGTTTATTTTTTATTTAGGTTTATTTTTATTTTTATTTTGTTTATTTTATTTATTTTAAGTTTATTTATTTTAGTTTAGGTTTTTTATTTTAGTTTGTTTTTAAGGTATATTTTTTAGGTTTAGGTTTATTTTTTAAAGTTTAGTTTTATTTTTATTTTATTTTTTAGTTTTAGGTTTTATTTTTTATTTTTAGGTTTAGGTTTAGTGTTTAATTTTATTATTGATTTATTTTTAGGTTTTTGTTTTTAGTTAAGATTTAGGTTTATTTTTAGTTTATTTTATTTTATTTAGTTTTGGATTAGGTTTATGTTTAGTTTATTTTAAGTTTAGGTTTAGGTTATATTTATTTTAGTTTAGTTTATTATTGTTTAGGTTTAGGTTTTATTTATTGTTTAGATTATTTTAGCTTTAGGTTTAGGTTTTATCATCTTATTTATGCTTTTTTTTATTTTAGGTTTAGGGTTTCTTTTATTTACGGTTTAGGTTTTATTTTTTATTTATTTTTAGGTTTTATTTTTAGGTTTATTATTTAGTTTTAGGTTTTTATTTAGTTTTTATTTAGTTTTTATTTTATTTTATTTCATTTTATTTAAGTTTAGTTTTTATTTCTTTAGTTTAGTTTAGGTTTCTATTTATTTTATTTTATTTTAGTTTTTTTTATTTTTTTTCTTCTTTGGTTTATGTTTTTGTTCAGGTTTAGGTTTAGATTTTAGTTTATGTTTTTATTTTATTTTATTTTATTATTTCATTTTGGTTTAGGTTTTTTTATTTATTTTATTTTTTTTTGTTTTATTTAGTTTAGGTTTATGTTTTTAGTTTATTAGGGTTAGGGTTTAGAGTATAGGTTTGAGGCTTTTAGAGTTTAGGGTTTTAAGGTATATGGTTTAGGATTTAGGGTTTATTTTTATTTTAATTTATTTTAGTTTATTTAGCTTAAGTTAATTTATTTTAGTTTAGGTTTATTATTTTAGTTTTGTTTTTAGGTTTAAGTTTAGGTTTAGTTTTATTTTTTAGTCTTGTTTTATTTTTATTTTATTTATCAGGTTTTGGTTTTTTTTTTAATTTTTAGGTTTAGGTTTAGGCTTTTATTATATTGTTAGTTTATTTTTAGGTTTTATTTTTTTAGGTTTATGTTTATTTTTAGTTTATTTTATTTTATTTAGTTTAGGTTTAGGTTTAGGTTTAGTCTATTTTATGTTCACGTACAGTTTATATTAGGTTTAGGTTTAGGTTTTATTTATTTTAGTTTAGTTTATCTAAGTTTAGGTTTATATTTTTTTTATTTTAGGTTTAGGTTTTTTTGTTTAGAGTTTATGTTTCATTTTTTATTTATTTTTAGGTTTAATTTTTAGGTTTATTGTTTAGGTTTAGGCTTTTATTTAGTTTTTATATTATTTTATTTTAGGTTTATTTTATTTTTATTTTAGGTTTAGTTTTTTTATTTAGGTTTTTTAATTTTCTCATTTAGTTTAAATTTTTTAATTTTCTCATTTTTTTGTTTTTATTTATTTTATTTTAGTTTAGTTTTTATTTTTTATTTTATTTTCTTTTTAGGTTCAGGTTTAAGTTTAGGTTTTAGTTTATGTTTTTATTTTATTTTATTTTGGTATAGTTTTATTTGTTTATTTTATTTTTGGATTTTATTTAGTCTAGGTTTAGGTTTTTAGGGTTTAGGGTTTAAGGTTTAAGGTTTAAGAATTTATGGCTTAGGGTTTTAAGTTTTATGCATTTAGGGTTTAGGGTTAGGGTTAAGGGTTTAAAGTTTAGGGTTTTGTGTTTTGGCTTTAGGGGTTTTGGTTTTTTGGGCTTAGGGTTAGTTTAGGGTTTAGGGTTTAGATTTTTAGGGTTTAGGTTTAAGGTTTAAGGTTTAGGGTTTGGGGGTTTAGGGTTTACGATTGTAGGTTATAGGTTTTAGGGTTTTAGTGTTTAAGTTATAGGGTTTGGGGTTTAGGTTTTAGGGTTTAGGGTTATAGGTTTTAGGGTTTAGGGTTTAGGGTTTAGGGTTTAGTTAGGGTTTATTTAGTGGTTAGTTTAGGTTTAGTTTAGGTTTAGTTTAGTTTTATTTTTCTTTTAGGTTTAGGTTTTAGTCTATTTTATTTTATTTTGGTTTAGGATTTATTTATTTTATTTTAGGTTTTATTTAGTTTAGGTTTAGCTCTTTAGGGTTTAGGGTTTAGGTTTTAGGGTTTAAGGTTTGGGGTTTAGGTTTAGGGTTTAGGGTTTAGAAATTCATAAAGGGAGGCCACAAAGAAAGGAGTACAAGGTCTTTAAAGGGGATAATTCTTTTTTACATTTAGCTTAGAGAGGAAAATCCCCTATTTTATGCAATAAAAGCAAGGAAACTAAATAAAAGCAATAACAAACCAAAAAACAAATAAGGAACAACACAGGAAATATGGCGATCATCCAAAGCCCACTACTAAGGTCAGAAGTCTTTTGAGAGTTGCGCAATCCACATCCAGGTTTCAAAATTTGCATAGAACCTCTAAAAGAATCTTGCAAGCTAGTAGAAATTGCAATTAGCACTACTAGAGAAAATCAAGCTTTAGCACATAATAAAGAACAATATAAGAGAAAATTTCTAATAAGGCTCAGGCTCAGTCACCTGCATCTTCAAGGGCAATCACAAATGTGAGCATCCAGACCTCAAATGAAGGGTTATAGTCACATATGCTGCTACCAGCCAAAAAAAAATCCAGAAACCATCCTAGCCACCATAGCCCACTTACCTCGATGGAGGCAATCTACCAAAGAGTGAAAGGAAATAATTCTCTTGTACCTGCAGCCCAAGCAATAGAAAAAGTTGGCCCACAAAACACCCAGTCGACTAAAGTCCACCAAGCCCGAAAGGAAGTAGCATCAACAAAACCACCATAGTAGAAATGAAAGAGTAGCTGCCAAGATATCACCTAAAAAACAAAGCAACCATGAATAAGAACCAAACCCACTAGAGTCACTAGACAACCACAAGAAACTACCCAAAACCAAAATAATAACCTACAACTAGCACCAAGAAACCAGCAATTCCAAACCAGATTAGAGGTCAAGGACAACACTAATAGCAGCCACCAATCCAACCCATACAGCAGAAGCAAGAAATAATAAGGCAATCCCAATACCTGCATCAAAAATAGAAAGATAGCCACAAGAAAATAACAGACCACTATAAGGCCAAAACTTGAATAAAGAAAAACCCCAAAGGTCAAACCTAACAATAGATCTAAAAGAAAATAAAAGGAAAACCAACCAAATAACCAACCAATAACCAACCAATCCACCGACCAAGACCATCCATCCAATTAACAAAGCTATAGAAGAGCCAACTCTGATAAGGAAATAGCCAGTCCAAAAGGGAGGTAATCCCAACATAGAGAAAGACATAGTGACAAGAAGACACCCAAAACTACTAAGAAACAAATGGTCATCACCCAACCGGACAAAAAAGCCAGACCTGGAGGACCACCCAACCACAAACAACTAACGAAAGTGGCAAGGAAAATAGACCAAGGCCCCATCCAAACACAAAAACCACCAAAAGGCCTAGCAAAAACTCAAGGGTAATAAGATTGATAGCAACCATCAAATAATAGCCACCCAAGATAGCCATGTAGAGGGTAGTAGCAAATAGCAGAACCCACTAGGCCCAAAAATAGCAGCAGAAAAACCTCCTTAAGTAAAGAAATAGCCAGCCAAAACCATAGGAAAAACTAGGACTAAATAAAAAATGGGAAAAGCCAAAAGCATAGAGGCATAACCAAGAAGGAGGCTAAGATTAAGGAAGCACATGAAGATATTGTTGACATTTAGATCCCTAAATAAAATAGCTAGCCATAGAGAACACCTCTCCAACAAAAGAGGCTGAATAGCCAGCCACCACGTCAAAGAAATCTCCCAAGTATTACAATACAAACCAAACAAGAGAGTGAAAGAACCAAAAAAATGTAGCAAAATGAAAATGCACAGAGAAAATCATAGAGAACCTAAAATACATAAAGTAAAGTTAATTTCTTAGACAAGGTAATTGAGTGTTATCCAGATTAACCAAGCCTCTCAATTGTCTAGGTAAATTATGATGTTCATAAAGAATGAGATAATTTAATTTAGCACCTAGATTAGCCAGATAATCTGCACAGACATTTCCTTCATGCCAAATGTGAGAAATTTTAAAGCAAACTTGAGAGAGGAGTGTTCTAGTATGATTAAGAAGGTAGAATAAATCCGCATTCCACATCTTAGTGGAAGTCAACATGTCAATGAGTAAGAGAGGATCAACTTCAATCCAAATATTGATAAAATATTTTTGCAAACAAATGTCAATAGCTTTGTTTACAAACATTAATTCAGCATAGATAACAGAACAAACTTTAGGACGATAAGAAAAAGCACAAATGACATTTCCTTTAAAACCCCTAAAAATACCACTACAACCAAATGTTTTCTAAGAGACAAAGCCATCTGTATTAATTTTAATAATATTATTATGAGCTTTTATTCAATATATAATCATATCTTCTTTATAGATGGTGATCTCAGGTAGGTAAAGAACAAATTTTTTGGCCACAAATTTGCAACCTCTATAATGAGTGTTACTAAATAAATAAGCATTAAATAAAGCATGAATTTTTTTCTTTGGTTCTAGCAATAATCCTTTTATTATTCATAGGAATACCACAATATTTAGCATCATTTCTACACATCCATATGAACCTAATAAGGGTAATGGCAATTAAAATGTTGACATGACCTTTCATAGTTTTTTGGAAACAGGCTTCAAGAAATTGATATAAAGAAAGAAAACCATGGAAATGGTTAGTATTAAAAAGATCATCATACCAAAACTGTAATTTGGAGGCAATAGCATCATTGACAAAACATGATTAACATTTTAAATATGAAATCAACAATTACATTTGGAAGGCAAATGAAAACCTTTATCCTAGAGCAAGGAATTAACAAGAATGAAGTTTTTCAGAATTATCCAAGTAAGGACAGAATAAGAGATCGGGATGACATTATTCTGAAGTTTAATAAATACATTAGATGAAATATGTGCATCTCTATTATAATTTTAAGCCTCTTTAAGAATAAAATCACCATTATTAGATAGCTTAAAAAGAATTTGATCAGGCTTGTTGGAAAGGATAGGAATATTAGTAAATATGTATAAAAGAGAGATAGGAATAAATTCTCTAAGTTTACTATCATCCCACTTATTATTAAGCCAAAAAGAGTTAACTTTAGTAGCAGTAGTAGAATGGGTAGATAAAACAGAATCAATATAACCACAACCAATCCAATTACCTTTCCAAAAGAAGGAAGATCTGAATTTATACCCCAAGATATCAAAGATTCAACCTCCCATTTAATGGAGAAAAGACTTTTCCAAATTGTGGAGTTACCCTCTTTATAAGTACAGATTAGAGGGTGCTAACCCTAGTAGTATTTAGCTATCATAAAATTAGCCCAGAGGCTTTCTTTTTTTTTTCTGAAATTCTACTAGAGTTTATGTGAGAAGGCAGTAATGGCTTCATGAATAGGTTTGCAACCAAGCCCACCTTCACCTAGAGGACCACAACATTTATGCCAAGAAGTCCAATGCATCTTTTTAACCTAATTATTAGAGCCCCAAAAAAATTTATTAAGGAGATGATCAATTCAATTTAAGATAGAATTAGTAGAGATAATGTTTGAATAAGATAGAAAGTCATCAAATTAAGGGTACTCTTAAGCAAAGTAAGCCTACCACCAAAAGAGAGTAAGTAAAATTCCCACACTAAAATTAAATTTTTTTTGGATAAGCTCATCAAAAAGATGGGATCCTTTTTAACCTTTAAAAAGAGGAGCACTCAAGAGGATCCTTTATGAATGGGGAGTTGTTGGTGTTTAAAGTTAGTGATTTTGAAGATATGATTGATTTTGTTATTAGAAATTTTAGAGGAGGTAATAAAGCAGCTCTTACTTTCATTAATAGAAAGACCACTTTCTCTACCAAAATTATTTAAAATTTTTTTAAGTCTTTTGATATGATGAAAGGAAGCATTGGAAAAGATAATGAAATCATCAACAAAGCTAAGATGAGAAACAGGGATACCACCAAGAGTTCTAAAGTACATGCTAGGATTGTTATTTAATAAATCATTTAAACTCATAGAAAGGTATTCAACATCGATAATAAACAAAGAAGGGGACAAAGGATGTCCTTGTCTCAAACCATGAGAAGAAGGAAAAAAGCATAAAGCTTCACCATTAAGAAGAATAAGAAATATGGCATTATTAATATAGTTTTAATAAGGTTAATGAAATTATCGAGAAACCAAATAAATGCGAGGATTTAAAAGGAAATCCCAAGAGATATTATCAAAGGCTTTAGAAATATCTAATTTAAAAAGGATGTTACCACCTCTAGTTGGAACATCTAAATCATGAATAAGCTCTTGAGCAAGAAGAATGTTATCAGATATATATCTCCCTCTAACAAAACCAATTTGGTTGAGAGAGATAATTTTTTGAAGTTGAAGCACAGGTCTTAGTCTATTAGCAAAAAATTTAGAAATCAATTTATTAATGAAAGTGCAAAGACTAATAGGTTTGAAATCACTCCAAGAATCTAGATTATCTTTTTTAGGTATGAGAACAATGGAAGTGCTTGAAAATATATTTAGATAGAGGTTTACCAATAAAGAAATAAAAAATAGCATCAATCAAGTCATTCTTAATAGTAGACCAACAATTTTTGAAAAAAAATGATTTGTATAACCCTCCAGACCAGCAATGGAATGAATGTTCATGCTATTAAGAGGTTTACCAATCTCATCTTTAGTAGGAAACTTAGTAAGATAATGATTATCATTATTGATAATAATAGAGGGGATCAAAAATGAATTAGAAATAGCTTCATAAGAGTGGCTTTTGTTAAGTACATTTCTAAAGTGGTTCATAACAAAATATTTAATAACATTAATATCAGTGATCCAATCTCCATTATCACTTTAATTTTTTGGATAGAATTTAAAGCTCTCTTTTTATTAAATAAAGCATGAAAATACTAAGTATTCCTATCCCCATCAATAATATGTTTACTAGCAGCTTTTTTGCCTCCAATAGGTATCTTCCATATTCAGATAATTAATAAGATTATCTTTTGCTTCATTCAAATCCTTAAGCTTAGAAGAATAAGTTAAAACAACATTTTCAAGATCATAAACCAAAAGTTCCATGTTTTTTATATTAGCAAAAAGATTTTTAAAATAATGTTTGTTCCACCAAACCAAATTTTGTTTGAGCCTTTTAAGCTTAAACCATAATCTATGCATACCCCTAATCTAATTATTAGAGTGTAAAGGGGTAATCCAATTAATGGCTATGACTTTAAGAAAATCTAGATGCTTAATCCACATATTTTGTTATCTCAAAGTGGGTGAGGTGTTTAATCTTTTAGAGTTATCTTTAACAGAAACCAAAAGTGCAGCATGATCAGATAAAGTTCTACTCAAATGGTCAACAGAGGTAAGAGGCCACTAATTAATCTAATGATAGTCAAAAAGAATTCTATCAAGATGTTGCTAGAGCTTAGAGTTTTGCCAAGTATAATTATATCCCATTTGATTTTCTAACATAGCCAATTTATTGATAGTCTTATCTTTGAAATCTTTGGAGACAATAATTAACTACTTTAATCAAGAGTATTCAGAATTCACTTTTCTTAGGATGTAATTAATTATGGGGCTTGCATCGAACTTTAAAACCTGGCTTAAAAATGGCTTAAATAACATTCAGTTTTATTTATTTTAGTTCAGTTTATTTTTGTTTAGGTTTTATTTCATTTAGTGTTTTGGTTTATTTTCTATTTATTTTTATGTTTTTTTAGGTTTAAGTTTTTTATTTAGTTTTTATTTTATTTTATGTTTATTTTATTTTTATTTTAGGTTTAGTTCTTATTTTATTTAAGTTTTTTATTTTTATTTTAGTTTAGGTTTTTATTTATTTTATTTTAGTTTATTTTTTATTTTTTTATTTTTTAGGTTTAGGTTTAGGTTTAGGTTTTCGTTTATGTTTTTATTTTATTTTATTTTGGTTTAGGTTTTTTATTTATTTTATTTTTAGGTTTTATTTAGTTTAGATTTAGGTTTTTAACTTTTTATGGTTTAAGGTTTAGGGTTTAGGGTTTAGAGTTTAGGTTTTAGTGTTTAGGTTTTATGGTTTAGGGTTTAGGGTTTAGGGTTTAAGGTTTAGGGTTTAGAATATTTAGGGTTTAGGGTTCAGTGTTTAGGCTTTAGGGTTTATGGTTTTTAGGGTTTAAGGTATAGGGTTTAGGGTTAGCTTAGGGTTTATTTAGGGTTTACGGTTTAGGTTTAGGTTTAGGTTTAGGTTTTATTTAGTTTAGTTTTATTTATTTTTGTTTAGGTTTTGGTTTATCTTATTTTTATTTTAAGTTTAGGTTTTTTTATTTATGGTTCAGGTTTTATTTTATTTATAGGTTTCATTTTAAGTTTATTTTTAGGTTTAATGTTTTATTTTATTTTAGAGTTTATTTTATTTTTTTATTTTAGCTTAGTTTTATTTTATTTAGGTTTTATGATTTAGTTTAGTTTAAGTTTTTATTTATTTTATTTTAGTTTAATTTTTTTCTTTTTGGTTTAAGTTTAGGTTTAGATTTTGTTTTAAGTTTTAGTTTAGATATTTATTTTATTTTATTTGGTTTAGGTTTATGTTTTTAGCTTTTTAGGGTTTAGGGTTAGTTTAGGGTTTAGAGTTTAGGGTTTAGAGTTTAGGGTTTAGTGTTTAAGGTTTAGGGTTTAGGGCTTAGGTTTTAGGGTTTAGGGTTTAGGGTTTAAGGTTTAGAGTTTAAGGTTTCGGGTTTAGGTTTTAGGTTTAGGGTTCAGGTTTTAGTTTAGGGTTTAGGATTTTTATTTTTTTCTAACTGAGAAGAAATTCGGATTCAACATTTCTTTTTTTCAATTTCATCAACGAAGTAACACACCACATTTTGTAAGACCTAAGCGACAAAATTAATAATAAATGAGCATGCATAAAGAAAATAAAAAACCCTAGATAATTAGAACCGTCTCTATTGTAAAGATACATTTCCATAAGCTAGATCGGATAGGCCATATTTTAATTTTTCCAATTCCCATCAGAACCAAGCAGGCCTCTCGAGTAGAGGGATCCACCATCATATCCCAGATCTTTCCCTCTGCCACCACCATGGCTATAACATCTAAAGCTCCTCTCGCCTCCATAACCACCATTGCTCCGACCACCACCTCCATATTCACCAGCACTTCCAAACCCCCCACCACCATAGTGATAATCGCCTCCTTCGCCTTCACCTACACTGCTAGATTTAAACTAAGCCTGGTTGACGGTGATGTTCCTATAGTTAAGGTTCTACCAATTCTTAGGGTTTAGGTTTAGGTTTAAGTTTATTAGGTTTAAGGGTTTCAATTTATTTTTGTAAATTATTTAGTTACTTTATGTTTAGGTTTATGTTTTGGGGTTTAGGGTTTAGGGTTTAGGGTATATTATTTTAGGGTTTATGCTTTAGAATATGGTTTTAGGTTTACATTTTATGATTTATAGTTTAAATTTAAACTTTAGAAGTTAAGTTCTTAAGGTGTAAGGTTAATTTAGCTTAGGATTTAGGTCATGGTAGTTAATTTAGGTGGTTTTGGAGGGTTTAGTATGGGTTAGAGGTTTAGGGTTTAGGGTGGGGCCCAGGTTTAAAGGGAGGTTTAGGGCTCACGTTTAAGTCAGGGTAGTTTGGGTTTAAGGTGGGTTTATGGATCAGAGGTTAGGGTGCTTTACCACTAGCTTTGATATTTTAACAGAGAAACCAGGAGTTTAGGAGGGTCGAGTTTAGTGGGGTCCAGTCCCAGGGCCTGGGTAAAGATTACTAGAGTGTTAGGTTAACAACCGTGGTTTAGTTTAGGGTTTCAATTTAGGGTTTAGGGTTTAGGGTTTATGGTATAGGGTTCTAAAGTTTAGGGTTTAAGGTTTAGGGCATAAGGTTTAGGGTTGTAGGACAGTTTAGGGTTTAGGGCTTAGGGTTTAGGCTTTAGGATTTGTTTAAGGTTTAGGTTTTAGCGCAAGGTTTAGGGTTAGTGGTTTGGTTAGTTTAGGACAGCATTTGGTCAATTTAGGGTTTAGGTTTAGTTTAGGCTTTAGTTTTATTTATTTTAGTTTAACCATAGTTTATTTTATTTTATTTTAACTTTAGGTTTTTCGTAGCAGTTTATTTTTTTTTATTTATAGGTTTTATTTTAGGTTTATATTAGGTTTAGGTTTTTTTATTTAGTTTTATTTTATTTTATTTTAGGTTTATTATATTCTTATTTTAGGGTTAGTTTTTAATTTATTTAAGTTTTTTATTTTTTTAGTTTAATTTTAACTTTTATTTTATTTTATTTTAGTTTAGTTTTTATTTTTTATTTTATTTTCATTTTAGGTTTAAGTTTAGGTTTTGGTTTAGGTTTAGGTTTTAGTTTAGGTTTTATTTTATTTTATTTTTTATTTTATTTTGCTTTAAATTTTAATTATTTATTTTAATTTTAAGTTTCATTTAGTTTAAGTTTAGGTTTCTAGGTTTCTAGGGTTTAGGGTTTACGGTTTAGGGTTTAGGGTTTGGGGTTTAGGGTTTAGGGTTTAGGGTTTACGATTTAGGGTTCAAGTTTTAGTTTGGGGTTTAGGGTTTTGTTTTTTTTAATAGAGATCAAATTCAGATTAAACATTTCTTCTTTTCAATTTCATCAACCAAGTAAGAAACCAAGTTTTCTAAGTCACAAGTGACAACATTGATAAAAAATGAGCACGCATAGAGCAAATAAAAAAGCCTAGATAACTAGAATTGTCTCTACTATATAGACACAATTCCATAAACAATAGATCAAATTAGCCATTCTTCAGATTTTCCATTTCCCATCAGAACCACCTCGGCCTCTCGAGTAGCGGGATCCATCATCATATCCCCGATCTCTCCCTCTCCCACCACCACGGTTGTAATCTTTGTTGGTCCTCCCCCCTCCATAACTACTACTACTCTGACCACCACCTCCATATCCACCAGCACTTCCAAATCCCCCACCACCACAGCAATAATCACCTCCTCCACCACCACCTCCAGTGCTAGATCTAGACTAAGTCTGGTTGACGGTGATGTTCCTACCATTACGGTTCTGCCAATTCTTAGGGTTTAGGGTTTAGATTTAGGGTTTAGAGTTTAGGGTTTAGGGTTTAGGGTTTTAGGGTTTATGCTTTTAGGGTTTAGGGTTCAGGGTTAAGGTTTATGGTTTAGGGTTAAGGTTTAGGGTTTACAGTTTAGGGTTTATGCTTATTTTTTTCTAAGTTTATTTTTTTTAGTTTAGTTTTATTTTTATTTTATTTTTTAAGTTTAGGATTTATTTTTTATTATTAGGCTTAGGTTTATGTTTTTATTTTATTTTTTTTAGTTTTGGTATTAGGTTGTTATTTTAGGTTTATTTTTAGGTTTTATTTTTTAGTTTAAGTTTAGCTTTTTATTTTATTTTATTTTATCTGGTTGAGGTTTAGGTTTAGGTTTACGTTTAGCTGATTTAGGTTTAGGTTTTATTTATTTTAGATTAGGTTATTTTTAGTTTAGTTTTAGGTTTATTTTATTTTGTTCATTTTATTTTTTTTAGATTTAAGTTTTTTTAGTTTAGTGTTTAGGTGTTATTTTTTATTTATTTTTAGGTTTTATTTTTAGGTTTATCTTTTAGGTTTATGTTTTTATTTAGTTTTAATTTTATTTTATCTTAGGTTAATTTTATTTTTATTTTAGGTTTAGTTTTATTTTATTTAGGTTTTATTTTATGTTTATTTTATATTATTTAGAGGCTAGGTTTGGTTTAGGTTTAAGTTTTAGTTTAGGTTTTATTTTAATTTATTTTACTTTTGTTTAGGTTTAGGTTTTAGGGTTTAGTGTAGGATTTATGTTTTTGGGTTTAAGGTTTAGTAGGTTTAGCGTTTAAGGTTTTTAGATTTTAGGGTTTAGGGTTTAGGTTTTAGGTTTAGTGTTTAGGTTTTAGTTTTGGGTTTAGGGTTTTGGGTTTAGCATTTTGGGTTTAGGGTTTAAGGTTTAAGGTTTAAGGTTTTCTTTTTTTCATTTTCAACAACCAAGTAGCACACCAAGATTTCTAGGACATAGGCGATGACATAGATAAAAAATGGGCAAGCATAGAGAAAATCAAAAACCATAAATAACTAGAGCCATCTCTACTGTAAATAAACAGTTTCATAAACAGCAAATCGGATCGATCGTTCTATAGTTTCTTCAATTCCCATCAGAACCACCCTTGCCTCTCGAGTAGCGTGATCCACCATCATATCCGCAATCTCTCCCTCCACCACCACCACGACTGTAACCTTCGTAGCTCCTCCCGCCTCCAAGACTACCACTGCTTCGACCACCACCTCCATATCCACTAACACCTCCATATCCCCCACTAGCAATGTGATAGCTGCCGCCTCCACCTTCGCCTCCACCGTAAGATCTAAGCTGAGCCTGGTTGACTGTGTGGTTCCTACCATCAAGGTTCTGCCCATTCTTAGAGTCTAGGTTTATTTTTTTATTTATTTAGTTACTTTAGGTTTAAGTTTAAAGTTTACGATTTAGGGTTTAGTTTGGTTAGGGTTTATGATTTAGATTTATGGTTTAGGTTTAGGGTTTAGGTGGGTTAGGGTGGATTTAGGTTAGGGTTATGATTTAGCATTTTAGGTTTAAGATTTGGTTTTAGGATTTTAGGGTTAATTTAGCATTTAGGGTTTTAAGGTTTGTGGATTTAGGTTTAAGGTTTAGGGTTTAGGGTTTAGGTTTAGTGGTTTGTAGTTTAGGTTTAGGGTTTATGGTTTATGCTTTTTTAGGGTTTATGGTTGTAGGTTTAGGGTTTAGGGTTGTAGGATTAGGGTTTAGGGTTTAGGATGTGGTTTAGGTTGTGGTTTAGAGTTTGAGTTTTTTTTTAAAAACAAGTAAACCCGATGGTATTTTATTTATTTTATTTATATTTTTATAGGTTTATTTTATTTAGTTTATTTTATTTATTTTAGGTTTATTTAATTTTGTTTAGGTTTTATTTTAATTTATTTTTTAGGTTTAGTATAGGTTTATTTTAGTTTAGTTTTATTTTATTTTATTTTGTTTTAGGTTTTATTTTTTTATTTTAGGTTTAGGTTAGGATTTTATTGTATTTTAGGTCTAATTTATTTTATTTTATTTTGGTTTTACATTTTTGAGGTTTTTTTATTTTTTTTAGTTTAGTTTAGGTTTTCATTTATTTTATTTTATTTTTGTTTATATTTTTATTTTCTTTTATTTTTAGGTTTAGGTTTAGGTTTTAGTTTAGCTTTTTATTTTATTTTATTTTTTTTTATTTTACTTAAGTTTAAGTTTTTTTTTTAGGTTTTATTTAGTTTAGGTTTAGGTTTTTATGGTTTAGGGTTTAAGGTTTAGGGTTAGTTTAGGGTTTAGGGTTTAGGGTTTAGGGTTTAGAGTTTGGTTTATGATTTAGGGTTGTAGTTTTTAGGATTTAGGGTTTAGGGTTTAGGGTTTAGGGTTTTAGGCTTTAGTGTTTAGGGTTTTAGGATTTAGGGTTTAGGGTTTAGGGTTTAACGAGGGTTTAGGGTTTAGGGTTTAGGTTCTAGGTTTAGGGTTTATGTTTTAGTTTAGGGTTTATGATTTATGGTTTTTTTTAACAGAGAATAAATTCAGATTCAACGTTTCTTCTTTTCGATTTCATCAACCAAGTAGCACACCAAGTTTTCTAAGACGCAGGCGTTGACATATATAAAAAATGAGCATGCATATAGCAAATCAAAAACCCTAGATAACTGGAACCGTCTCTACTGTAAAGACACAGTTCCATAAGTAGTAGATCAGATTGGCCATTCTTCAGTTTCTCCAATTTTAAAGACACAATTTCATAACTGGAATCATCTCCACCCACGCCTCTCGAGTAGCAGGATCCACCATCATATCCCCAATCTCTCACTCCGCCACCACTACGGTTGTAACCTCTGTTACTCGTCCCACCTTCATAACCACCACCTCCATATCAACCAACATCTCCAGATCGCCCACCACCACTGCGATAACCGCCACCTCCGCCTTCTCCTCCACCGCCAGATCTACATTGAGCCTGATTACGGTGATGTTCGTGTCATCAAGTTTCTACCCATTCTTAGGGTTTAGATTTAGGTTTAGGGTTTTGGTTTATTTTTTATTTATTTAGTTACTTTAGGTTTAGGTTTAAGGTTTGGGGTTTAGGGTTTAGGGTTTAGGGTTAGGCTTTAGTGTTTTATTTTTCAGAAAATTAGGGGAATTTTATTTCCACAGAATAAGGAGTAAAAAGTCCTTAAAGGGGATAAATCTCTAAACTAATGCTCAAAGAGCTACAATCTTACCTAAAGAGATGAATCCCCAAACAATTACAATATTAAATGGAGAGAAGCAAAAGAAAAACCAAATCAGCAATAACAAAAGATCCATATAAGTAATAGTAAAATCCACTTGATTTCTTTGATGACAGCAAAATCCACATGCAAGATTTCCAACCTATAAAAGAAATCTGCAACATACTGAGAAAAGGATGAGTACAATTAAGTAAGCATAAAGAGAAAGAGAAAAGAGATAGAGAAAAGTAAAGAAAAGGCTCAGGCTTAGTCGCAATCATCTCAAGGAGCAACACTATATGTAAGCATTCAAACTTGAGAAGAAGGGGTACAATTATAAATAGTGCTACCAACCAAAAGAAGAAAGAGAGAGAAACATCAAGGCCATCATAGCTAGCATACCTCATGTAGGCAGTCATCTAGAGATCATCATCCAACAAGGCTGCAAAGTCTTCCAACCAGTAAATAGAACATCCAAGCACAAAGCCACTAAAATAACCAAGCCAGTAAGGCAGACTAATAGCCATCCATCAGGGACAACAACAATACAATAGGAAAACCACCAAAGTCAACACCTAAAGGGAAGAGAAATACCAAAAACTGCAAGAATCATTAACAAGGATAACAACATAGTACAAAAAATATAGGCCCAAAGCCAAAGAATCATCCTAAGATTGTCTCAAAAGCAATAGCAAACTAATACCCAAATAAAGGGGACAGCTAACACCAACAACAACCACCAATCCATTCTAGGCAGAGGATAACCCAAGTAGACAAGCAAGAGATAAAAGAGGGAGCCACACCTCCACCAAGACACATAAACAAAAATACCAAAGGAGCATCCAGCAAGGCTACCACCAAGAATAGCCAGTGTAATAGCAAAACCAACATTAGAAATAAAGAGGCAGGTATTAAGAAACAAGGAGAGAAAAATACACCAAAATAAGGTAATACCCACAACCAAAATAAAATCCAAGACACCAAACCAATTCACCAGCACCCAAGGATAAATAATAGCCACTATATAGCCTTCAACCAGCAATCCAAAATGACATCAAACCAAAAACAAAGACTAAAAAAACCATAAGAGCTCACCAGCAACAGAATAGAAGCAAACAACTAATAATGCCACCCAGTCCACCAGCAAACAACATTTATGCTACGAGAAAATAGACCCATAGCTAAGCTACCACCCAAATAGGAAAAAAGCAAAAGATAAGTAGTATAGCCAAGAGAGGAAGACCATTACAGGATTAGATCAAAAACACAACTAAAAGAGCCAAACCAAAACCAGCAAAACTGACCACTAAGCCCCAATCAACGAAACAGAAAAAATAGTAGCCAACAAATAGCCTCCACCAGGCTAAATCAAAACCAAAGATAAAGCACCAACAACCCCCCAAATCTACCACCAATTGAGGAGGTAAAACCAACCAACATAGCCACCTAGTCAACCAACCCAGCCAACCAACATAGCTAATCAACCCAGCCAGCCAACAAGGCCACCCAACCAAGCACCACAACAGTAGAAGATCCAACTCAGATAAGGAAGCAACCAACCCAGATATGAGGAAAACCTAATTCAAAGGGAAATATCGATAGCAGGCATAGCCACAACCCAATAAGAGGCCACCAAAAACAATAAAGAAATAATTATGGTAATCACCTAGCCAGGCACACAATCACGGAAAGGCAAGCCTATGAGGACCACCAACCCACCAGCAGCAAACCATGGAGGAAAGGAACCTGTCCAAAGCAAAATAAGGTCTCTTCCAGACCCCAGAGAATAAACAGCCATCACCAAAGACAAAACAGGAAGGCAACAACCACAAAACATCAGCCTTCAAGCCACAAGTTAGAGGGAACATCCAACAATCAGTAGTCACCAAGCTAAAATAATAAAGGAAAGCATCAACCACCAAAAATACCAACACTAAGACATAAATGAAAAGACTAATAGCACACTTCAAACAAAAACCATCCAGGAAAACCAGACAGAGGGTAGAAACCAACAGCAGGATCCACCAAACAAGGCAGCACTCATAGAAAATGAGGTTAGCCAAGACCATAAAGAAGAACAGCAAGGAGCAATCCCAATATGGGAAAGCACAAAAGCAGCTTAGGTAAGTTTTGATTATCTAATATAGTGAGCTCATTTAATTTAGCACCCAAATTGGCTAGGAAATCTGCATAAGTATTACCTCCATGAAGAATATGAAAAATTTTGTAGCAAACTTGAGATAAGATGGTTTTAATGTGATTAAGGAGATAAAATAAGTTAGCATTCTTCATTTTATTAAAATTGAGCATATCAAGTAAAAGAAGAGCGTTAACTTCAATCCAAATATTAAATAGGCCTTTGTTCAAAAAATATCAATAGCTTTATTAACAGCCATAAGCTCATCATAAATAACAAAATAGGTTTTGAAGGGATAAGCAAAAGCACAAATGGCAGTACTTTTGGAATCCCTAATAATACCACCACAACCATATTTATTAGGTGAAAATGAACCATAAGTATTGATTTAATAAAGTGATCATTAGGTTTGATCCAATGGATAATCCTAATAGCCTTATTGAAAGAAACATTACGCATAATGAGACTTAATTTTTTTAGCCACAAATTTGTAACCTCTAAAATAGATGTTACTAATTAAATTAGAATTAAATAAAGCATGAATTTTTTCTTTAGTTCTAGCCATGATCATTTTTTGATTCATAGGAATACCATGATATTTATCATCACTTCTATCCATCTAAATGAACCAAATATAGGTAATAGCAATTAAGATTTTGATATGACCTTTCACAATTTTTTGGAAACAAGCTTCAAGAAGTTGATATAAAGAAAGGGAACCATGAAAATAATTAGTGATAAATAAATCATTATACCATATCCATAATTTGGAAGCAATGAAACCATTGACAAAAACATGATTAACATTTTCAATATGAAAGCAACAATAACACTTAGAAGGTAAATAAAACCCTTTATTCCAGAGCAAGAAATCTACAGGAATAAAGTTATTCAAAATCCTCCAAGCTAAAATTGAATAAGAAATGGGAATGATAATGTTTCAAAGTTTAATGAAAACATTAGAGGAGTTCTAGTTATCTATAATTAAATTCCAAACCACTTTAACCATTGTAAGAGAGCTTAAAAAGAATTTGATCAGGTTTGTTAGGAAAAATAGGGACGTTTCTAAAATTATCAAAAAGAAAAATAGAAATATAATTCTCAAGT
This sequence comes from Cymbidium sinense, assembly GCA_021442155.1. NCBI lineage: Eukaryota > Viridiplantae > Streptophyta > Magnoliopsida > Asparagales > Orchidaceae > Cymbidium > Cymbidium sinense. Next base: position 54,132,590 of record CM038220.1, on the reverse strand, counting down.
TTGTTTTCAATCCAATTATTATTAAGCCAAAAAGAGTTAACTTTGATAGCAGCAGTAAAGTGTGTAGATAAAAAGGAGTCAATAGAGCCATTGCCAATCTAATTGTCTTGCCAAAAGATGGATGAACCCGAATGCATACCCCAAGATATTAAGGATTCAATAACCGATTTAATGACACAAAGCCTTTTTCAAACCAGAGAGTAACCAACTTTATAAGTACAGATAAGAGGGTGTTTACCTTGGTAGTATTTTTTCATCATAAAATTAGCCCAAAGGCTATCATTCTTTCTAAAATTCCACCAGAGCTTATGAGAGAAGGCAGTATTCGCTTCAAGAAAAAGTTTGCAACCAAGACCACCTTCACCCAAAGGACCACAACATTTATACTAGAATGTCCAATGCATTCTTTTAATTGAATTATTGGATCCCCAAAAAAATTTATTAAGCAAGCGATCAATTCTGATAAGAGTAGAATTAGTAGGAAAAATAGTTTGAATCAAATATAGTGGCATTGAATTGAAGTGCTTTTAAGAACAGCGAGCCTGCCACCAAAGGAGAGAAATGAAATTCCCAAATAGAAATTTTATTTAAAATTTTTTGAATCAACAAGATGTGATCATTTTGGACCTCTAAAAAGAGGAGCACCCAAGTACTTAAGAGGTAAATGTTGATGTATAAAATTAGTGATATGCAGGATGTGATTGATTTTATTATTGGAGATACTAGAAGAAGTAATAAAATAACTTTTGTTATCATTGATAGTAAGACCACTTTCTCTACCAAATGTATTTAAAAAATTCTTAAGATTCTTCTTATGATGAATAGAAGGCAAAAAAATAATAAAATCATCCACAAAGCTTAAATGGGAAACAAGAAGAACACCAATAGTTATGTAATACATACTACAATTATTTAAGAATAAATCATTCATGCTCCTAGATAAGTATTCAACATCAACGATAAATAAAGTAGGAGATAAAAGATCCCCTTGCCCTATGCCATGGGAGGAAGGATAGAAACTCAAAGTTTCCCCATTAAGCAAAATAAAAAACTAGGCATTATTAATACAATTTTTAATAGAAAAAAATAAATTTAAAACATGAAAAAGGAAATCCCAAGATATATTATCAAAATCTTTGTTAATATCTAATTTGAAAAGAATGTTTCTACCTCTAGTCTTAACATCTGAATCATGAATTAATTCTTGGGAAAGTAAAATATTATAAGAAATAGATCTACCTCTAACAAAAAATAGTCTAGTTAAGAGAGATAATCTTATGAAAAAAAGAACTAAGCCTATTGGGAATAATTTTGGAAATTAGCTTATTGAAGAAGGTGCAAAGACTAATAGATCTAAACTCACTCCAATAGTCTAGATTATCTTTCTTAGGTATGAGAACAATAGAAGTGCTAGAAAAATATCTAGGAAAAGGATTACCAATAAAGAAATTGACCATAACATCAATCAAATCATTTTTAATAATAAACCAACATTTATGAAAAAATTGTGTAGTGAAACCCTCCGGACCAGAAACAGAATCTTTGTTTATGCTATTAAGAACTTTAAAATTTTCATCTTCATTAGGAAAAATAGTAAGCAAAGCATTTTCATCATTGGTGATAATAGAAGGAATCTAGTGCAATTTAGAAATAGTTTCATAAGAGAAACTCTTATTAAGAGGATTTTTAAAATAATTAATAACTGAATCCTTAATATCATTATTCTCCATAATCCACTCTCCATTATCATTTTTAATTTTTTGAATATTATTTAGAGCTCTCGTTTTATTAACTAAAGCATAGAAATACCTAGTATTCTAGTCACCATCCATAATATGTTTACTAGCAGCATTTTGATGCCAATAAGTTTCTTCCATATTTTGAAAATTAAAAAGTTTATCCTTCACCTCATTCAAGTCCATAATCTTGGAAGGTTCCATCATAACAGAAACTTCAAGATCACAAACCAAATTTTCCATATCCTTGATATTAGTAAAAACATTTTTAAAATAATACTTATTCCACCAAACTAGATTTTATTTCAGTCAATTCAGTTTAAAATAGAGCCTATTCATCGCCCTAATCGAATTATTAGGATATATAGGACTTTCCAATTTTTAGCCACAACATTAAAATTTTAATTACGGTGTTTATTTTTTAGAAGTGGGATGCCAAGCATATCTTAGAGAGTACTTATTGAAGTGATCAGGTACAATATTAAGGAATTATGCACTATCTCAAAAGATAGAAATCATCACCCTATATTGAACTTAATCACCTAATAAGGACTCCTAAGGTATGATGGGTCTTCGAATATACCAAAGATCTTTCCCCTACTTTACATGGAGAAGTAAAGTATGGTTTATTGTAAGCCGAGTTCATTAAGTACCGTATTGATCAAGCCCCCATAGTTAATTACATCTGAAGGAATGGGAATTGCTTAGGAATACTCTCAATTAAAGTAGAAATTAAGGTCTCTAAAGATTTTAAGGATAGACTATCAAAGGATTGTTTGTATAGGAAAATTAATTGTTATTGTTCAAGGAGAAGACTTATTATTGAAGCTAAAGGGAATGAGTAAGAAATGCTCAAGATACTAGGAAGCCTAGGGAGCATTCCAATCTATCCTATAGTTTCTCTTTATATGTTTAAAGTTGAAGAGATTAATTTTATTGAAGTTGACATTTTACTATAAACCTATGACTCATAATCAAACAACACAAGGTTGTGGAAATGCCTAAGAGGTGAGGATTTATGCTAGTAGCTTGAAGGAAACAACAATCTTAGACCCTATATCTAAAAAGATTTGGCATAAGCCAAAGCACGACCTAGGTCTAAGAAAAAATGGGCATAAGGTTTACCTCCATAAGAGAGAATAAACCACCTGATTGCTGGGCTTATAACTGCTTAGAGTGGTCATCAGCTAACTACTCCTACAATTTTAAAACCATGTAGGAAAGTATTATTCATTTGGAAGATAGTTAGGCTATTATTAATTTAGAAAGATACAAAAGGCCTTAAACCCACTCCCTAATAGACTAGAGCATGAGTTGTATGAGTAATGACTTAATCTATAAAAGAAAATATTTGAAATTTTATTTTATTATAGGCACATTATTTTGACAAAGGTTTTAGAATTTTGTATGCCTATATGCATGATGAAGTTAGATTATTAGCTAAATCAATGAGAAAGAGGTGTTTTCCTCCATAGAGGAGGCCCTCAAAGGTCAAGCCTTCCCCTATCGTGAAAGGATGGAAACCCTCTCTTAGCAAGAATGAAGCAATATGCATGCATGATGTGAGACATACAACATTTAGCTAAGGGGTTAATAAATATTTTAATTATCTCGATTTAATACCTAGGCTTTATGTGAGGTTATGAATTATTTAAAACTTTAGTTATGAGTTGTAGTTGGGTAAATGATTTATTTTTCCCAATGAGCCTAATCGCATCTAGGACACACATTTAAACATCAATCATTTAAGAAACTATGGAAAGCTTGTCATTTTTTGTACAAATCCTAAATAAATCATCAACCAATTTCTATAACTATCGTGAAAAAATAAAAGGTTGATGCGGTCAAATACTGTCGTACAACCTAAAAAAAAAGATGGGTAGCGAAGCTCTGCCCTTATACAATCCATAATTACAAAATAATAATTATAATTTATAATAAATGAAAGCTATGGGGGGTCTTCATTCTTCATTCTTCATTCTACATGTCTTCATTTCTTTCTTTTGATTTGATTTGCTCCACTACAAAGGCATCACATGGCCTCCCAGGACAAAGCCTTCTAGCCATTCCTCATCCTTATCCCCCATAACACTAATCCTAATTCCTAATTACTAAATTACATTAAGAATAAGAAAATTAAATCTAACTACACTTGCAAAATAGAGGTTAGTTAAACATACATACAATCCCAAGTAATTATTTCATAATTTATACTTAGCACCATGCATATGGTTAATCAAGTCCACCTGTCCAAACTTGGATTATGCTTAGGGCTTAAGCAACCTACAAAGAGAGCATTTATATTTATTTTTAAGAGGCCCATAAGCATAATCCCATGTAGAAAACTTGATTAGGCTAATCACAGCCTACCATCCAGTCTACGAGCCATACACCCTAAGGTCCAGTCTACAATAATACATCACAAAAAAAATATACATCATACCAAACACCGCCCTAACATAAAGCTAGAAGTAGTGAGTTAATTCTAATGTGTGTGTTAAGGCTTGTGTGGTATGTCTTGCTAGAAATTTGAGTTGTAGTTCTCTAAGTATAGAAAGATTTAATTTAACATGATGGGTTAGTTTCACTTAAAGATATTTAATTGATTTGAGAATTTTAATTTATGTTTTCTTTTGTTTCATTTTATTACATAGCAACTAAGTGTTATAAAGAGAAAAAAAGAGGATTTCCCTCTTTGATCCTTAGCTTAAGCCACTTTCTAAAGCATGTTAATTTGATTTAGTTCATTTTAGTGAATGGCTTATTACACATTTTAACTTAACCCTAAGTTTAGGCTCACTTAAAATAATCTTAATTAATATTAAAAGCATCATAAGATTAATTCAATTGAATTGGTATCATATGACATATGTTCAATCATTGATTTCAATCACATGTAACAGGCATATGATTTTAATCCTAAATATACCTAGACATACAATATGTTTTAGCACACTTAGATGATGAATGTAGATGTGTATATTTGTAGAAAAGGAGAATTTCATACATTAGCTAAATGCACATACAAGTGTATAAAAGTTTTAAGCGTATTCTTGGCCATTGTTAAATTATAGGAATGAGGTAAAGACCTCCTTGGGGCCACTTAAAGCCTCACATCCCTAGATTGTCCAGATTAGATATACCCTCTATTCTCGAATACACAAGAATGTACAAATGACTATAAGAATGGAAAATCATGCAAAAGTTGTATTCTTTAAATTGAAATATTTGTACATGTGTGCTAAAGTTGAATAGGAAATTTTCATTCATTAGCTAAATGCACATAGAAATGTTAAAAAGTTTTAAGCGGATACTTCGCCATTGTTAAACCAACGGAGTGAGGTAAAACCCTCCTTGGGGCTACTTAAAGCCTTGCGTCCCCAGAATGTCCAGACTAGATATACCCACTATTCTTGAATACACATGAATGTACAAGTGATTACAAAAATGGAAAATCATGAAAAAGTTGTATTTCTTTCAATTGAATTATTTATACATGTGAGCTAGAGTTCTATCTAAATTCTAACATAGAAAGACATAGGAATGAATTCAAACAAATGTCGTTTCCTTTTCAAATGGACTATACACATGTTAACATTCAAACTTTATGTAAATCCATATAGACTAAAGAAAGAGAACTCCATATCACATGTTCTAATCCATAGACACATGCAAGCTTAAAAATATTTATAACTATTATCACTCCAAATATAATAGTTGACTTGTAAACTTTTGAAAATAACTTTGATATAATAGTGATAATAGCCACACCTATATTAAATTAGATCAACACATGCAAGCTTGACATAAAGGGAACCATTTGATTTAGTTAGTTTTTTAAAAGATGAATGTATGAATCAAATGACATACAACATTTAATATGATTGGAGAAGAATAACTAAACATAAACACATGATTTCATTCAATTAAATTAATTCATAAGGATAATCATATCAAATAAAATCATAATAGGAAGCCAAAGTTTCTTATGTCACTTTTAACTTTTATGTTTCAATTTGATTTAATGAAATGAAGGAAAGTTTGCTGATCCTAACCCATTCCCATGTTTGTGAATTGATTTTATTTAATAAAAATGTAATTAAGTGGATTTTATGGATTGATTAGGTTGTAATATGCATTAAATCTACTAATTAACCCTTACTTATGTTACCTTAAAGTAATTAATTAGATAATTATGAGCCAACTAGATATGCATGGAAAATAACTTGCAATGATACTAAGAAATGAAAGAGCCTAATGAAATTAGCTCATAATTATTGATTAATTAGATTGAGAAACTTAATTAATTACTTTTATTATTTACCCACACATTTGGATAAATCATAATTTCATTAACTCTCTTTAGGCTATTAACACCTAAAGATCTACCCATGAGTTAATTAATGAAGATCAGTTATGATTGTAATTTCAATTTGATTAATCAAATCATTAATTAATTAAGCAATTTGTCTTACTTAATATGACAAATTGATTAATTATCCTCCAAATGAAAAAGTTATCCTAATTATTTTCCTACAATATTTTATATGAATAACTAATCAAATAAAGCTTAGTCAATTGTAATTAATAGTTAAATTAATAATAATTAAGAATATGTCTCATAAATAAATTTTCTTTTTGACTTTTAGGATGAACATATAATAATTATGGATTGAATTGATTTTTATAATTGACATTAATTAATTTTGTCCATACAAATTTTTATATTTGATTATAATATTTATAATGTTATTGGTTTAGTTAATTTTTTTATACAAAGTTTTACTTTAATTTTATGATAATTTAATTTGTACATTTTTTGGATTTTGTTTGATCACATATTATTTCTTTCTTTTTTTATTCTAAAGATTGATTAACTCTTTTTTTAGATCTCATTGAATTTAATAATAAATAAAATATTAGATTAATCATGATCATTCGATCAAAGATCAAATGGCCCATGAGTTAATCATGGCTTGATATGTGCAATCAAATCACTATGCCATTTGACCTAATCAAAACTATTCACTTCAAACACATAAAATGAATGGTCTTACTTTTATCTCTAAACTCTCGCCAAAATGATTAAAAAGTAAAGTGCACATGCTCTAAAGGTTGGATCCTAATGATGCTCTAAAGGTTGGATCCAAAATGATTAACAAGAGATCCCTAAAGCTTTCTAAGCGTTTAAGAATTATACCTCACGGATTTAATGTCGATTATTGGAAGAGGTGGCTTCATTTGGAAGAAATAAAGCCCTATTGAGGTGCTTGTTCGGTCATGTCAATACTTTAGCTAGCATTCTTTTTCTTTGCTCCTATGGTTCATTTCCTCCTCACTTGCTCATAGACACCTGGCTTTTGGCATCTTACTGGAAGAGGAAAATCAAAATTCTTGACTTTTCTAAATGTTCTCAGAATAATATTATCCACATATATAGTCTCATTTAGATGATCAAACTCATACTATAATATGTGAGCCATCCATCCAAAAGTAACAATTTTGATAGATTGACCAAAATGATCGTGATCTGTGACCTTCACCTACAGATGCTGCTCTACCATAGCTCTAAATCCATCAACGCTTAAACATCTTTCAAAGAACAAAGCTATTTTGATTTCCTTCTTTTGAAACTTTGGATTAATTATTACCAGAGATTAAAAGGTCGATGGTCTTGTGCATTAGTTTCACTCCTAAGAGCATAGCTAATGTATTCCTTTGTGTCTTCAAGAATAATAATCTCCACTCAGATTATATATAAAATGTGTTAGGGCATTGAGAATATTTGGTTCAAAATCCTCTAGATGCTGAGCATACCACTATGGATCATTAAAGAACCCTCCAGGAGTTAACAACAGTGCCTTTGATTTGGAATTTTTGTACATATCATTGAGGATTGATTTCACATCAATTAAACCCCTGGCATACTTTTTTGCATCAATACTTGCACCTATTCCATGGTCATTCAGCTCAATTCCCTCAAAGGAATACCAATCTGTGGAGCAGCGAAGCCGAAACCAGGAGCCTTCTACATAACTGCAATCATGTCATCTATGATCTTCTAGATCTTCTTTGATATGATCTCCTACAAGGAGACCTCAATGGTGGGCTCATGGAGGACCATATCACTGGCCTTGACAATTTTATTTAGGGATTCCTTCTTCATGCTAAATCCAAAGAACCATCTAGCGGAGGCTTTCGAAGGGGTTCTTCTATGACAAACGATGCAATGGGAGAAGCAATGAAGAATGAGACAAATGCTTTGAGCTAGAAAGTCATAGTCTTTATGAAGGAGGATGGAGGCATAGAAGAATAGTTCATTGGCAGCTAGGCTATGCGAGTGGCATGGTTCGATCAATCAATAAAAATTCATGTATGTGCTTTCTTCAAGTAGCGATTTATGGGGCCTAGTTGGGATAAAAAAGTCTCAATCAACTACTGGCATGCTCTTGTGTTCAATTTTGGAGAAAGTGAGGGAAGAGAGGTCACCTGGAAGAAGAGGAGGGTGGATCTTTGCTTGGGTGCTTCGCTTGGTTGAGAGGAAGAGATGGACGTGAGGGAGAGTTGGCTTTTAGCTTTGCATCCAACAGAGGAGAGGTGCTTAGAGATATTTTTATTTTTTTATTTTTTTAGGACCGGATGGGATGGGAGAGCCACACTCAAGTGAAGAAGGAATGAGAGGGCTTTGGCTTCTTTTGTCTGAGGGGAAATGAGAAAAAGGATAAGGCCTCATTTTTTTTATTTTTTTCAAGTGTGTTTATGTTTTTTCCTAGCCGAGAGAGAGAGAGATGCCTTCTTTATCTTACATGCCCCAACTACTCCCATGTTCCCACTTTTTATTTCTTTTTTTTTTCTTTGCATTTTTTATATGTTGTCATGATCACATAAATTAGAAAGGAGTAGGTCATTTAATAGTTTTGTTTTTTTCACTTTTTTTTTAAAAATTTGGTGAAACTTGATTCTTTTTTTAAATAAATGATTTTAAAAGTTTTACAAAATTTTAATAAATTTAGTAAATAATTGAATGAAAATTTATAAGTTGTGTATCAAATAAGATAATTTTAATTATGATTAATAATTGTTGATAATATGGATTCATAATTTGATAAATTAATTATTTTGATTTAATGGTTAATATATTTTATATATAACATGCATTTAAAGTTTTTATTTTGATTTAATTCTGAATAAATTGTGTTTGATGTTTAGAATTGGTTTAATCTCTCTCTCTCTCTCTCCCTCTCTCTCTCTCTCTCTTTGTAGTTCATTTTAGATTTCAAATGGATTGTGTATGTTAAATTAAAATTTGTTATTTATTATTATCATTTTCTTTTTAGATATATTAGTGACTTAACATTAAAATCATGATTTGATTTAATTTAGTCTTAAACTTGACTAAAATTGCATTTGATTTTGAATTCTAATAAGAATGATTTACTTGATGGTTTTGATTATGATTATATGTAAAACATCGAATGATGATTGAAGGATTGATTGGTTTTAGGTTGAACTTGGCTAAGTCCATGAAATTGGCTTAAAGGTTTTGATTTGGATTTGGATTTAGGTTTGGATCATGATTTGAAGTTTAGTTTGAGTTTTACTTTGATAAATTGATTGAAGGGTTGAGTTGATCTTTGAGAAAATTAATTGAATTTGGATTGATTTGGATTTGGCTAAGGCTAAGTCCATAAGATAAATCATGGGACTTATGTAGGATTTCGATTTTCAATTCAATCATGAGCTTCAATCATTTGATTAGGATTTGAATTTGGATTTTTATATTTGAATTGAATTTGAGGTTTGGTTTGAGAAGGTGAACACAGGTTAGATTTAGGCTATAGAGTTGGCAAGTCTCCTTAATTCCTAAGGCATAGTCTAATCCTATGATTAATCCTTCTATGTCTTTAGATTTAGGTTAAGTGTTCACCTAATCACTAGAAGTGTCATGGCTAAGGAAGTCTTAGTGTATAAGATCCGTGGGTCTAAGAAGAGGAGGTTGAGAACTCACTCCAAAGTGTTGTCAACATTAATATCTTTGAATCAACATGTTCGAAGAGATTCTTTTAATATTATAAGTATCTTTAATAGAAAAAAGAGAGGAGCATGATCAAACAAGGTTCTGCTTAAATGATATATATAAGTAATAGGCCATTGAGTAATCCAATGAGTAACCTTTTACCAAAGTCTAGAGTTTTACCAAGTATAATTAGAAGCCCTAAAACCAATATCAATCAAATTACAATCAAGGATCATATTGCAAAGTTCTTCCATGGAATGAATATTAGGAGAGCAACAAACACTTTGTTCAAGAGAATAAAATAATGTTGAAATCCTCCAAATAAACCAGGTTTATTGACAGATGTAGCAAAATTCCTCAAATAATAAGAAGATTTCTACGGATCTATTACAAGATACATCAAAGAGCCCAAAACACAATAATCACCTTAAGAGATTTGAGCGTTGACTACCTGTTGAAAATCATCAAGAATAGAAATATCAACAATACTATTCCAAAAACATCAAATCTTATTACTAACATTAGAGAAAAATTTATTGAAACCGATCATTCTAGCAACATGGTTAATTTTATTATCATGAATAAGAGGAGGGTCCGATAAGTAAAGAAATATATAAACTCTGATTTCTAATATTATTTACAGAAGAGAGTACTAATTCTCTAACATTCCAAACAATAAAATTAAACATAAGAAAATAAAATGGGGTTAAGAAAAGGTTAACTAAGAGAGGAGAGGGTCAAACAAATCTAGTATTTTTTGACAATTTAGGAGGGAAATTTTTAACATTCTTTCTCTTATTAGCATGATAAGTTTGGAAACCATTTTTCCCATATAATCATCATCTGAGAAGGATTTAGCAACATTAGTCACAGATTTAGGAGAAGTCTCCTGTATAGAAGTGAGTTCTCCTTATTCCAAGATATTAGAAATTCTTAAAGGAAAATGAGCATTTGGTATAGTAAGAGAGGGAGTAGAAATAGATTTATTAAGAATGAAAGTGTGAACACCCAGCCCTTCCTCTTCAATACCAAAATTATTAAGCAAAACCAAATCTTTTTGAGAATTTAAATCATCCTGAACTTGAAAATGAGAATTTGGTTTTGCAACTTGATTATCATGAGGAACCAAAACCATATTATCCATAGAATTTGAATGATCAATAACAGTAATATCCACAATAATATTTTTAATTAAAGCTTCATTTTCATCAATCAAAGCCAGCAAGGATGCAGAGATTGAATCAGAGGATATAGAATTGTCATCCAAAAGTTTAGAGAAACTATTATTGTCCATATTAGAAGCCTTGAATTGCATAGAAGAGGTAATAGGTAAAACAACCTTACTAGGAACTTTCAAAAAATTCTTTTTTTTTGAAGTAATTTTTTTGATATTTAACAATAGTCCGCCTAGTGTTAGGAATAGAAGTTTCCTTAATAGGGAAATTCTTTTCTAGGTGAGGATGAAGAATGAAACATTCAGAATTATTGTACCCGTGGATTTTGCAGTGAGAACAAAAGACAGGGAAATTTTCAAATTCAATTCTTGGCATGTAACCGTAATTCTCAGATCCCAACCAGATTTCTTTTGGGTGTTTCTTGGTAATGTCTAATTCAACAAGGATTCAAGCCACTAAGGATGAGATTTCATTTTTGATCAATTTGCAATGGTCAACCAACTAAAACCCATAGCAAAAGGAATTAATGGTTAATGAAATGAATTCACATATTGAAGAAATCTATGAAATGATTGGGATTATGGTTTAGGTTTAGGGTTTAGTTAAGGTTTAGGTTTAGGGTTTACAGTTTAGTGTTTTGCTTTAGGCTTAGGATTTTTTAGGTTTTAGGTTTAGGTTTAAGGTTAGTTTAAGATTAGGTTAGTTTAGGTTTAGGGTTAAGGTTTTAGGATTTAGGGTTTATGGTTTTAGGTTTTAGGTTTTAGTTTTAGGGTTTGGGTTTAGGTCTAAGGTTTAGGTTTAGCTTAGGGTTTTAGAGTTTAGGATTTAGGGCTTAGGGCTTAGGGTTTAGGGTTGTAAGTTTTGGGTTAAGGGTTTAGGGTTTAAGGTTTAGGGTTTAGGGTTTAGGGTTTAGGGATTAGTATTTAGGGTTACACTTTTTAGGGTTTAGGGTTTAGGGGTTTTTATTTTAAAAAAAAAAAATCAAGTAAACTGATCGGTTTAAGTTTATTTACTTTAGTTTTTTTTATTTATTTTAGTTTATTTTATTTTATTTTTATTTAAATTTATTTTTATTTTTATTTAGTTCAGTTTATTTATTTTAAGTTTATTTATTTTTATTTAGGTTATTATTTTAGTTAATTATTTAAGTTTAGGTTTATTTTTTGTTTTACTTTTATTTTTATTTTATTTTTTTATTTTTTATATTTTATTTTAGATTTAGGTTTAGGTTTTATTTTATTTTTTAGATTTATTTTATTTTTTTATTTTAGGTTCAATTTTATTTTATTTGCCTTTTTTTTATTTTAGGTTTATTTTATTTTTTATTTTAGTTTAGGTTTTTATTTATTTTATTTTAGTTTAGTTTTTATCATTATTTTATTTTATTTTTAGGTTTAGGTTTAGATTTAGGTTTTAGCTTAGGTTTTTGTTTATTTTATTTTATTATTTTAATTAAGTTTAGGTTTTTTTATTTATTTTATTTTTAGGTTTTATTTGGTTTAGGTTTAGCTTTTTGGAATTTTAGGGTTTAGGGTTTAAGGTTTAAGGTTTATGGTTTAGGGTTTATGGTTTGGGGTTTAGGGTTGTAGGTTTTAGGATTCAGGGTTTAGGATTTAGGGTTTATTGATTAGGGTTTAGGGTTTTTTTATTTAAGGTTTAGGGTTTTTGGGGTTTAGGGTTTAGGGTTTAGGGTTTATGTTTTAGTTTAGGATTTAAGGTTTTAGGGTTTTGGTTTTTATTAATAGAGAACAAATTCAGATTTAACATTTCTTCTTTTCAATTTCATCAACCAAGTAGCACACCAAGTTTTTTAAGACACAAACGGTGGCATAGATAAAAAATGAGCACGCATAGAGCAAATAAAAAACCCATGATAAATAGAACAGTCGCTACTATAAAGACACAGTTTCATAAGCAACAGATTGGATCGATCGTTATTTAGTTTCTCCAGTTCCCATCAGAATCACCCTTTTCTCTCAAGTTGTGGGGTCTGCCATCAAATCCCTGATCTCTCCTTCCACCACCACCATGGATGTAACCTCCGTCGCTCTTCCCGTCTCCATAACTACTAGCTCCATATCTATCAGCACCTCTAGATCCCCACCACCATTATGATAAACACTGCCTCCACCTTCACCTCCACCACGAGATCTAGACTAAGCCTGGTTGGCGGTGAGTTTCCTGTGGTCAAGTTTCTGCCCATTCTTAAGGTTTAGGTTTATTAACTTTTAGGGTTTCAATTTACTTTTTAAATTTATTTAGTTAATTTAGGTTTTATTTAGGGTTTAGGGTTTAAGGTGTAGGGTTAGGGTTTAGAGATTAGGTCTTAGGGTTTAGGGTTTAAGTTTTAGGGTTTAGGGTTTTGTGTTTTAGGGTTTATGATTTTAGGGTTTCGGTTTAGGGTTTAGGGTTTAGGGTTAGGGTTTAGGGTTTAGGGTTTAGGGTTTAAGGTTTAGTGTTTAGGTTTAGGGTTTAGGGTTTAGGGTTAGCTTAGAGTTTAGGGTTAGTTTTTGGTTTAGGGTTTAGGATTTAGGGCTTTAGGGATTAGGATTTAGGGTTTAGGTTTAGGTTTAAGGTTTAAGGTTTTAGGGTTAAGGGTTGTTTAGGGTTTAGAGTTTAAGGTTTAGGGTTTAGGGTTAGGTTAGGATTAGGATTTTGGGTTTAGGGTTTAGGGATTAGGGTTGTTGGGTTTAGAGTTTAGGGTTTAGGATTTAGGGTTTAGGTTTTTAGGGTTTAGGGTTTGTGGTTTAGAGTTTATGGTTTTTTTATTTATGTTTTTTTTAAATTTAAGTAAGCTAATAGGTTTAGGTTTATTTAGTTTATTTTTTTATTTATTTTAGTTTATTTTATTTTTTATTTAGGTTTACTTTTATTTTTATTTTGTTTAGTTTATTTATTTTAGGTTTATTAATTTACTATAATTTGATTTTTATTTTATTTTTTCAATTTAGGTTTTATTTGATATTTTTAGGTTTAAGTTTTTTGTTTTTTATTTTAGTTTTTAGTTTAGGTTTTAGGTTTTATTTTAGCTTTATTTTAGTTTTATTTTTTACTTTAAGTTTAGGTTTAGGTTTAGTTTATTTTTATTTTATTTAATTTTATTTACTTTAGGTTTAGGTTTAGGTTTAGTTTATTTTATGTTTAGGTTTAAGTTTTATTTATTTTAGTTTAGTTTATTTTTAGTTTAGGTTTATTTTATTTTGATTATTTTATTTTTATTTTAGGTTTAGGTTTTTTTTAGTTTAGGGTTTAGGTTTTATTTTCTATTTATTTTTAAATTTATTTTTTATGTTTAGCTTTTTATTTAGTTTTTATTTTAGTTTAGGTTTTTTTTATTTATTTTAGGTTTAGTTTTTATTTTATTTAGTTTTTTTATTTTTAGGTTTATTTTATTTTTAGTTAAGTTTAGGTTTTTATTTATTTTATTTTAGTTTAGATTTTATTTTATTTTTTTAGGTTTAGGTTTAGGTTTTTATTTTATTTTATTTTCTTTATGTTTAGGTTTTTTTATTTATGTTATTTTTAGGTTTTATTTCATTTAAATTTAAGTTTTTAGGTTTTTAGGGTTTAGGGTTTAGGGTTTAGGTTTTAGGCTTTAGGGTTTTAGTGTTTAGGGTTTAGTGTTTAGCATTTAAGGTTTAATATTTAGGGTTTTTAGGGTTTAGGGTTTAGGTTTTAGGGTCTAGAGTTTAGGGTTTATGATTTAGGGTTTAGGTTTTAGGTTTAAGGTTTAAGGTTTTTTTAATAGAAAACAAAGTCAGATTCAACATTTCTTCTTTTGATTTAATCAACCAAGTAGCACCCCATGTTTTCTAAGACATAAGTGATGACATCGATCAAAAATGAGCACCCATAGAGAAAATAAAAAATTTTAGATAAGTAGAATTGTCTCTACTATAAAGATGCAGTTCAATAAGCAGTAGATGAAATTGGCCATTCTTGATTTCTAGTTCCCATCGGTATACCTCTCAGTAGCGGGATAAATCATATCCCAACCTCTCCCTCCACTACCACCATAGCTCTTTCATTCATCCTCTTGATAATCACCACTACTCGACCACCACCTCCATATCCACCCGGCACCTCGGCCCCACCCCTTGGTTTGCCACCTTCAGCCTCCACCCTTAGATCTAGGCGACTTTGGGTTGGTGATGTTCTAGTCGAGGTTCTATGAGGGTTTAGGGTAGTACATTCTAGGGTTTATGATTTATTGTTTAGGGTTTAGGTTTTAGGGTTTAGGGTGTTTAGGGTTTTAGGGTTTAAGATTTAGGGTTTATGATTTAGGGTTTAGGGTTTAGGGTTTAGGATTTAGAGGTTAGGGTTTTAGGATTTAGGGTTTAGGGTTTAGGCTTTAGAGTTGTAGGTTTAGGGTTGTAGGCTTAGGGTTTAGGACTTAGGGTTAGTTTTAGGGTTTAGGGATTAAGGTTTAAGGTTTAGGATTTAGGGTTTGGGTTTTTTTTAAATTAAGTAAACCTGTAGGTTTAAGTTTATTTAGTTTATTTAGTTAATTTATTTTAGGTTTATTTAGTATAGTTTAAGTTTTTTATTTTTTGTTATCTGTTAGGTTTAGGTTTATTTTTTAGTTGAGTTCTATTTTTATTTTATTTTTTAGGTTAAGGTTTTATTTTTATTTTTAGATTTAGGTTTAGGTTTTTATTTTGTTTTTTTAGGTTTAGGCTTTAGGTATTTATTTTAGTTTTATTTTTTGGTTTTATTTATTAGTTTAGGTTTAAGTTTATTTTTAGTTTATTTTATTTTATTTAATTTAGGTTTAGGTTTAGATTTATTTTATTTTTATTTTAGGTTTAAATTTTTTTTTAGTTTAGGGTTTAGGTTATTCTTTTAATTTATTTTTAGGTTTATTTTTTTGGTTTAGGTTTTTATTTAGTGTTTATTTTTTTATTTTTAGTTTCTATTTATTTAGGTTTTTTTTTAGTTTAGTTCAGGTTTTTATTTATTTAATTTTAATTTATTTTTATTTTTTATTTTATTTTATTTTTAGGTTTAGGTTTAGATTTTAGTTTAGGTTTTTATTCTATTTTCTTTTTTAAAAATTATTTAGGTTTAGGTTTGTTTATTTATTTTTTAGGTTTATTTAGTTTAGGTTTAGCTTTTAGGTTTTAGGGTGTAGGGGGCTTAGGGTTTAGGATTCTGATTTAGGGTAAATTTTAGGGTTTAGGGTTTGATTTGGGAGTTAGGGTTTAGAACTTTAGGTTTAGGGTTTAGGGTTTAGTGTTTAAGCTTTAGGTTTATGGTTTTAAGGTTTAAGGTTTAGGTTTAGGGTTTAGGATATAGTTGTTTAGTTTAGGGTTTAGCATTAGGTTTAGGTTTTAAACTTTAGGTTTAGGTTTAAGGTTAGATTTAGGGTTTTAGGTTTTAGGTTTAAGGTTTAGGTTTAAGTTTAGTTTTAGGAGTTTCAATTAGGGTTTAGGTTTAAGGTTTAGGTTTAAGGTTTAGGGTTTAGTGTTTAGGGTTTAATGTTTAAGGATTAGGGTTTAGGCTTTAGTATTTAGGGTTTTTAGGGTTTAGGGTTTAGGGTTAGTTTAGGTTTAGGGTTTAGGGTTTGGGGTGAGGGTTAGGGTTTAGGGTTTAGGGTTTAAGGTATATAGATTAGGGTTTAGGGTTAGTTTGGGGATTATGGTTAGTTTAAGGTTTAAGGTTTAGGGTTTAGGGTTTAAGGTTGTAGGTTTAGGGTTTATGATTTTTTTAAATTTTAAGTAAATCTATAGGTTTATGTTTATTTATTTTATTTAGTTTATTTTTTATTATTTTAGTTTATTTTATTTTTTTACTTTTATTTAGGTGCATTTTTTATTTTTATTTATTTTAGTTTATTTAATTTAATTTAGGTTTTCATTTTAGTTTATTTTCTAGGTTTAGGTTTAGGTTTATGTTTATTTTTTACTTTAGTTTTTTTTTATTTTCTTTTTTTATGTTTAGGTTTTATTTTTTATTTTTAGGTTCAGGTTTAGGTTCTTTTTTATGTTTTTATTTTTTTCAGCTTAAGTTTACATTTATTTTTAGTTTATTATATTTTATTTTGTTTAGAGTTTAGGTTTAGGTTTAGGCTTTATTTATTTTAGTTTAGTTTATTTTAGTTTAGGTTTAGGTTTATTTTATTTTAGGTTTTGGTTTTTTTTAAAGTTTAGGGTTTAAGTTTTCTATTTTATTTATTTCAAGGTTTATTTTTTAAGTTTAGGCTTTTATTTTGTTTTTATTTTATTTTATTTTAGGTTTATTTTATTTTTCTTTTACATTTAGGTTTTATTTTATTTAGGTTTTTTATTTTTAGATTTATTTTATAATTTTAGATAAGTTTAAGTTTTTATTTATTTTATTTTAGTTTAGTTTTTATTATTTATTTTATTTTATATTTACATTTAGGTTTAGGTTTGGGTTTAGGTTTTAGTTTGGGTTTTATTTTATTTTATTTTTTTTATTTTATTTAGATTTAGGTTTTATTTATTAATTTTATTTTTAGGTTTTATTTAGTTTTGGTTTAAGTTTTTTGTTTTTTTGGTTTTTAAGGTTTAGGGTTTAGTGTTTAGGTTTTAGGTTTTAGGGTATAGGGTTTAGGGTTTAAAGTTTTAAGGTTTAGGTTTTAGGGTTTATGATTTTAAAGTTTAGGGTTTAGGGTTTAGGGTTTAGGATTAGTTTTAGAGTTTAGAGTTTAGGGTTTAGGGTTTTTTATTTTACTATTTTTTATTCTTGTATTTTTTATTTTCTATTTTTGTTTAGGTGTATTTTTATTTATATTTAGTTTAGATTAGTTATTTTAAGTTTATTTATTTTAGGTTATATTTTTTATTTTAGTTTATTTTTTATTTTTATGTTTATGTTTTGGTTTATTTCTTAGTTTTGTTTTATTTTTATTTTATTATGTAGGTTTAGGTTTTTATTTTATTTTTTTTAGGTTTAGGTTTTCGTTTATTTTTGGTTTATTTTAGGTTTTTTTTTTTATTTTTTAGTTTTGGTTTAGGTTTATTTTTAGTTTATTTTAATTTATTTAAAGTTTAAGTTTAGGTTTAGGTTTTATTTATGTTGGTTTAGTTTATTTTAGTTTAGGTTTATGTTTATTTTATTTTTATTTTAGGTTTAGTTTTTTTTTTAGTTTAGGAATTAGGTTTTTGGTATAGGTTTATTTTTTAAGGTTTATGTTTTTATTTAGTTTTTATTTTATTTTATTTCAGGTTTATTTTATTTTTATTTTAGGTTTGCTTTCTATTTTACTTAGGGTTTTTTGTTTAGTTTATGTTTTTATTTATTTTATTTTAGTCTTATTTTTAATTTTTATTTTATTTTCTTTTTAGGTTTAGCTTTAGGTTTAGGTTATAGTTTAGGTTTTATTTTTTATTTTATTTTTTAGTTTAGGTATTTTTTAGGTTAATTTAGTTTAGTTTCTTCCTGTGGTTTAAAGTTTGTGGTTTGTGGGCTTGTGGTTCTAGGTTTAGGTCACTGCTCTTCCTTTCTCATCAAGACCACCCTAGCTCCTGCAATGGATCCACCATCAGATCCGATCTCCATCTACCACCACCACCAACCGCCACCCTCCTCAAGCCCATAACTACCACCCTCATATCCACCAGCACCTCCAAATCCCCCACCACTAATGCGATAATCGTCGCCGTCGCCTTCACCTCCACTACCAAATCTAGACTGAGCCTGGTTGATGGTGATGTTCTGTCATCAAGCACATTCTGTGGTTTAGGTTTATTAGTTTTGTGGGTTGGGGTTTGGGTTTAAGGATTAAGGTTAGGCTGGGTTTAGGGTTTAGGGTTTACGCTTGTTAGAATTTGTGGTTTAGGATTAGAGTATTGGGTGGTTTCAGAGTTAGGGTTAGTTTTAAGATTTAAGGATTAGGGTTTAAGTTTTTTTTTTAAATTTAGTAAACCATAGGTTTAGGTTTATTTAGTTAATCTTTTATTTATTTTATTTATTTTTATATTAATATTTTTTATTTTATTTAGTTTATTTATTTAGTTTATTTATTTTATCTTATATTTTAGTTATTTGGCTATTTAATCTAGGTTTAGGCTATTTTAGAGCTATATTTTATCTTTATCTTTATGTATAGTTTAGCTTTATCTTTTGCTCAGTCATGCATACTTTAGCTCAGTGCTATGCCTAATCTTATCATTTTTTTTTATTTTATCTTTAGGTATTTTTAAGTTTATCTTATCTTATCTTAAGCTCCCAAATTTATCCACTCACCTTGGTCTGGCCTGGTGGTCTCAGGCTCAGTGGCTTGGCCTAGGTGTCAAGGCCTGTGTTCAGTGGCTCAGTGTGGGTGTGGCCTAGGGCTGGCTCAGGGCTTGTGGCCCATGCTCTGTGGCTCATGCAGGGCCTGGGCCTAGGATCAGATGGCCTGTGGCTCACCCAGCAGGCCTGGGCCCAGTGTCAGAGGGCTCAAGGGCCTAGGGGTCATCTCAGATCAAGCTTAGGGTTTTTAAACCAAAACCAAATGTCATTTAAACTCATTATTTATCTATTTATTTTATTATTTATTTTTATTTAGTTTATCTTTAGGTTTATTATATTTATTTTTGGTAGTATATTTAGAGTATTATCTTTTCAATAGTTTATATTTTTATTTTAGTTTAGTTTTATTTTATTTTGCTTAAATTTAAGTTTTATTTTTTCTTTTAATTTGGTTTGATTTATTTTTTTATATTATTATTTATTTTAGGTTTTATTTATTTTAGCTTTTATTTAGTTTTAGGTAGTTTTTTACTTATTTTATTTTAGTTTAGGTTTTATTTATTTTAGGTTTATTTTTAGGTTTAGTTTTTATTTTAGTTTTTTTTATTTTATTTTATTTTTAAGTTTATTTTATTTTATTTTATGTTTAGTCTTATTTTATTAAGATTTATTTTATTTAATTTTATCTTTTAGTTTAGTTTTGGTTTATTTTATTTTCTTTAGTTTTTATTTTTTATTTTATCTTTATTTTATTTCATCTTTATCTTTTATTTCATCTTTATTTTAAGTGTAGCTTCATGTCTTTAATTTTTAGGTTTTATCTTTTATCTTTATCTTTATATCTTATTTTAGGTTTCAGGCCTTTATCTTATTCCATCTTTTATTTAAGCTCATGCTCTTGTGGTCTTGTGGCCCAACACTAGCCCAGATCTGGGTCATTGGCTCAGGTCAGCCTGGCTCAGTGGCCTCAGGCTCAGCTTCAGTGGCCCAGGTCACTCAGTGGCTCAGCCTTTTCAGCCAGTGCCTTGTGGCTGTGGCCTTGGCCTTGGCTCATCCAAATCAGCCAAGGCCCAAGCCCAGTGGTGTGGTCTCAGTGTCCTGTCAGGGCCTGGGCTGGGCCCAGGGCCTGTGGCCTCAGTGCTCTGATCAGTCAGTGATCCAGCCTGTGCTCATGGCTCAGTCTGCTCAGTCAGGCCGCAGGCCTGGCTCTGGTCATCTTGTGCCTAGGGCCTAGGATCAGTGGCTCAGGGCTTTGGTTTTATTAAAAAACCAAACAAACCAATGTTTCAGTTTATTTTGTTTATTTAGTTAATTTGTATTTATTTTAGTTTATTTTTTCTTTATCTTAATTTAGCTTGGTTTATTTAGTTTAAGCTTCATTTTATCTTTATATTTTAGTCACCTTTTGGTTTTATGTTTATTATGTTTATTTTAGTAATTTTATCTTTTATTTTAAGCTTTAGTTTATCTTTAAATTTTAAGTTTAAGTTTTTATTTTATTTTTTTTAGGATCATTTTTAGATCTATTTTAGCTTTAGCTAGATTTATTTTTTATTTATTTTATTTATTTTAGTAGGTTTAGTAGTATTATGACGCTAGTTTTATTTTATTTTGATTAGTTTTTTTTAAGTAGTTTTAATTAATTTGTTTTTAGGATTAGGTATTCTTTTAGTTTAGTTTTATGTTCATTTTATTTATTTTGTTTTTTTAGGTTAGTTTATTTTATGTTTTATTTTATTTATATTTTATTTATTTTAGGTTTATATTTTGGTTTATTTTATCTTTTAGCTAAGTTTATGTTTTATTCTTTAATTAGTTTAGTTTCTTTATTTTTATTTTATTTTATTTTACCATACTAGGTCTTAGTTGGCCTTTTTTATTTTATCTTATTTTATTTAGTCATTTTATTATTATTATCTAACGGTCTTTGTTTTAGTTTAAGCTTTAGGTTTTGTGCCTTGTGTCAGGGCTTTATTTTATTTTAGTCTCAGCCATGTGGCTTGTGGCCTTGAGTAGGGCTCTGGTCCAGTGTGTTTCATCTATTCAGGTTTAGCTCAAGATGGGTTTCATGGCTCAGGTTAGCACAGTGGCTCAGATCAGATCAGCCCAGTGGCTCAGTTTAGCCTCAGTGGTCCGCTTGGCTCAGGGCTCCAGGGCTCTGGCCTAGGGCCTGTGGTCAGTGTGGCCTGGGCTCAGTCAGGGTCACAGTCAGGCCTAGTGCCCAGTACTCAGGCCAGGCCTGGCTCCAGGCCTTGTGGATCTAGGCTCACTGCCATAACTAGGGCTGTGGCCTACTCACTCCTAGTGGCCTAGGGCTTTAAAAAACCAAGCAAACCACCAGATTTAGTTTATTTAGTTTTATTTATTTTATTGAGATCATTTATCTTTATATTTTTTATTTATTATCTTTATTTATGTCTGATTAATTTAATTTCTTGGTTTTTATTTTTTTTCTTTAGGTTTAGTTATTTATTCCAGTCATGTTTATTTATTTTAGCTCAGTTTTAGGCCTTTATCTAGCTCATTTTAGTTTTAGTAGCTTTAGTCATTTCTTTAATTATATATTTAGCTTATGGCCTGTGGATCAGATTATTTTGTGTCCGCCTTAAGTCTATTATTTTAGTTTAGCCTATTTAGTTTAGTTTTATCTTTAGGCTAGTTTATTTAGCTTCCTCTGATCCATCTTTATCTTTATCTTTATTCTTTTATTTGCCTTTATTTATTTTATCTTTATCTTATCTTATATTTCTTTACATCTTATTTTAGGTCTCATTCTTAGCTTATTCTTTTATCTTTATTTTACTGTTTTATGCTTTATATCTTTATCTTTAGATCTTTATCCCATTCCTTTAGCTCTCAGCCTGTGGCCTCTCAGTGCCACTGGGCCTGTGTCATACGTCTTAGCCAGGGCCCAGCAGTGGCTCAGGCCTGTGGCCTAGCCTTGCCCAGGGTCACTTGGCTGGCCCAGGGCCCAGATCAAGAACCTGGCTCCTTTTGGCCTCAGGGTCATGCTGCCTAGTGGCTCAGGTCACTCTGTGGATCATACAGTCCAGTATTCAAGATCTGTGCCCAGCTCAGTGGCCTGGGGTCAAGAGCCCAGGGTCTTATCCAGGTCTGCCCAGGGTCAGCCTAGGGCCTAGCCCACTGCCTCCCAGGATCTCTAGGCTAGCCTTTACTCATCTTAGCCTCAGCTCAGATCATCTTATCTAGTATCTTTAGCCTCATCTTAGCCTGCTGGCCTTTATCACCTCTCTGTCCATTTAGCTCTATTTGGTATTTATTTTTATCTTACGCTTAGTTTATCTTATACAAGCTTTATCTCAAGTTAATCATCTTTAGTTTAGTTTAGATCTTATCTTGTCTAGTTTTTTTATCTATTATCTATTTAGTCAGGCCCAGGCTCTTAGATCAGGTCTCAGTTGAGTTTATTTATCTTTATTTAGTCTATTTTTAGAATCCATTTATCATTTATCTTGAGGTCTTGTTTTAGCAGGCTTTAGGATCAGCTCAGTGCTATTTAGTGGCCTCCCAGGGGGTCAGCTAGGCCTTGGCCCAGGGCTCAGTGTTAGTGGCCTCTGTGGCCTACAAGTGGGTCAAGGCCTACGCCTAGTGGCCTTTGGCCTAGGTCAGGTCAAGGCCTTTCTTTTAATTTGTTTACCTTTTTTAAATCAAACCAGAGTTTTATTTATTTATATCATCTTTTATTTTATTTTATTATTTATTTAGTTTAGTATACATCTGAGTTAGATTTTTTATTTTGTATCTTGATCTAGAGTTTCATTTATTTAGTTTAGTTTTATTTTTATTTATTGTAGTTTAGGTATTTTATTTGAGTAGGTTTAGATTTTATTTTAAGTTTATTTTTGAAACCATCTTTAGTTTAGTTTAGTTTATTTTATATTTATTTATTTAGTTTATAGTATTTATTTTAAGTTTGGTTTAGGTTATTTATCTCACTTTAGTATTTTAGCCAGTTTAGGTTTATTTTATTTTATTTTAGGATTTTAGTTCATGATTTAGGTCTTATTTTATTCATTTTACTTTTTTTAGTTTATTTCTTTATTTAGTTTTATTTTATTTATCCAGATTTAGTTTTACTTTATTTTAGTTTTTTTTATTTTTCTTTTAGTTTAGCTTTAGTTTAAACTATCTTATTCTTGGTTTAGTTTTATTTTAATTTATTTCTTATTTAGTCCAATGCTAAGTATTAGTTTAGGTTTTATCTTATTATTTATTTATTTATCTTGTTTTATGTTTTATATATCATTTTATAGGTCTTTATTTAGTTTTATGTTTTGTTCTTTACTTTTGTGGATTAGGCTTGGGCTCAGTCTAGTCCATGGCCTAGATCCAGGGCCCAGGAGTCAGCTCCAGGGCCTAGATTACTGGCCCAAGATCGCCTTTGTGGCCCAGTCCCAGCCTGATCAGCTGGCCATCTTGGCTCAGCGCTCATTTGGCCCAGTGATCAGCCTGTGAGCCCAGGGCCTCTGGGCCCAGGCCACAGTGGCCCAGAACCCAGCCAGTGTCCGCCCAGGATCCAGAGCAGACTCTGGCCTCAGGCCTCAGCAGTGGCCTGTGAGCTCAGTCTCAGTGGCCCAGTGGCCTCAGCTCAGTGGCTCAGGGCCCAAGACTCAGGGCTCAGTGGCCTGTGAGCCCAGAGCCCAACCCCAGGGCCCAGGATCTAACCCTGCTGGCCAGGGCCCAGGGCCTGTGAGCCCAGTGGGGCCTGCAGGCCCATTGCAACCTGGGCTCATGGCCTAACGCTCAGTGGTCTTGTGGGCTCAGTGCCTGTGGCCCAGTGGCCTCGTGCCCAGGGTCAGTCAGGGCCTGGCCCAGGTCAGCCTTGACTCAGTGGCTAGCTCAGGCCTTACCTATCAGCCTAAGCCTTTCATCTGTATCTTAGGCCTAGCCTTTCTTTCAGGCCTAGATCTTCATTTTGAGGCTAAGTCCCATTTTAGTTTCCTATCTTATCTTTATTAATCCATTGCGCCTTATCCTCAAGTATTCATCTTTAGCCTAGCTTAAATCTATTTATCTTGCCTTATTATCTTAATATGCTTAGCTCAGCCTAGATCTTGGCCTTAGCTCAGCTCTGCTTCAGTTTTATCACTATTTAATCTTATTTAGGCTCAGTTTTATCTTATTTTGAGGTCTTATAGTAGGGCTCCTCAGGCTTGTGCTCATTTGTAGCCCAGGTCCTGGTGCCTGTGGTCAGTGGCTCAGCCCCAAAGCCTGGCTCAGGGCCTAGGGCTCAAGATCTGCAGCTAGGGGGCTCAGTCTAGGCCATGCAAGGTTTTGCTCAGTGGCCTAGTGTCACTTAGGTTTAGGGCTCAGTGGTCAAGGTTTTCTTTTAATTTTACCTTTTTAAAAAGTAAACCCAGTAGGTTCAATTTAGTTTATCTATATTTATTTAGTTTAATTCTTTATTTTATTTTATTTAGTTTTAGTTTTATTTAGTTTAATATATTTGAGTTTAGATTTTATTTTGTTTATCTTTTTAGGTTTAGTTTTATTTTTAGTTTAGGTTTTATATTTTAGTTTATGTTTTTTTAGTTTACTGCTTAGTTTAATTTTATTTATTTTCCATTTATTTTTTAGGTTTAGTTTTATTTATTTTATTTTCTTTTTTTTTAGTTTTATTTTATTTAGGTTTTATTTTGGGTTAACTTTAATTTTATTTATTTTATTTTATTTTAGTTTTTTATTTTTAATTTATTTTCTTTAGCCAGTCTGTGTATTAGCTTTAGATTTTATATTTTATTTATCTCATTATATTTTATTTTATGTTTTTTTATTTTATCTTTATAGGTCTTATTTATTTAGGTTTCAGTCTCTGCCTTTAGAATCAGGGCTCACTCTTAAGTCTTTCAGATTTTGTGGCTGAGTTTCCTGTCAGTGGCCTGGCCTAGTGCCTAGGATCTGGCCTTGGGCCCATGGTCTGCTTCAGGTCCTGAGCTCAGTGGCTCAGTGGCTCTTTGTGGCCTAATCTCATGGCCTCAGTGGATCTAAATGAGCAAGCTCTTTTGGGCTCAGATCTAGGGTCCGTGGCCTGTATTAGAGCTCAGGTTTCTGGGGCCTGGCTCAGCTCAGTGATTCAGGCTTTCAGGTGGCCTGTGATTTGACTAGCTCCTGTGGTTTTAGGCCCAGGGTTAAATCTTAGCTCAGCCAGGCTCATTTATTCATTTAGTTTTTAGTTTAGTGTTTGGTTTTATTTATTCTTAGGTTTATTTTTGTGCAGTTCAGTTTTGCCTTCTCCTTTTAGGTTTTTTATTTATTTTTTTTTACAATTTTATTTAGTTTACGCTTTATTTTCTCGTTTATTTCATTTTTTTTAGTTTAGATTTTATTTATTTTATTTATTTTATATTTTATTTTATATTTTATTAGGCCAGTTCATATTAAGTTTTATTATTATTTAATTTTATTTAGTTTAGTTTTACTTATCTATTATGTTATGGTCATTTAGTTTAGGTTTAGGGTTTTAGGTTTTGGCTCACGACTGTTCAAGGCTAGGGTTTGTATTTAGGGTTTCAGGTTTAGTCTGGGCGGTTTAGGTTTAGGTGAAGGTCAGGTCTAGGTTTAGAGTTTAGGGTTGCGTTTTTTCTAATTTTTGTTTATTTTTTAAAATTAATTAAACCTCAGAGTTTGGCTTTAGTTTATTTTTATTTATTTTATTTTATTTTATTTTATTTTTATTCTTTTATTTAGGTTTATGTTTATTTTATTTAATTTTATTTATTTTAGTTTTATTTTTTATTTTAGTTTGTTTTTTATTTAAGTTTATGTTTTGATTTATTTTTTTAATTTAGTTTTATTTTATTCTTATTTTTAGTGTTTAGATATTTATTTTATTTTTTTTAGGTTTATGTTTAGGATTTATTTATTCACTTTAGTTTATTTTTATTTTGGTTTAGGTTTATTTTATTTTAATTTTAGGTTTAGGTTTTATTTTTTATTTATTTTTCTATTTATTTTTTCATTTTAGCTTTTTATTTAGTTTTTATTTTATTTCATGTTAGGTTTAGTTTTTATTTTAGTTAGGTTTTTTATTTTTTTTTAGTTTAGTTGAGGTTTTTATTTATTTTATTTTAGTTTTGTTTTTATTATTTTTTAATTTTTTTTCTTTTTAGGTATAGGTTTAGATTTAGGTATTAGTTTAGGTTTTATTTTATTTTATTTATTTATTTTATCTTTTTTATTTTATTTATTTATTAATGGTTTATTTAGCCCAGTTTAGTTAGCTTAGAATCAGTTTGTGTGGCCTGGGAGCTCAGCCTGTGGTTTAGTTTTAGTGGCTCAGTTGGGCCTGTGTTTCAGTGGTTTAGGGTGGCCCAGGTTTGCAGACTGCAGTAGAGGTCAGGGTGTGGTAGTGTTTAAGATCTGAGAGTGGCCCAGTTTTGGGGCCCAGTGGTTTAGTGGCCTGGTTAATCCAGTGAGGTGGTCAGTGGCCCAGCAGGATCAGGTGGTAAAGTTTAGGGCAAGTAGGATTTAAGATTTAGGAGGGTTTTTTTAGGTAGGTTTTATTTATTTTAGTTTAGTTTATTTTAGTTTAGTTTAGGTTTATTTATTTTATTTATTTTAGTTTTTTAGTGTGTAGTTTATTTATTTAGGTTTATTTTAGGTTTAGGTTCCATTTAGCTTTTCTTTTAGTGTTATTTTATTTTATTTTATGTCCAATTTTATTTTATTTAGGTTTTTATTTTCGTATTTCATTGTTTGGTATTTTTAGTTTTATTTTATTTTATTTTATTTTACGCCCAGGTCAGGTTTTAAAATTTTTCCATTATTTAATTTTATTTAGGTTTATTTTTATTTATTTATTTTATTTTTAGGTCCCATTTAGTTTAGGTTTAAGTTTTTTAGGGTCACTGAGGTTTAGTGGTTTAGGGTGGGTCAGTTTATGGGGCCTAGGGTAGGGTTTTAGGATTTGGTTTTGGCTAGGTTTAGGGGTAGGAGTAGGGTTTAGGTCAGGGTTGGGTTAAGGATTTTAATTTTGTGTAAATTTTAAATTAAGTTAACTCAGGTTTTGGTTTAGTTTAATTTTATTTATTTAGTTTATTTTATTTTCATTTTTATTTAGGTTTATGTTTATTTGTATTTAATTTTGTTTATTTATTTTAGGTTTACTTATTTTAGTTCAGGTTTTTAATTTTAGTTTATTTTTTTTATGTTTAAGTTTAGGTTTTGGTTTATTTTTTAGTTTAGATTTATTTTAATTTTATTTCTTAGGTTTAGGTTTCTATTTTTATTTTTTAAGCTTAGGCTTTCGATTTTTAATTTAGGTTTATTTCTAAGATTTATTTTTTAGTTTAGGTTTAGGTTTATTTTTAATTTATTTTATTGGTTTAAGGTGTAGGTTTAGGCTTAGGTTTAGTCTATTTTAGGTTTAGGTTTAGGTTTTATTTATTCTACTTTAGTTTATTTTAGTTTTGGTTTAAGTTTTTTTTTAGTTTATAGTTAGGTTTTATTTTTTTTTATTTTTATGTTTATATTTTAGGTTTAGGTTTTTATTTAGTTTTTATTTTATTTTATGTTATGTTTATTTTTAATTTTTTAATGTTTTTTATTTTTTAGTTTAGTTTAGGTTTTTATTTATTTGATTTTAATTTTTTTATATTTTTTAATTAATTTTCTTTTTAGGTTTAGGTTTAGGTTTTAGTTTAGGTTTTTTTTTGTTTTAATTTTTTACTTTTTTTTGGTTTAATGTTTTTTGTTTATTTTATTTATTGGTTTAATTTAGTTTAGGTTTATGTTTTCAACTTTTTAGGGATTAGGGTTTAGGGTTTAGGTTTTAAGGTTTAGGATTTAGGTTTTAGGTTTTTAGGGTTTAGAGTTTAGGGTTCAGGCTTTAGTGTTTAGGGTTTAGTGTTTAAGGTTTCGATTTTAGGTTTACGATTCAGATTTTGGTTTATGATACTTTTTAACAGAGAACAAATTCATATTCAACATTTCTTCTTTTCGATTTGATCAACCAAGTAACG
Source organism: Cymbidium sinense (assembly GCA_021442155.1). Lineage (NCBI taxonomy): Eukaryota > Viridiplantae > Streptophyta > Magnoliopsida > Asparagales > Orchidaceae > Cymbidium > Cymbidium sinense. Next base: position 54,104,482 of record CM038220.1, on the reverse strand, counting down.
CACCAAGTTTTCTAAGACTCAAGCGACGACATAGATCAAAAATGAGCATGCATAGAGCAAATCAAAAACCTTAGATAACTAGAACTGTCTCTTCTATAAAGATGCATTTCCATAAGCAACAGATCAGATCGACCATTTTTTAGTTTCTCCAGTTCCAATCAGAACCACCCCGGCCTCTCGAGTAGCGAGATCCACCATCATATCCTCGATCTCTCCCTCCGCCACCACCATGGCTATAACCTCCGTCACTCGTCCCGTCTCCATAACCACCACTGCTTCGACCATCACCTCCATATCCACAAGCACCTCCAGATTCCCCACCACCATTATGATAACCCCAGCTTCTACTTTCACCTCCATCGCCAGATGTAGACTGAGCCTGGTTGACAGTTATGTTCTTGCTGTCAAGGTTTTGGCCATTCTTAGGGCTTAGGTTTATTAGGTTTTAGGATTTAGCTTTATTTTATAATTTATTTAGTTACTTTAGCTTTAGGTTTAGGGTTTAGGATTTAGGTTTAGGGTTTAGGGTTTAGGGTTTAGGGTTTAGGGTTTAGGGTGTACAATTTTTTTATTACCATATAAGTAAAAGATACAATGTCCTTAAAAGGCATAAAGCTTAAAAATCTACTGCTCACAAAGCTACAGGAAACCTAAAGAGCTAAACCCCCATCTAAGTACACTGGAAGAAGAAAAGAAAACAAAAGAGCAAAAATAACATCTAAAAAGCATAAGAGCGGAAGGACATAAAGTAACACTAACATAAGACTTGAAAATAGAAAAAGGTTGAGTCAGTAGCAGTTCATGATTCCTTTGAAAAAGCAAGATAAGCAAGATCCATAACAACAACACTAAGGATTACTGAGAAATGACCAATCCCTTTGCAAAGTTCCAACTTGTAAAAGAAATTTGTAAAAACACTACCAAGGCAAAAGTCAAAGCTAAAAATAATAAGGATTAAGAGAGCAAAAGGGTAGAGCTAAGAAAGAGAAGGCATAGGCTCAGTTAAGATCATCTTAAGGGGCAACAATACATATGAGCATTCAAACTCAGTAGGTTTAGGGTTAGGGTTTAGGGCTTAGGTTTTAGGGTTTAGGTTTTTCTTTTTTTTTTTAAGTTAAGCAAATCGATAGGAGTAGGTTTATTTAGTTTATTTTTTATTTATTTTAGTTTATTTTATATATTATTTTTACTTAGGTTTATTTTTTATTTTTATTTTTATTTAGTATAGTTTATTCATTTTTGGTTTATTTATTTTTAGTTTAGGGTTTTTATTTTACTTTATTTTTTAGGTTTATGTTTTTTTTAAGGTTTATGTTGAGGTTTTTATTTTATTTTTTTTGAATTAGGTTTTAAGTTTGTATTTTAGGTTTACTTTTAGGTTTTATTTTTTAGTTTAGATTTAGGTTTATTTTTAGTTTATTTTATTTTATTTAGTTCACGTTTAGGTTTATTTTTATTTTAGGTTTAGGTTTCAGCTTTATTTATTTTAGGTTAGTTTATTTTTTTAGGTTTAGGTTTATTTTATTTTTATTTTAGGTTTAGTTTTTTTTTTATTTCTAGTTTTATTTTTCTTTTTTTTGATTTATTTTTATGTTTAGGTTTTTATTTAGTTTTATTTTAGGTTTATTTTAGTTTTATTTTACGCTTAGTTTTATTTTATTTAGGTTTTATTCTTTTATTTATTTTATCTTTATTAAGTTTTACTTATTTTATTTTGATTTATTTTATTTAATTTTAAATTTAGATTTAGTGTTAGGTTTTAATTAATATTTTTATTTTATTTTATTTTATTTATTTTATTTAGGTTTAGGTTTTTTATTTATTTTATTTTTAGGTTATATTTATTTTAGGTTTAGGTTTTAAGTTTGTTAGGTCCGTGGTCATAATTGGTTAAAGTTTAGGTTTAGGGGTGGGTTTAGGCTCAGGGTTTATGATTTAGTGATCAGTGGATCAGGGTTTATGGCTCAGTGGGCCTAGGGTTTGTGGCATGGTTAAGTTTAGTCAGGGGGAACAGGGTTAGAGTTTTATATTTTACATCTTATATTTTAATCTTAGGTTTAGTATGGTTTAGTGTTTCTATAGGTTTTTAGATTAAGCAAACCCAGGTAGGTTTATTTTTTAATTTTTTTTTCTCTTGTCATTTTATATTTTATTTTACTTAGGCTTATTTTTATTTAGTTAAGTTTATGTATTTTGTTTATTTATTTATTATTTTATTATTAATTTTTTATTTGGGTTTAGGTTTTAGTTGAGTTTTATTTTTAGGTTTAGGTTTTATTTTCTATTTCTAGGTTTAGGATTATCTTTTTATTTTATTTTTTTAGGTTTAGGTTTTAGGTGTTTATTTTAAGTTTATTTTTAGGTTTTATTTTTTAGTTTAGGTTTAAGTTTATTTTTTGTTTATTTATTTTATTTAGTTTTGGTTCAAGTTTTATTTTATTTATTTTAGTTTAGTTTATTTTAGTTTAGGTTTAAGTTTAATTTATTTTGATTAATTTATTTTTATTTTAGGTTTAGTTTTTTTAGTTTAGGTTTAGCTTTATTTTTAATTATTTATTAGGTTTAGATTTTCATTTAGTTTATTTTATTTTATTTTAGGTTTATTTTATTATTTTATGTTTAGTTTTTATTTTATTTAGGTTTTTTATGCTTAGGTTTATTTTATTTTATTTAGTTTTTATTTTATTTTATTTTAGGTTTATTTTATTTTTTTATGTTTAGTTTTTATTTTATTTAGGTTTTTATGCTTTTTATTTTATTTTATTTAGTTTTGTTTAGGTTTTACTTAATTTATTTTAGTTTATTTTAATTTTTTATTTTATTTTATGTTTAGGTTGAGGTTTATGTTTTTGTTTAGGTTTTTATTTAATTTAATTTTATTATTTTATTTAGGTTTAAGGATTTTATTTATTTTATTTTTAGGTTTTATTTAATTTAGGTTTAGGTTTTAAGGGTTTAGGGTTTAGGGTTTAGGGTTTAGGGTTTAGGTTTAGGGTTTGGGATTTGGGGTTTGGGGTTTTAGGGTTTAAGGTTTAGGTTATTGGGTTGTAGGTTTAGGGTTTAGGGTTAAGGTTTTTTTATTATTGTTTTTTTTAGGCTTTAAGGTTTAGGGTTTAGGTTTTAGGTTTAGGGTTCAAGTTATAGTTTAGGGTTTAAGGTTTTTGGGTTTTTTTTAATAGAGAACAAATTCATATTCAACATTTCTTCTTTTCGATTTCAACAACCAAGTAACACACCAAGTTCTCTAAGACATAATAGATGACATAGATAAAAAATGAGCACGCATAGAGAAAATAAAAAACCCTAGATAACTTCAACCGACTCTACTATGAAGACACAGTTCCATAAGTAGGAGATCGGCCAAGACGTTCCTCAATTTCTCAAGTTCCCGTCAGAACCACCCCTGCTTCTCAAGTAATGGGATCCACCATCGTATCCTTAATCTATCCCTCCAGCACCACCACGGCTGGAATCTCCATTGCTCCTCCCACATCCATAACCACCACTGCTCCGATCACCACCTCCATATCCACCAGCACCTCCAGATCCCCCACCTCCACAATGATAAATACCGCCTCCACCTTCGCCTCCACCACCAGATCTAGATTGAGCCTAGTTGATGATGATGTTCTTATCGTCAAGGTTTTGCCCATTTTTAGGGTTTAGGTTTAGGTTTATTAGGTTGTAGGGTTTACATTTATTTTTTAATTTATTTAGTTACTTCAGTTTAGGTTTAGGGTTTTGGGTTTAGGGTTTAGGGTTTAGTGTTAGGGTTTAGGGTTTAGGGTTTAAGGTTTAGAGTTTTTATAAAAAAAAACCCAAATGATTTCATAATAAACAAGAAATTACCAAATCAAAGAAGACATTATCTTCTATCAACTTATAAAATAAGAGAAAATAAAATGCTATTTAAAAATTAACAAAAATAGTATTTTACAAAATTATTTAACTCCTAGAGTCAATAAAATTTTATTTTATAGAAGTCCAACAAAGCTTAGTCGAACAAGCTAAAGCCCATATCATCATCTGATTCCTCAATAGGCTCTTCTTTCTTCTCTTCCACAATAGTAACCGGAGTAGCAGTAGCAGCAGCAGCATCAGGTGCAAGAGCGACAGTAAATTTGCTAAGATCCTTCAAATTCTCCTTAAACTTCTCAGCACGTTCGTATGTGTAATCAAAGGCAGTCACAATGGTGAGGACATTCTTGTAAGCATTGATGAACATGTGGGGCACTGCAGCAAGGGTGGGATAAGAGTGGGCTAATGATAACATGGAAAAAAGAAGTCTGTGAAAGATCCAGACCAATGTTGCATGAAGGAACCACAACATCAATAGGCGCAATAAGACCAACACGGGTAGCACCACCAACTTTGTACTTTGCAACCTCTTCACTGACTTCTTTAAGATCACCTTTCATAAAAATCAGCTCAACCAGAGTTTAGGGTTTAGGGTTTAGGGTTTAAGAATTTATAGGCTTTAGGGTTTACAGTTTATGGGTTAGGTTTGTAGGTTTAGTGTTGTAGATTTAGGGTTTAGGGTTAGTTTTAGGGTTTAGGGTTTGGATATAGGGATTAGGGTTTTTTTTTTAAATTAAGTAAACTGGTAGGTTTAGGTTTATTTAGTTGATTTATTATGTATTTTAGTTTATTTTATTTTTTATTATTATTTAGATTTTTTTATTTAGTTTAGTTTATTTATTTATTTATTTATTTTTTTGTCTAAGCATTTTTATTTAAGTTTATTTTTTTTAGGTTTAGGTTTTTTAGGTTTATTTTTATTTTAGTTTATTTTATTTATTTAGGTTTTAGGCTTTTATTTTATTTTAGTTAGTTTTATTTTTAGGTTTATTTATTTAGTTTAGGATTAGGTTTATTTTAGTTTATTTTATATTTAGGTTTTAGGTTTAGGTTTATCTTAGGTTAGGGTTTATCTTAGTTTAGTTTAGGTTTAAATTATGGTGTTTATTTTATTTTTATTTTATGTTTAGTTTTTTTTATTTTAGGGTTTAAGTGTAAATTCTGTATTTATTTTTAGGTTTATTTCTTATGTTTAGGTTTTTAATTTATTTTTATTTTATTACATTTTAGGTTTTTTATTTTTATTTTACATTTAGTTTTTATTTTATTTAGGTTTTTAATTCTTAGGTATAATTTATTTTTTAGCTTAGTTTAAGTTTTTATTTATTTTCTTTTACTACAGCTTTAATTTTTTAATTTATTTTATTTTTAGATTTAGGTTTAGGTTTTAGTTTAGGTTTTTATTTTATTTATTTTTAGATTTTTTAATTTATTTTATTTTTAGGTTTTATTTAGTTTAAGATTATGTTTTTTTGGCTTTTAGGGTTTAGGGTTTAGGGTTTAGGTTAGTTTTAGGTTTAAGCATAGTCCAGTTTATTTATTTATTTAATTTTGTTTTATTTTATTTTAGAGTTTTTTTTTAGTTTAGGGTTTAGGGTTTAGGATTGTAGGTTTAGGGTTTAGGTTTACGGTTAGTTTTAGTGTTTAGGGTTTAAGGTTTAAGGTTTAAGGTTTGGATTTAGGGTTTAGGGTTTATGGATTAAGGTTTAGGGATTTTTTTTAGGATTAAGTAAACTAGTAGGTTTAGGTCTATTTAGTTTATTTTTTATTTATTTTAGTTCATTTTATTTTTAATTTTTATTTAGACTTGTTTTTATTTTTATTTTGGTTAGTTTATTTATTTTAGGTTTATTTATTTTAGTTTAGGTTTTTTATTTTAGTTTATTTTTTAGATTTAAGTTTAAGTTTATTTTTATTTTTTTAGTTTAGTTTTATTTTTAAGTTATTTTTTAGGTTTAGGTTTTATTTTTTATTTTTAAGTTTAGGTTTAGGTTTTTATTTTAATTTTTTAGGTTTAGGTTTTAGGTTTTATTTTAGCTATAATTTTGAGGTTTTATTTTTTAATTTAAGTTTACGATTATTTTTAGTTTATTTTATTTTATTTTATTTAGTTTAGGGATCAGGTTTAGTTTATTTTAGGTTTTGGTTTAGGTTTTAATTATTTTAGTTTTATTTATTTTTGTATAAGTTAACGTTTATTTTATTTTAGGATTAGGATTTTTTTTAGTTTAGGGTTTAAGTTTAATTTTTTGTTTATTTTTAGGTTTTATTTATAGTTTATTTTTTAGTTAAGGTTTTTATTTAGCTTTTATTTTATTTTATGTTAGGTTTATTTTATTTTTATTTTACATTTAGTTTTTACTTTATCTAAGTTTTTAATTTTTAGGTTTATTTTATTTTGTAGTTTAGTTTAGGTTTATATTTTATTTTTATTTGAATTTCATTTTTATTTTTTATTATATTATATTTTTAGGATTAGGTTTGGGTTTAGGTTTAGGTTTTAAATTAGATTTTATTTTATATTTTTATTTTTATTTAATTTAGATTAAGGTTTTTTATTTATTATATATTTAAGTTTTATTTAGTTTAGTTAAGGTTTAAGGTAAGGTTTATGGCTCAATAGTGATCAGGGTTTATGGCCACAGGTTTGGGTCAGGGTTTAGCTGGCCTCAGGGCTTTAGGGTTTAGGGCCCAGTGATCATGATCAGGGTCGCCTTTAGGTCCAGCCCAGGCCCAGGCCGCAAGTGGGTTAGTTTGGGCTCAGGGTTTCAAAGTGGTTAGGTCACTTACCCAGGGTCAGCTATGGTTTATCTTTTAAATTTTTTACTGGCTCAGTGGCTTAGGATCTTAGGTTATGGCCTAGGATCAGGGTAGTCAGGTTAGTCTTAGGTTCTGGGGTATGGGTCAGTGGTAGGCCCAGTGGTCCAGGGCCTAGTGGTCAGAGTCTTGAGCCCAGGCTTTAAGGTTTAGGCTCAGTGGTGTGGTTTGGGTCCAGTGGCCTGGTCTCAGGTTTAGGGGGAGATTTAGGGTTATGGATTAAGTTTAGGATTTTTTTTAGGATTAAGCAAAACTTTATTTTAGTCATTTTTTATTTATTTAGTTCATTTCATTTTTTTAATTTTATTTAGACTTGTTTATTATTTTATTTGGTTTATTTATTTTAGGTTTATTTATTTTAGGTTTTATTTTAATTTATTTTTAGATTTAAGTTTAAGTTTATTTTATTTTTTAGTTTAGTTTTATTTTTAAGTTATTTTTAGGTTTATGTTTATTTTTTTAATTTTAGTTTAGGTTTTATTTTATTTTTAAGGTTTAGGTTTTAGGTTTTATTTTAGTTCTAATTTTAGGTTTATTTTTTAGTTTAAGTTTTATCATTTATTTTATTTTATTTAGTTTAGGGATCAGTTTAGTTTATTTTTGGTTTTGGTTTAGGTTTTAATTATTTTAGTTTAGTTTATTTTTGTATAGGTTAACATTTATTTTATTTATTTTATTTTAGGATTAGGATTTTTTTTAGTTTAAGTTTTATTTTTTGTTTATTTTTAGGTTTTATTTGTAGGTTTATTTTTTTAGTTTAGGTTTTTATTTAGTTTTTATTTTATTTTTTGTTAGGTTTATTTTATTTTTATTTTACATTTAGTTTTTATTTTATCTAAGTTTTTTATTTTTAGGTTTATTTTATTTTGTAGTTTAGTTTAGGTTTTTATTTTAGTTTTATTTTAGTTTCTTTTTATTTTTTATTATATTATATTTTTAGTATTAGGTTTGGGTTTAAGTTTAGGTTTTAATTTAGGTTTTATTTTATATTTTTATTTTTATTTAATTTTGCTTAAGGTTTTTTATTTATTATATATTTAAGTTTTATTTAGTTTAGGTTAACATTTTAAGGTTCCTTAAGGCTGTATTTTAGATTGGAGTTTATGTAATATTTCAGTGTTTAGGGTTTTTAGGGTTTAGGGTTTAGGCTTTTAGGGTTTAGGGTTTAGGGCTCAGGGCTTCATGATATAGGTCCGGTTTAGGTTCAAGGGTTTAGAGTGTTGGGTTTAGGGTTTGGACTTTAGGGTTTTGGATTTAGGGTTTAGGATGGTTTTAGGGTTTAGTTGGTATTTTTTAAAATTTTTTATTTTAGCTTAGTGGTTTTAGGTTAGTTTAGGGTTTAGGGTTTAGGTTTAGGATTTAGGTTAGGGTTTAGGGTTTGGGGTTTATGTGGGTTTATGGTTGCAGGTTTTAGGGTCCAGGTTTAGGGTTTAGGGTTTTGAGTTTTAGTTTAGGGTTTAGGGTTTAGGGTTTAGGGGTTTAGATTAGGTTTAGTGGTTTTTTGGGTTAGGGTTTAGGGTTGTAGGTTTAGGGTTCAAGGTTTAGGATTAGTTTTAGAGTTTATAGTTTAGGGTTTAGGGTTTCTATTTTTATTATATTTTTATTATTTTATTTTTTAAAATTTTTTTTTGAAATTAAGTAAACTGGTAGATTTAGGTTTATTTAGTTTATTTTATTTTTTATTTTTATTTAGGTGTATTTTTATTTTTATTTAGTTTAGTTTAGTTATTTTAGGCTTATTTATTTTAGGTTTGGTTTTTTATTTTAGTTTATTTTTTATTTTTATGTTTATGTTTTGGTTTATTTTTAGTTTAGTTTTTTTATTTTGTCAGGTTTAGGTTTTATTTTATTATTTTAGGTTTAGGTTTTAGGTTTTTATTTGAGGTTTATTTTTAGGTTTTTTTTTAGTTTAGGTTTAGGTTTATTTTTAGTTTATTTTAATTTATTTAAAGTTTAGGTTTAGGTTTAAGTTTTATTTATGTTGGTTTAGTTTAATTTAGTTTAGGTTTTTGTTTAGTTTATTTTTATTTTAGGTTTATGTTTTTTTATAGTTTTATTTTTTAAGGTTTATGTTTCTATTTAGTTCTTATTTTAGGTTTATTTTATTTTTATTTTAAGTTTGCTTTTTATTTTATTTTAGTTTTTTTTGTTTAGTTTAGGTTTTTATTTATTTTATTTTAGTCTTGTTTTTATTTTTTATTTTACTTTCTTTTTAGGTTTAGGTTTTAGTTTAGGTTTTTAATTTTTTTATTTTTGGTTTAGGTTTTCTTTTAGGTTTTATTTAGTTTAGGTTTAGGTTTTTAGCTTCCTAGGGTTTAAGGTTTAGGGTTTATGGTTTAAGGTTTAGGGCATAGGGTTTTAGGGTTTAGGGTCGACAGTTCTACAATTTCTGCACTTCCCATCAAAACCACCTTAGCCTCTCGGGTAGTGGGATCCACCATCGTATCCCCGATCTCTCCATCTATCGCCACCATGGCTATAACCTTCGTCGCTCCTCCTGCATCCATAACCACTACCTCCATATCCACCAGCACCTCCAAATCCCCCACCACAAATGCGATAACTGTCACAGTCGCCTTCACCTCCACCACCAGCACCTCCAAATCCCACACCACTAATGTGATAACTGTCATCGTCGCCTTCACCTCCACCGCCAGATCTAGACTGAGCCTGGTTGACAGTGATGTTCTTGTTGTCAAGCTTCTGCGCATTCTTAAGGTTTAAGTTTATTAGGGTTTAGGGTTTAGGTTTAGTTTTAAATTTATTTAGTTACTTTAGGTTTAGGTTTATGATTTGGGGTTTAGAATTTAAGGTTTAGGATTAGGGTTTAGGGTTTAGGGTTTTAGTTAGCGATAGGTTTAGTGTTTGATTTAGGGTTTTAGGGTTTATCTTTATTAGGGTTTTGGATTAGAGTTTAGGGTTTAGGTTTTAGGGTCTAGGGTTATTTAGGGTTTTGGGTTTTGGGTTTAGGGTTGTATGTTTAGGGTTAGTTTTAAAATTTAGGGTTTAGGCTTTAGGGTTTAGGGGTTAGGGTTTAGCATTTTTTTTAAAATTAGATAAACCCGTTGGTTTAGGTTTATTGAGTTTTTTTTATTTATTTTATTTTATTTTTTTATTTAGGTTTATTTTTTATTTTTATTTAGCCTAGTTTATTTATTTTATGTTTTTTTATTTTAGTTTAGGGTTTTTATTTTAGTTTATTTTTTAAGTTTAGGTTTAGGTTTAGGTTTATTTTTTAGTTGAGTTCTATTTTTATTTTATTTTTTTGGTTTAGGTTTCATTTATTTTAGTTTAATTTATTTTTTTTAGGTTTAGGTTTATTTTTTTAGTTTAGGTTTAGGTCTAATTCTTTATTTATTTTTTGGTTTATTTTTTAGGTTTAGGTTTTTATTTTATTTTATTTTAAGTTTATTTTTTTTTATTTTACATTTAGTTTTTATTTTATTAAGGCTTTTTATTTTAAAGTTTATTATATTTTTTTCTTAGTTTAGCTTTATTTTATTTTATTTTAGTTTATTTTTATTTTTAAAGACATAGTTCCATAAACAACAGATCGGATTGGTCATCCATCAGTTTCCCCAGTTCTCATCAGAACCACCCCAACCTTTCGAGTAGCGGGATCCACCATCATATCCCTGATCATGCCACCATAACATCTATAACCTTCCTCGCTCCTTTCGCCTCCATAACCACCACTGCTTCGACCACCACGATGATATCCACTAGCACCTCTAGATCCCCACCACATGTCGTCCGCGCCTTACTCCACATCCAGATCTAGACTAAGCCTGGTTGACGATGATGCTTTTGCCATCAAGGTTTTGCCAATTCTTAGGGTTTAGGTTTATGTTTCTTAGGTTTTAGTGTTTAGGTGTTCTTTTTAAAATTTATTGCCTTACTTTAAGTTTTGGTTTAGGGTTTGGGGTTTAGGGTTTAAGGTTTAGGGTTAGGGTTTAGGGTTTATAGTTTAGGGTTTAGGGGTTTAGGGTTTAGGATTAAGGTTTAGGGTTTAGGTATTAGGGTTTAGGGTTTAGGGTTATAGGTTTAGGTTTTAGGGTTTAGGGTTTAGGGTTAATTTTAGGGTTTAAAGTTTAGGGTTTAGGGTTAGGGTTTAGGATTTTGATTTTAGGGTTTTTTTTTTTAAATTAAGTAAACTAGTAGGTTTAGGTTTACTTACTACATTTTATTTATTTATTTTAGTTTATTATATTTTTTATTTTTATTTAGTTTAGTTTATTTATTTTAGATTTATTTATTTTAGTTTAGGTTTTTTATTTTAGTTTATTATTTAGGTTTAGTTTTAGGTATATTTTTTAGTTGAGTTTTATTATTATTTTATTTTTTTCTATTTAGGTTTTATTTTTTATTTTTAGGTTTAGGTTTAGGTTTTTATTTTATTTTTTAGGTTTAGCTTTTAAGTTTTTATTTTAAGTTTATTAGGTTCTATTTCTTAGTTTTGGTTTGGATTTATTTTTAATTTATATTATTTTCTTTAGTTTAGGTTTAGGTTTTGGTTTAGTTTATTTTAAGTTTAGGTTTTATTTATTTTAGTTTAGTTTATTTTAGTTTAGGTTTAGGTTTATTTTCTTTTTATTTTAGGTTTAGGTTTTTTTTTTATTTTAGGGATTTTTATTTATTTTTAGGTTTATTTTTTAGGTTTAGGTTTTTATTTAGTTTTCATTTTATTTTATTTTAAGTTTATTTTATTTTTATTTGACGTTTAGTTTTTATTTTATTTAAGATTATTTTTTCTTAGGTTTATTTTATTTTTTAGTTTAGTTTTGGTTTTTCTTTATTTTATTTTAGTTTTTTTTAATTTTTTAATTTTATTTTTAAGTTTAGGTTTATGTTTTAGTTTTGGTTTTTATTTTATATTTTATTTTATTTAGGATTATGTTTTTTATTTATTTTACTTTTAGGTTTTATTTAGTTTAAGTTTATGTTTTTAGGATTTAGGGGTTTAGGGTTGAGGGTTGAGGGTTTTAGGGTTTAGGGGTTTAGGATTTAGGGTTAGGCTTAGGGTTTAGTGTTTAGGGTTTAGGGTTTAGTGTTTAGGGTTTAGGGTTTAGGGTTTAGGCTTTAGGGTTTAGGACTTTTAGGTTTTAGTGTTCAGGGTTTAGGGTCTAGGTTTAGCTTAGGGTTTATGTTAGTTTATGGTTTAAGCTTTAGGTTTTAGGGTTTAGGGTTTTTAGAGTTTATGGTTTATGATCTATAGTTAGTTTAGGGTTTAAGGATTAGGGTTTTAGGGTTTTGGGATTAGGGTTAGGGTAAGGGTTTAGGGTTTACAGTTTAGGGTTTAGGGTTTATGGATTAAGGTTAGTTCATGGTTTAGGGTTAAGGGTTTAGTGTTTAGGGTTTAGGTTTGTAGGTTTTGGGTTTTGGGTTTTGGGTTAGTTTTAGGGTTTAGGGTTTAGGGTTAGGATTTAAGGTTTATGGTTTTGGGGTTTATTTATAAAAAAAATTAAGTAAACTAATAGGTTTAAGTTTATTTAATTTATTTGGTTGATTTATTATTTATTTTAGTTTATTTCATTTTTTTTTAATTTTATTTAGTTTGGTTTATTTATTTTAAATTTATTTATTTTAGTTTAGGTATTTTATTTTAGTCTATTTTTTAGGTTTAGGTTTAGGGTTATGTTTATTTTTTAGTGTAGTTTTATTTTATTTTATTTTTTAGGATTAGGTTTTATTTTTCATTTTAGGTTTAACTTTAGGTTTTTATTTTATTTTTTTGTTTAAGTTTTAGTTTTTTAGTTAAGGTTTTCTTTTTTTGTTTAGGCTTAGGTTTATTTTTAGTTTACTTTATTTTATTTAGTTTTGGGTTTAGGTTTTGTTTATTTTAAGTTTATGTTTAGGTTTTATATATTTTAGACTAGTTTATTTTAGTTTAGGTTTAGGTTTAATTAATTTTGTTTATTTTAGGATTAGGTTATTCTTTTTTTAGTTTAGGATTTAGGTTTTGTTTTTTATTTATTTTTTGGTTTATTTTTTAGGTTTAGGTTTTTATTTAGTTTTTATTTTATTTTATTTTAGGTTTATTTTATTTTTATTTTACATTCAGTTTTATTTAATTTAGGTTTTTAATTTTTAGGTTTATTTTATTTTTTAGTTAAGTTTTTGTTTTTATTTTTTATTTTAGTTTAGTTTTTATTTTTTATTTTATTTTATTTTTAGCTATAGGTTTTGGTTTTAGTTTGGGTTTTTATTTTATTTTATTTTTTTATTTAGGTTAACATTTATTTATTTATTTAAAGGTTTTATTTAGCTTAAATTTAGGTTTTTAGGATTTAAGGGTTTAGGATTTAGGGTTTATGGTTTAGTGTTTAGGCTTTAGGGTTTAGGGCTTTTGTTACTTAGGGTTTAGGGTCTAGTGTTCAGGGTTAGCTTAGGATTTAGGGTTATTTTAAGGTTTAGGGTTAGCTTATGGTTTAGGGTTAGTTTAGTGTTCAGGGTTTAGGGTTTTAGGGTTTATTGTTTAGGGGTTAGGGTGTAGGGTTAGGATTGGGGTTTAGGGTTTAGGGTTGTAGGTTTAAGGTTTAGGGTTAGTTTTAGGGTTTAGGGTTTAGGGTTCAAGGTTTTAGGATTTAGGGTTTAGGGTTTGATTTTGGGTTGTAGGTTTAGGGTTGTAGGTTTAGGGCTTACGGTTTAGGGTTTAGGGTTTAGGTTTTTTTCAAATTAAGTAAACTGATAGATTTAGGTTTATTTAGTTTATTTTTTATTTATTTGAGTTTATTTTATTTCATAATTTTATTTAGGTTTATTATTTTTATTTATGTTTGGTTTATTTATTTTAGCTTTAGTTTTTTATTTTTGTTTTTTTAGGTTTAGGTTTTTATTTTATTTTTTAGGTTTATGTTTTATTTTTTAGTTTAGGTTTAGGTTTTTATTTTATTTTTTTAGGTTTAGGTTTTATGTTTTTATTTCAGGTTTATTTTTAGGTTTTTTTAGTTTAGGTTTAGTTTTATTTTTAGTTTATTTTATTTTATTTAGTTTAGGGTTTAGGATTAGTTTATTTTAGGTTTAGTTTAAGTTTTATTTATTTAAGTTTAGTTTATTATAGTTTAGGTTTAGGTTTATTTTATTTTGTTTATTATTGGTGTATGTTTTTTTAAAATTTATGGTTTAGGTTTTATTTATTTATTTTTAGGTTTATTTTTTAGGTTTAGATTTTTATTTAGTTTTTCTTTTATCTAATTTAATGCTTATTTTATTTTTATTTTATGTTTAGTTTTTATTTTATTTAGGTATTTTACTTTTAGGTTTATTTTATTTTTTAAGTTTTGTTTAGGTTTTTAGTTTTTTTTAGTTAGTTTAATTTTAATTTTTTATTTTATTTTATTTTTACATTTTGGTTTAAGTTTAGGTTTTAATTTAGGTATTTTATTTTATTTTATTTAGGTTTAAGTTTTTTTTTGTTATTTTATTTTTATATTTTTTATAGTTTAGGTCTAATTTTTTTGATTTTTAAGGTTTAGGGTTTAGTGCTTAGGGTCTGGGGTTTTGGGTTTAGGGTTTAGGGTTGTATGTTTTAGGGTTTAGGGTTTATGATTTTAGGGTTTAGGTTTTAGGATTTAGGGTTTAGGTTTTAGGATTTAGGGTTTAGGGTTAGTTTAAGGTTTAGGGTTTAGGGTTTAGGATTTAAGGTTTTTTAGGATTTAGGGTTTGTTTTAAGGTTTAGTGTTTAGGGTTTAGGGTTTAAGATTTAGGGTTTAGGGTTTATTAGGTTTTAGGGTTTAGGGTTTAGGGTTTAAAGTTTAGATTTTAGCATTAAGGGTTTAGGGTTTAGGGTTGTAAGTTTAGGGTTTAGGGTTAATTTTAGGATTTAGGGTTTAAGTTTTAAGAATTTTTTTTAGGTTTTGGTTTTATTTATTTTAGTTTTGGCTTAGGTTTATTTATTAGGTTTACTTCTTTTAGGTTAGTGTTTAGGTTTTATTATTTATTTTTAGGTTTAGGTTCTTATTTAGTTTTATTTTTTTAAGGTTTATTTTATTTTTATTTTACGTTTAATTTTATTTTATATAGGTTTTATTTAGTTTATTTCATTTTAGTTAGTTTAGATTTTATTTATTTTGTTTTAGTTAGTTTTTTATTTTTTATTTTATTTTATTTTACATTTAGGTTTATGTTTAGGTTTAGGTTTAAGTTTTGGTTTTAATTTATTTTATTTAATTTTATTTATTTAGGTTTAGGTTTATTTATTTTATTTTGAGGTTTTATTTAGTTTAGGTTTAGGTTTATAGGTTATTAGGGTTTAGGATTTAGTGTTTAAGGTTTAGGGTTTAGGGTTATAGGATTTAGGGTTTAGGATTTAAGGTTTAGGGCTTAGGATTTAGTGTTTTAAGGTTTAGGGTTTAAGGGTGTATGGTGGTAGGTTTAGGGTTTAGGGTTAGTTTTAGGGTTAAGGTTTTTCTTTTTAATTTTTGTTTAATTTTTTTAAATTAAGTAAACTCATAGGTTTAGGTTTTTTTAGTTTATTTTATATTTATTTTAGTTTATTTTATTTTTTTTATTTTTATTTAGGTTTATGTTTATATTTATTTAGTTTAGTTTATATATTTGAGTTTAGATTTTTTTTTATTTTTGTTTATTTCTTGGTTTAGGTTTAGGTTTTGGTTTATTTTTTAGTTTAATTTTATTTTTATTTTATTGTTTAGGTTTTTTTGGTATATTTTTTAGGTTTAGGCTTTAGATTTTTATTTTAAGTTTATTTTTAGGATTAATTTTTTAGTTTAGGTTTAGTTTTATTTTTAGTTTATTTTATTTGTTTAGGGTTTAGGTTTAGTTTATTTTAGGTTTTGGTTTAGGATTTATTTAGTCTACTTTAGTTTATTTTAGTTTAGGTTTAGGTTTATTTTATTTTTATTTTAGGTTTTGGTTTTCTTTAGTTTACGATTTAGGTTTTATTTTCTATTTATTATTATGTTTATTTTTTAAGTTTAGCTTTTTATTTAGTTTTTATTTTATTTTATGTTAGGTTTAGTTTTTATTTTATTTAGGTTTTTTTTTCTTAGTTTAGTTTTAATTTTTATTTATTTTATTTTAATTTAGTTTTTATTTTTTAATTTATTTTCTTTTTTAGGTTAAGGTTCAGGTTTAGGTATTAGTTTAGGTTTTTATTTATTTTATTTATAGGTTTTATTTAGTTTAGATTTAGGTTTTTAGCTATTTAGGGAAGAGGGTTTGGGGTTTGGGGATTAGGGTTTAGGTTTTAGGGTTTAGGGTTTAGGGTTAGTTTAGGGTTAAGGGTTTAGGGTTTAGGATTTAAGGTTTTTTAGGGTTTAGTGTTATAGGTTTAGGGTTCAGAGTTTAGGGTTTAGGGTTTGTTTATAGTTTAGGGATTTTTAGAGTTTAGGTTTAGTTTAGGGTTTAGAGTTTAGGGTTTAGAGTTTAGGGTTTTAGGTTTAGGGTTTAGGGTTTAGGTTTGTAGGATTAGGGTTTAGGGTTTAGGGTTAGTTTTAGGATTTAGGATTTAGGTTTCAGGTTTTTTTTTAGGTTTAGGTTTTATTTATTTTAGTTTATTTTAGTTTTGGTTTATGTTTATTTTATTTTGTTTATTTTAGGTTTTTGCTTTCTTTATTTATTTTTAAGTTTATTTTTTAGGTTTAGGTTCTTATTTAGTTTTTCTTTTTTTTAGTGTTATTTTATTTTTATTTTACGTTCAGTTTTTATTTAATTTAGGTTTATTATTTTTAGTTTTATTTCATTTTTTGTATTGTTTAGATTTTTATTTATTTTATTATAGTTTAGCTTTTATTTTTTATTTTATATTATTTTTATGTTTATGTCTAGGTTTTGGTTTTAGTATAAGTTTTTTTATTATTATTTAATTTTATTTAGGTTTATGTTTTATTTATTTATATTATTTTTAGGTTCTATTTAGTTTAGGTTTAGGTTTTAGGTTTTTAGGGTTTACGATTTTGTGTTTAAGGTTTAGGATTTAGGGTTGTAGGTTTTAGGTTTTAGGGTTTATGGTTTTAAGGTTTAGGGTTTAGGGTGTAGGGTTGTAGGTTTAGGGTTTAGGGTTAAGGTCTTTTTAATTTTTGTTTATTTTTTTTAAATTAAATAAACTCTTAGATTTTAATTTATTTAGTTTATTTTTTATTTATTTTAGTTTATTTATTTATTTTTTTATCTTGGTTAATGTTTATTTTTATTTAGTTTAGTTTAGGTTTTTTATTTTAGTTACTTTTTTTAATTATGTTAAGTTTTGGTTTATTTTTTAGTTCAGTTTTATTTTTATTTTGTATTTTAAGTTTAGGTTTTTATTTTATTTTTTTAGGTTTAGGCTTTAGATTTTTAATTTAGGTTTATTTTTAGTATTTATTTTTTAGTTTAGGTTTAGGTTTATTTTTAATTTATTTTATTTGTTTAGGGTTTAGGTTTAGGTTTAGGTTTTATTTATGCTACTTTAGTTTATTATGTTTTGGTTTAGGTTTATTTTATTTTTATTTTAGGTTTAGGTTTTTTTAGTTTACAGTTTAGGTTTTATTTTTTATTTATTTTTACATTTACTTTTTAGGTTTATCTTTACATTTAGTTTTTATTTTATTTTATGTTATGCTTTATTTTTATTTTATTTAGGTTTTTAATTTATTTAGTTTAATTGAGGTTTTTATTTATTTTATTTTAGTTTAGTTTTTATTTTATAATTTTTTTCTTTTTAAGTTTAGGTTCAGGTTTAGGTATTAGTTTAGGTTTTTATTTTATTTATTTATTTTATTTTCTTTATATTTTTTATTTATTTTATTAATAGGTTTTATTTAGTTTAGGTTTAGGTTTTTTAGTAGTTTAGGGTTTAGGCTTGGTTTAGATTTTAGGGTTTAGTTTAGAGGGTTTAGATTTTAGGTTTAGGGTTAGTTTAGGGTTTAGGGTTTTAGGGTTTTTTAGGGTTTAGGATTTAGGTTTTTTAGGGTTTAGGTTTGGTTTTAGTTTAAGTTTAGGTTTAGTTTAGGGTTTAGTTTTAGGGTTTAGGGTTTAGATTTAGAGTTAGTTTAGGTTGTTTAGGGTTTAAGTTTAGGTTTAGGTTTGTTTAGGTTTAGGTTTAGGGTTTAGGGTTTAAGTTTAGAGTTAGGGTTTAGGTATTAGTTTATTTATTTAGAGTTTTGGGTTTAGGTTTAGAGTTTAGGTTTTAGGATTTTTTAGGTTTAGGTTAGGTTTAGGTTTTATTTTATTTGTTTATTTTTTTCTAGGTTTAGGTTTTATTTATTTTAGTTTAGTTTATTTTAGTTTAAGTTTAGTTTTTTTTTTAGTTTAGTGTTTACGTTTTATTTATTTATTTTTTGGTTTAAGTCTTATATAGTTTTCTTTTTGTTTAGGGCTATTTTATTTTTATTTTACGTTCAGTTTTTATTTAATTAAGGTTTTTTATTTTTAGATTTATTTCATTTTTTTAGTTTAATTTAGATTTTTATTTATTTTATTTTAGTTTTGTTTTTATTTTTAATTTTATTTTATTTTTTCATTTAGGTTTAGGTTTAAGTTTCAGTTTAAGTTTTTTTTATTATTATTTAATTTTATTTAGGTTTATGTTTTATTTATTTATTTTATTTTTAGGTTCTATTTAGTTTAGGTTTAGGTTTTTAGGTTTTTAGGGTTTACGGTTTAGTGTTTAGGGTTTAGGGTTTAGGGTTTAGGGTTATAGGTTTTAGGGTTTAGTGTCTAGGGTTTAGGGTTTAATGTTTAGGGTTTAGGATATTAAGGTTTAGGGTTTAGGTGGTAGGGTTGTAGGTTTAGGGTTTAGGGCTTAGGGCTAGTTTTAGGGTTTATGGTTTAAGATTAAGGTTTTTTTTTTTAATTTTTGTATAATTTTTTTTAAATTAAGTAAACTTGTAGGTTTTGGTTTATTTAGTTTATTTTTTATTTATTTTAGTTTATTTTATATTTTATTTTTATTTAGGTTTATGTTTATTTTATTTAGTTTAGTTTATTTATTTTAGGTTTATTTATTTTAGTTTAGGTTTTTTATTTTAGTTTGTTTTCTTTAGGTTTAAGTTTAGGTTTTGGTTTATTTTTTTTTTAGTTTTATTTTATTTTATTTTTTTTTTAGGTTTAGGTTTTATTTAAATTTTTTAAGTTTACATTATATTTTATTTTAGGATTTATTTTTAGTTTAGGTTTATGTTTATTTTTAGTTTATTTTATTTGTTTAAGGTTTAGGTTTAGTTTATTTTAGGTTTAGGTTTAGGTTTAGATTTTATTTAATCTACTTTAGTTTATTTTAATTTTGGTTTAGTTTTTTTTTAAGTCTATAGTTAGGTTTTATTTTTTTAATTATTTTTATGTTTATTTTTTAAGTTTAGGTTTTTATTTAGTTTTTTTTATTTTATGTTAGGTTTAGTTTTTATTTTATTTAGGTTTTTTATTTTTTTAGTTTAGTTAAGTTTTTATTTATTTTATTTTAATTTCTTTATATTTTTTAATTTATTTTCAGTTTAGGTTTAAGTTTAGGTTTTAGTTTAGGTTTTTATTTTATTTTAATTTTTTATTTTATTTTGGTTTAGGCTTTTTTATTTATTTTATTTGTAGGTTTAATTTAGTTTAGGTTTAGGTTTTTAGCTTTTTAGGGATTAGTTTTTAGGGTTTAGGTTTTAAGGTTTAGGGTTTAGGGTTTAGGGTTTTAGGGTTTAGAGTTTTGGGTTTAGGGTTTAGTGTTTATGGTTTAGTGTTTAGGGTTTAGGTTTTAGGTTTAGGGTTTAGGTTTTGGTTTATGATTTTTTTTTAGCATAGAACAAATTCTTATTCAACATTTCTTCTTTTCGATTTGATCAACCAAGTATCACACCAAGTTTTCTACTCAGCGGCGACATAGATCAAAATGAGCATGCATAGAGCAAATCAAAACTTAGATAACTAGGCTGTCTCTTCTATAAGACACATTTCCATAAGCGGCGGTCGGATCGACCATTTTTCGGTTCTCTAGTTCCCATTAGCCTCTCGGTAGCGGGATCCACCATCATATCCGATCTCTCCCTCCGCCACCACCATGGCTATAACCTCCGTCACTCCTCCGACCTCCATAACCACCACTGCTCCAACCACCACCCCCATATCCACAAGCACCTCCATATCCCCCACCACCATTATGACAATCGCCGCCTCTGCTTTCACCTCCATCGCCAGATCTAGATTGAGCTTGGTTGATGGTTATGTTCTTGACGTCAAGGTTTTGGCCATTCTTAGGGTTTATGTTTATGTTTAGGTTTATTAGGTTTTAGGGTTTAACTTTATTTTTTTAATTTGTTTACTCACTTTAGCTTTAGGTTTAGGGTTTAGGGTTTAGGGTTGAGGGTGTAGGGTTTTTTTTATTACCATAAAAGTAAAAGATTCAATGTCCTTAAAAGGTGTAAAGCTTAGAAATCTACCGCTCATAGAGGTACAAGAAACCTAAAGAGCTAAACCCCCATCTAAGTACACTAGAAGAAGAGAAGAAAACAAAAGACAAAAACAACATCTAAAAAGCATAAAAGCAAAAGGACACAGAGTAACACTAAAATAAAACATGAAAATAGAAAAAGGTTGAGTCAGCAACAGTTCATGATTCCGTTGAGAAAGCAAGATAAGCAAGATCAACAACAACAACACTAGGGATGACTGAGAAAGGACCAGTCCTCTGTAAAGTTCCAACATATAAAAGAAATTTGCAAAAATACTACCAAGGCAAAAGTCAAAGCTAAAAAGATTAAGGATTAAGAGAGCCAAAGGAGCCAAGAAAAGAAGTGCTCAGTTAATATCATCTCAAGGGGCAACAATACATATGAACATCCAAACTTCATAAAGAAGGGTTACAATCATATGTAAAGCTACCAATTAGAGAGACTAGGTGAGTAACACAAAGCCATCATAGCCAGGATACCAGATACCAGTAGCCAACCCACCAAACAAAACACACAATAGGCCAATGACATAAACCCATCAACCTAGAAGTTATAATAGGATCATTGGGCAAGCTAATGAAAGCGTAGCACCACCAAAACCGCACCAACATACACGATACAATAACATCCAAGGCGACACACAAAAGGGGCCAAAGACATCCACCAATCACCGAAACCAAAATTCCCAATTCAAAGGATCAGAAAGGATGGGTCAGACACAAAAGGCTCTGAAAGTAGCCAACCAAGATTCCAAAGCTAGCTAAAGTCCTCCAACCAAAAAAACATCCATAAAGCGACCGAGAATAGCCCATCATTAGTAACCAATAAAGGAAGGACCCTAGTAGCCAAGTAAAAGCAAAAAGAATAGCCAAAAAACCATTGAACAGATAGACAACCAACCAATTTAGCCAGCCAACATAGCCTCTTAGCTAACCACCATAGTAGCAGAAAACCCAAGTAAATGTAAAACCAACAACACCCATCGAGCGAAGATCACCCAAGATAGCCAAGAAAAGAACAACCACTAAAATACCAACAACCAGCTAGCCCATAATAATAACCAAATGTCACAATAACCATGACTGTAACCTCCATCACCACCACGGCTGTAACATCCGACGCTCCTCTTGCCTCCATAACTACCACTGCTCCAACCACCACCTCCAAATCCACCAACACCTCCGGATCCCCCACCACTACCCTTGTGTTGCCTCCACCTCCACAGCCTCCGCCTTAGCCTCCACCGCCAAATCTGGAAGGTTGATTGTGTTCTCTTGTGGTTCCAATCTTAGGGTTTAGGTTTAGGTTTATTAGGCTTTATGGTTTAGGTTTATTTTTTAATTTATTTAGTTACTTTAGGTTTAGGTTTAGGGTTTAGGGTTTTTTTAACTTAAATGATTCCATAACAAACAAGAAATTACCAAATTAAATAAGACATTATCCTTTAATGACTAATAAAATAGGATAAAATAAAATGCAATTTAAAAATGTTCAAAAGTAGTATTTCATAAAATGATTTAACTCCTAGAGACAATAAAATTTTATTTTACAGAAGGCCAACAAAGCTTTGTCGGACAAGCTGAAACCCATATCAGCATCTGATTCCTTAGCAAGCTCTTCCTTCTTCTCTTCCACTGCAGTAGTCAGACCAGTAGCAGCAGTAGGAGTGGTAGAAGCATAGGGTGCAACAGCCACATTAAATTTACCAAGATCTTTCAAATACTCCTTAACCTTCTTGGCCTACGGGTATGTGTAATCAGTGGCAATCACGATGGTGAGGACATTCTTGTAAGTGTTGATGAACATGTGGGGTGCTGTAGCAAGGGTGGGATAAGAGAGGGCTAGTGAGAGAGAAGTTATCATTAAAGGCGTCAAAACTTCTCGATGACATCATCTTGATGAGCTCAAGCACCTCAAGGCGAACGAAACCATCATCATACAGGCGGATGACAAAGCCATAAGAGAATGGCCTAATCCCGACTTAGCGAGGAGAGCGACTCGAGGATCCACCTGCCTTTTATATAGCTCAACTGGGGTGATAATTTCAACAGTACCCTTTTTGATCTTAGTTGGGATGTTGAGAACCTAGAAGAAAGAAGCCTGTGAAGAATCTAGACCAGTGTTGCCTGGAGGAACCATAATATTAATAGGTGCAACAAGATCAACACGGGCAGCAACACCAACTTTGTATTTCATAACCTCTTTGCAGACTTCTTTAAGATCAACTTTTGTAAAAATTAACTTAATTGGGGTTTAAGGTTTATGGTTTATGGTTTAGGGTTTAGGCTTTTAGGGTTTATGTTTTTAGGGCTTAAGGTTTAGGGTTTATGGTGTATAGTTTATGGTTTAGGGTTTAGGGTTTAGGGTTTTTAGGGTTTAGGGTTTAAGGTTTAGGTTTGTAGGTTTAGGGTTTAGGGCTTAGGTTTTAGGGTTTAGGTTTTTCTTTTTATTTAAAGTAAAGCAAATCGGTAGGTTTAGGTTTATTTAGTTTATTTTTTATTTATTTATTTTAATTTATATTTTATTTTTACATAGGCTTATTTTTTTATTTTTATTTAGTTTAGTTTATTCATTTTAGGTTTATTTATTTTTAGTTTAGGGTTTTATTTTACTTTTTTTTTTTAGGTTTAGGTTTATTTTTTAAGGTTTAGATTGAGGTTTTATTTTATTTTCTTAGGTTTAGGTTTTATGTTTTATTTTAGGTTTATTTTAGGTTTTATTTTTTAGTTTAGATTTAGGTTTATTTTTAGTTTATTTTATTTTATTTAGTTTATGTTTAGGTTTAGTTTATTTTAGGTTTTATTTATTTTAGGTTAGTTTATTTTAGTTTAGGTTTAGGTTTATTTTATTTTTATTTTAGGTTTCAATTTCTTTTTAGTTTACGGTACAGGTTTTATTTTTTTATTTTTGATTTATTTATTTTTTCTTTTATTTTCTTTTTATTTTAGTTTTATTTTATGTTTAGTTTTTATTTTATTTAGGTTTTTTATTCTTAGGTTTATTTTATTTTTTTAATTTAGTTTAAATTTTTACTTATTTTATTTTGATTTTTTATTTTATTTTATTATATTTTATTTAGGTTTAGGTTTTTTATTTAATTTATTTTTAGGTTTTATTTATGTTAGGTTTAGGTTTTTAAGTTTTTAAGGTTTAGGGTTTAGGGCTTAGGGTTTAGAGTTTAGGGTATAGGGTTCTAATGTTTAGGGTTTTAGGGTTTAGGGTTTAGGGTTAGGGTTTAGGGTTTAGGTTTAGGGTTTATTGTTTAGGCTTTAGGGTTTAGGGTTTTTAGGGTTTAGTGTTTAGGGTTTTGGGATTAGGGTTTAGGGATTAGGGATTAGGGTTTAGGTTTATGGTTTGGGGTTTTGGGTTTTAGGGTATAAGGTTTAGGTTTTAGGGTTGCAGGTTAGGAATAGAGTTAGGTTTTTTTAATTTTTAATTTTTTATTTTTTTTTAGGTTTTACAGTTTAGGGTTTAGGTTTTTTTTAAATTAAATAAACCAGTAGGTTTAGGTTTATTTAGTTTATTTTTTTATTTCTTTAGTTTATTTTATATTTTATTTTTCTTTGGCGTATTTTTTTATTTTTATTTAGTTTAATTTATTTATTTTTGGTTTATTTATATATTATTTAGGGTTATTATTTTACTTTATTTTTTAGGTTTGGGTTTAGGTTTTAGTTGAGTTTTATTTTTATTTTATATTTAAGGTTTAGGTTTTATTTTCTATTTTTAGGTTTAGGATTAGGTTTTTATTTTATTTTTTTTAGGTTTAGGTTATAGGTGTTTATTTTAGGTTTATTTTTAGGTTTTGTTTTTTAGTTTAGGTTTAGGTTTATCTTTAGTTTATTTTATTTTATTTAGTTTTGGTTTAGGTTTAGGATTCGTTTATTTTAGGTTTAGGTTTAGGTTTTATTTATTTTAGTTTAGTTTATTTTGTGGTTTAAGTTTAATTTATTTTGTTTAATTTATTTTTATCTTAAGTTTAGTTTTTTTTTTAGTTTTGGGTTTATGTTTCATTTTTTTATTTAATTTTTAGGTTTAGGTTTTCATTTAGTTTTTTTATTATTTTATTTTGGGTTTATTTTATTTTTTTTATGTTTAGTTTTTATTTTATTTAGGTTTTTTATGCTTAGGTTTATTTTATTTTATGTAGTTTTGTTTAGGTTTTTACTTAATTTATTTTAGTTTATTTTATTTTTTATTTTAGTTTATGTTTAGGTGTAGGTTTAGGTTTTTGTTTAGGTTCATATTTTATTTTTATTTTATTTTATTTAGGTTTAGGTTTTTTATTTATTTTAGTTTTAGGTTTTATTTAGTTTAAGTTTATGTTTGTCTATTTTTACGGTTTAGGGTTTGAGGTTTAGGGTTTGAGGGTTTAAGGTTTATGTTATTGGGTTTATGGTTTAGGGTTTAGGGTTATGGTTTTTTTTTTTTTATTATTTTTTAGGCTTTAGGGTTTAGGATTTAGGTTTTAAGTTCAAGGTTCAAGTTTTAGTTTATGTTTTAAGGTTTTTGTGAATTTTTTAATAGAAAACAAATTCATATTCAACATTTCTTCTTTTCAATTTCATCCAGCAAGTAACACACCTAGTTCTCTAAGACACAAGCGAAGACATAGATCAAAAATGAGCATGCAGAGAGAAAATCAAAAACCCTAGATAACTTCAACCGTCTATACTGTGAAGACACGGTTCCATAAGAAGCAGATCGGATAGGACGTTCTTCAATTTCTCTAGTTCCCATCAGAACCACCCCTGCTTCTCAAGTAGCAGGATCCACCATCGTATCCTCAATCTCTCCCTCCAGTACCACCACGGCTATAACCTCCGTTGCTCCTCCCACGTCCATAACCACCACTTTTGCGACCACCACCTCCATATCCACCAGCACCTCCAGATCCCCCGCCACCATAATGATAACTGTCGCCTCCGTCTTTGCCCTCTACCACCAGATCTAGACTGAGCCTGTTTGATGATGATGTTCTTTCTGTTAAGGTTTTGCCCATTTTTAGGGTATAGGTTTAGGTTTAGGTTTATTAGGTTTTAGAGTTTACATTTATTTTTTAATTTGTTTAGTTACTTTAAGTTTAGGTTTAGGGTTTGGGATTTAGGGTTTAGGGTTTAGGGTTAGGGATTAGGGTTTAGGGTTTAGGGTTTAAGGTTAAGAGTTTTTATAAAAAAAACCCAAATGATTTCATAACAAACAAGAAATTAAGAAATGAAACAAGACATTAACCTCTATCAACGAATCAAATAGGATAAAATAAAATGCAATTCAAAAATTCACAAAAATAGTATTTCACAAAATGATTTAACTCCCAGAGTCAATAAAATTTGATTTTATAGAAGTCCAACAAAGCTTAGTCGAACAAGCTAAAATCCATATCATCATCAGATTCCTCAATAGGCTCTTCCTTCTTCTCTTCGACAACAGCAGCATCAAGCGCAAGAGCCGTAATAAATTTACTAAGATCCTTCAAATATGCATTAAACTTCTCATTACCGTATGTAATGTCGGCAATCACGATGGTGAGGACATTCTTGTAAACATTGATGAACATGTGGGGCACTGCAGCAAGGGTGGGATAAGAGATGCTTAGTGAGAGAGAAGTGAACATTGAAAGGACTGCCGAAAACTTCTCGATGAGATCATCTTCATTGAGGTCAAGCACCTTAGGACTGAACATCGAACCATCATCAAACATAGATTGAATGATAATGCCCTAATAGAATGGCCTAATGCCCAGCTTAATGAGGAGAGTAGCCTCTAAGGATCTCACCTTATTGCCTTTTTTAATCAACATAATTGGGGTGATAATTTCAACAGTACCCTTATTGATATTTGTTGGGATGTTGAGAACCTAGAAAAAATAAGTCTGTGAAGGATCCAGACCAATGTTGCCTAGAGGAACCACAACATCAATAGGCACAATAAGACCAACAGGCACCACCAACCGTACTTCTCAAATTCTTTAAATCACCTTTCATAAAAATTAGCTCAATCAGGGTTTAGGGTTTAGGGTTTATTATGGTTTATGATTTTAGGGTTTAGGGTTTAGGGTTTAGGGTTTAGGGTTTAGGGTTTAGGGTTTAAGGTTTAAGGTTTAGGGTTTAAGAATTTTTATGCTTTAGGGTTTAGGAATCT